>NW_004624838.1:3088260-3175760 GCF_000247695.1 Heterocephalus glaber | reverse complement strand
GGTACCTGCTCTTATGAATTGTTTATCTTTGCAGGGAAGTTAGGTAAAAAATAATCAATTGCATCGGTGCTTAGTGCCAGGCAAGGAAGGCATAAACACTGTTAGGAATATCTAACAGGAAGAGCTAATCTAGTCCTGGGTTTCAGGAGAAAATGAGATATCAGTTGAGACCTGTAGAACAGGTGGGATTTAGCCAGGCAAAACTAGGAATCTTGTGTTTCCAATTATTTAAAAAAAAGGAGGGAGGGCAAGAGACAAAATTATTATGCTGTGTTCTTTGTTTCACTCATGGTATAAACAGCATATAATATGTAAAAAAGAGTAGTGGAACTTCATCTATAAGAATACTTTAATTAAATTTAACTTGACCTTTACATATATTTTCTTAAATTCCTTAAAGTGATTTAAGAGCCAGACATTTATAACCTTGAATCATACTATTCAACCCTTCAAATTTTATATATTTGCCCTCATTGTACCTGGTAAGTGGATGTCTACATAGATAATTGGTTGATCTAATTAAAGTTATCAAAATAACATACCAAGAGTGCTGCCTTCCAGTATCTATGTATTTTATAACATCTTCGGGTATTCATTAGATTCTAGAAATGAGATGTATGCACTCATGTGTTCTATTAGCAATTTGTGGCTTGGTCCTGGATAAAATATAAGTATCCTACCACACAGGTGTTCTAGCTCTCCCCATTTTTAAATTGTCAAAACATGAAGGTTTCATTGAGACTACACTCTCTTCTTACTAAATGTCTCTCAAAGGAACTTTAAAAATGTCTTTGCTTGTGGCTTTTGGTCCCTCTGGGTGAGCAAGATAGTGCTCACTGCCACTTAAACATTTGCTCACACATTAGCAATTCTTTGGCCCCTACACAAAGGTTTGAACATGTCCTTATCCATAAAATGAAAACTTTGGTATACCCATGGCAGTATCATGGATTCAAACAACCAGTTAGAGGTGTCAGTTCAACAGCAGAAAATCTTGCAGTAATACTTGCTATATATTGCTGTATGTGTGTACTACTTATATTTATTTATATACGCACACTTCAGGGTAGAAAGGATTATTCCTCATGTGCATAAACTGTGATAACAACAAGGGGCAGAGCTTTATAGTATAAGCTGTCCTTGATGTAATCATCTAATATTGTGAAAAATACTGTTGATCAAACTGATGTATTGTAAAAGTATATGATTTTCTCATGGATGCAGTATTTTTATTCTCATACCCAACTGTGTGATATAAATGACCACCACCTGCTAACTTGCCTAATGAACTAGATAGTCTAAGTATAGATTGAGCATAAATCCTTCTTAAATGCATCAAATGGAACAGCGCAGTGGAGAAATTCATGCATTCATCCAGTTTATTACATCTTCTTCCTATATTTTTCTGGCAAAATGGTGATGCAACACCTGTATCAGAGTCATGAAAATCAGAAAGCTTTCTTTACTAACATTTTTTACCAGCATCTTAGAAGTATATTGGGGTCACCTGATCACTCTTCACTACGCATGCTGCCTTCTGTTTCTTCATTGTCTCCATAAGAAACAAAAGCTGTCAAGATCTAGTTGCTGGTCATTCTATGCATTTAGTACTAACAGATCTTTATTCTTCCCTGATCTACCATCTCATTAACACCAGTTGTTTCACCTTGAACCAATTTAATTTTAAATGCATGAAACAACCCCTGTTTATACTGAAAATTTCACCCTCTGACTCAGTACTGCATCATTATTTCACAGTGTCAAAGATGCCTTTGAGTTGTGGCTTAAGTGGTACCCAGACTCAGAAGCATGCAAGAGAGAGCTCAGTCCTGAATGAACAGAAGTCCCACATTTCCATCCCAGGTCACATCTTGCATGTTCCCATATATAAATGTTTTTGGCTGCTTTTTCCTTCCATTTACTTTTTTAAAAAAACTCTAGAACTTGTTTACTCATATAAACATGGGCAAACCTATAAATACATATTCACTCAAATGACAATGTAATTTTACAAAACATTTTGCGAACTCTCCTTTTGAAATTACCTTCAAATATAATTTCACAACATCCTAAGAGCAATAGATTGATTAATTTATAGTCACTGAACACTCTTGCTTGGTGATAACCTATTTAACTTCCCCTAACACTTTCTTCCCTCTCTCACCCCTCCCAGTTTGCTTTTGCCCCCAGTTTACAAGAAAGGCTTAGATCTCAGTAGAATAGAGAAGGGAACCAACTGATAAGAACCTTGTGGGGAACCCTCTTGCCAACCCCTCCCAGAAGCAAACTTACTGATGTAAATTTATCTGAGGGCTGTCTGCCAACTACAGGAAATGAGCTGATATCATGGGTGTGACAGGCATTGTGTTGTGATTGTACATCATTCATTTTCAGTTTGCTATAAGCCAGTTTTCAGTCCATTGAAGACTTAGGTCCAAAGAACATTCCTACATACATGAAAAAGTATACACTCTCTCAGTTATGTGGCTGTTTGAAAATAACTTCTGCCTGTACCATTTTACATCTGTCGCCTATTAATGTTTTAAAACATGTTTCATTGAAAACTTGTTTAATAAACTCCTAGAAAAGAAAGCATTATGGAAATCTAATAAAAAGTGAATTAAAATATTCTAAACTGCAATTGGTAGAATTCTAAGTAAATATAAATTATATATTCTGTGCTCGTGAGTTAAGTAGCTTTTCTTCTAGGGACAGCATGAAGTGTTTCTGTCCTCTACTATGGCACATCTCACTGTTCATATGAAGCCAGGAAAAGAGGAAGTGAAGGCCTCAGACCCTCCTTCTGTGTCTGAAAAGCCAGTTAGCCCAGGTTTCTCCCAGTGGTCACTTGACCAAACCATCTTCATTTAGCCTCATACTCCAACATCATCAACGAAGTCCTCCAAATCTCCATTGCCATTACCTCTGCTCTAAATATACACTACTTGTCAACACTGCATTGATGCCAAAGGGTGAGGTGTGTGCCTCAGACGTCTATCAGACAGCAGATAACCATGCATGCCCTTGCCCTACAGTTTTGCTCTACTGACTTCCTCATCCTGTAGAAGTACCTGGTTGCCAAGACACTAAAATTGAGGTGGAGAGAAGCACCTTGTAAAAGGGCTAATTCACTTTTGTCATTCTAACCACAGCTGTCCTTATTTGTTCCCATTTCCCAAAGAAACATACAATGTCCTATAGATTATGTATTCAAATAACAATGCTGTTGTACAAAAAAAATTCTTGTTGGAGAATACCTGAAAATGGTGAGAGCGTCTCTCTCCATGAACCTTCTGTCCTAGATACAGTGACAACACTGGTTAACACACCTGTGCAAAACAAACCCATCTTCTCCAATACCCATGTATGAGCTTGTTTAATTGAAACATGACACTTAGAGCTGCTTTACAGATGCCTTTACCTCAAAAGATGTTTATACTCTACCAGCCAATGGGAGTAGCTCAAGAGAAAATGACACTGAAAAGCCAGCATAGTTACGCCATAGTTAAGGTGCACAGGGATGAAACCTATCCCTAATCTGATTGAATATGTCTGGGAACCCAATAGTATGTTACAGCAAATGCATAAAAGATGCCATTCCTGTCTCAGATAACAATATAGACATATAACCATTCCCATCTCAGATAACAATATAGACATATAAACATTATTTTTATCATAGGTCTTGGCCAAAGGATTGCTTTACACACTCCAATGAAAGTTGGTTATTGTGTCAGACACATACTTCGAAGCTTGCTTTTTCAGTCCCTATATCAGGTCAGGAAAACGTCACAAGGTGAAAGAACTAAGCTGCATCTTAATAATCATGAGGTAAGCAATAGCAAGATAGAGAAAGCATACTGATGTCAATGTTCACAAGGCAAGCAGTAAGAAGAAAGGCAAAAGAAGGCAGGTGAAATAGGTGAAGAGGAGCAGGATAAGGAGGAAAATACACTACTTCAAAAGAGTCTAGAAAATAGACCATGTGCAATGAGGAAAATGACAAGTAGTGATGCAAGGATGGTAATAAAATTAATGAAATGTTAGAGGTGGATTGATTGCAGAGAGAGAAACCAAGTTTGAGTAGGTTGGTACAGTATGGAGGGTAACAAAAACCAAGGAAGAGATGTGTAAAGAATAAAATTTCTGGCAAAGTTCAAGTCCCTCAACCAATGACTTTTAGATGTTATTGTGAGAAAAATATCCTGGAATTCATACTTAAAATGAAAATTCTCTGGCACCATGCAAGACAGCCTGATTTAGTACTATGGATTGGACCAGGGATATGTATTTTTAAAAAGGCCAACAATTCTGTATTTTGCACAGACACAAGGTAGTACTCAGACCTCACTTTGAAAAAGCCACAAGGAAAGTAAAGGCCATCTTACACATTTTTAAAACAGCTACTTCTCAGAAGAGAACAGAGGGCATTCATAGGTAAAGAACATACAATATTAACCGAACCAGGAAATATGGAAGATTGACAAAAATTACAGCTGCATAGAGAAAAAGGATGTTAGTAATTCTCAGGGTGGGGTGGGGGAGTGAGAGCACATACATAGTTCGGAAGTGTGTTTCCTGGATAAAAACCAACCTTGGTGGCTAGAGATATCCCTCACCCCACTGAGACTCAGATCCCCCCCCCAAAAAAACACACCCTTCAAAGAAACCTATGAACATAATTAAGCACCATAATTCTGGATTATCCTTAATTAGAAGAAGGCTCATGTGAGCTCTGAGCTTTGGAGGTCACCATACATTTGTTGCAAGTGATCTGCCACCATTCTATGTGCACATTATCCATCACCTTGCCTCTGATCTCCCCGTTCTCTGAGCACAGCCCTCTGCAAGGCCCCTGCACTTTGGCTACAGAATGAAAGAAATTCCCTGATGCTGCTCCTGCTTCCACTAGTAGATGACATGGCCCTTCTGGGGAATTTACAGTGGAGAAAATCTTTTGCTTCCTTCCCTTCATCCAGTGCTGGCCCTTTGGTTGGTAGCAGGTTTGTGCCCCTGCCAAGAGTACCAGCCTAGCCCATCAGTGTGCCCTCAAAAGGACTTGGGGCCCCTGGCCAGACCAAATGGGATTTTAGTAGCTCCCTGGCCCACTCTAGGCCCAAGGACTCTGCCATAGAGCACAAGAACAGAAAAAGTGAGGGAGTGAGGGAGGCTTAAAATAGAAACAGGAAAAAGCCATATTAAGCAAAAATGGAAGAAAAAAAGTCAGCTAAAGACTGGGATATCCCTTTCCCTTTTCTGTCAGACAGGCCTACATCCATCTCTCTGCCTCTCTGATTTTCTTTCCAAGGCCTATACAGAAACCATCATACCTTCCACACCTTAGCCAGCCTGCCCCGCCCCCCCACCGCCCAGTACCTGCTCAGGGCCCCACTCTGTGCCTCCTTCCTTTCTCCTCTTAAAGCCCTGCCTCTGCCTCTGGATGGGAGCTCCTTGCATTCAGCTTTGCGGCAGTTAGTTGGCTGCATGTCCACTTCTCAAGCAGAGGGCAGAGATCTCTCTTGTTCATCCTGGCGCCCACCACAGCCCACCAGCCAACGCTACACACTGACTAGATGGGTGATAACTCCCTCTTGAATTTTGAGTTAAATCATTCTTTCCTCCTGGATCCAGTTCTTTAAACTGTTGATTATTGTAAGGAAGTCCCAGAAGACTCTCTTATATTAGGGAAACTGAAACGCATTTTCAAAAAAGCACCATCTTGGTTAGCATAACAGAATTAGAATACACATTCTCCAAGCATAGCCTCTGAGGTCAAATCCGGGTCTGTCACTTACTTTGCAAAGTTGGAAGAACTGTGCCTTTTCTGTCATCTCTACTTCCTTGTACATCCAGGATAATAATACCTCCTTCATAAAGTCATGGTGAGGATTAGATGAGAAAAATGATATAAAAGTGCCTGATCAATATAAAGGCTCAATCAGTGGTAGTTTCATTTGTTTTCTTTCCTTTTAATTCTGCATTAAGCTGCTTTTGGCATTTTATTTTATTTTCCTTTTCCTGTGTTTCAAAAGCAAATGTTTATACTAATTAAGTAGCACCCAGTGATTCAGTTAATAACACCAATAATACATCGTTTTAAAGTTTAAAAATGATAAGCTTCACCATGGCAGCCTGCTATTTATACTGCCAGCCATGAGGCACTCCACATTTCAGCCCTCCCATGTTGTATTTGTTTCATTTTAAACTGTTTACTAATCATCAACTCACATTTTTAGCCAATACGGTTAAAAATCCAAAGCCATGCTTTGAAGGTGTTTATGCTACTTTTATTTATATTTAATTTGCAAGGATATTTTATATGTAAATATTTTCAAAAACTCTCAGTAAATGTAGTCACTATGAGTATATATCCTCAAAAAATTAACTTAGCATCTTTATATTTCATTGTACTGGATCTCAGGGACTTCTCTTTGCTTGAAATGGGCATATTTACTGATCAAGAGTTTGCTGTTACATCCTCCTCTGCTGTAACCTGAGGAAACAGCACCTTTGACCTCTGAAACCAGCATTTTCATATTACTCATGCCAGTCTTTTCTCACTAATTTTATGATTATAATGAGGCAGTGGTGCACTAGTTAGCACAGATGACCTTCTAATTGAAAGACTGTAAATTCAATCTCCATCGCTGGGCACCGATAGAAATTTAAATAAATATAGCTCCTAAAACCCTTGTGATGGGCTGGCCTGGTGACCAGGGTCTAGCAGAGCCTAAGTCATATGTCACGAGAGACCGCCAGCAACTTGTAGGTGTTAACTACAGGAGTCATTAGAAGCAAGCTGCCCTCACTAAGCAAAGTGAGATGAGGGACTTTTCCCTGGCGTTGATTCAAGCACTATGCCTTGCTTTTCTGTAACATGTGCCAAGCTGCTTTTTTTGTCAAAATGCTTCCTAAAACTGGAGTCTGAACATGACAGGAAGTTCCATTCTCAAATTGGACTTAAGCAAACAAGAAAAACCTTATCTACCGGGCCACCTTTTGTCCACTGCCATTTATAGATTTAGATGCAGTAAGCTGCCCAGGGCTGTGTTGACATCATCCCCTGGCTTGCTGTATTCAACCCCATTTTTCACCCCCATGACCTTGGACAGCAATCCAATTCAGGTTTCCAGAATGAACTGCCCTGGGGATCAAGATGGGTGTGGAAAGCTGTTTAATCGTGAGTCTGAAGAAGGAATCCATGGAGCTATAATACTGGCAGCATTTGTACCAAATAACAGAGTACTTGCGCTTGATACTTTGTTGACCTTCCATTTTGGCTTTAACATTGTTACTTGCTTGTAGACTATTGTGAGCCACATTGAATCTCTTTGGAAGCAAGTTGCAAACTAGCTGTTTTAAGGTCCCTAGACCTTGACAACAACTACCTTAAAATGGCCGCATATTGTTGACAATGCTTTAAAGCTGGTTATTGGGTTGTCAGCATTGTGCATCTTTATCCTGAATATATCACACAACTACAATGGAAATTTCCCATCACCTTTAAAGTTTTGCATTCTGTATATTTGGTTGTTAGACAAATAGAGCAAGCTTTGCCGACTTCATTTTTATTCTTGGCAGCATGTTTTTATCATAAGGCAGATAGTCATTAATTTACAGAATCAACGCTGGGAACAGCTTTTGTGATCTCATATTAAATTTTCCCCTGAATCCGCCCCTTGGCAAAAATTACTCACATCGTTAAAAAATATTTAATTAGGCTGTAGTTTATACCCAGCTCACTGGGGAAATGTTGGAATTAATATGATTTGCATGAATTCTGTTTCTCTTTTTCTGTCAGAGATTAGTTTTGAATTCAGTTCAGAGGGTCGTTGACACTGCCAAGGACTCACAATCGTGAAGGTCAAACAGGTAGCAAATACTTCCCCTGGGTAGTTTCCCTGAAAAGACAGCTCAAAATTGCTTTTAATTATGGGTTACCTGAAAGGCCACTTGCTGTTTTTATTTTTCCACAGTTCCCTGAGATACTGCATGATTGTAAGTTTTAAGTAAACCATTTTATTCTCAACTAAAACAGGCCAGCTAGTGTGTAGAAATAGGCATGCCTAGATATGTGGGCCCAGTGATTGTCCTAGGAGCTCACTGATTTTTGTTAGTTGCTCACAAAGAAGAATCTCTTCACCATGTATGAGGATGCTGGCTAACAGTAGTCTGGTAAGGCAGCCAGCAGTGAGTAAAATTCCTACATAGGAGTGCATCTGCTTGCTTAATTATCTCTCACAAGATAAGACACAATGTTTAGTTATGCATTTCCTTGTTTATTATTCCATCGGTTAGAGGAAAAAAAAAACCTTAGGGAATCCACACAATCCTATGCCATTTTTTAAAAGAAAATTTAATGGCATAGTTAATTAATAATCTAATCAATCAATTAATCTCAGTTACATAAGTGTTGGAATCTAATTCTTTTTTCACAGCTATATCAATAAAAGAAGTGAAATGGCTGCCCACTTATCAGGATAATAGGAAACCGTTACAGACACGTAGAAAACTTAAAATTGTATTAATTCTGCTACACTGGCCCTGATTTTCCCAGTGTTAGCAAAGTCTGCATTTTAGACAAATTTCAGTTTACCCACTGGAACTATCAGGTATATCTTTATGTCATAACCTTTTCTAATGGTGAAAAAAATGGTTAAATTTCTTAAAAATTATTACTTCTGAATTTTGAGGTTTTGAAGCTTTAAGTAAAGACACTCCAAAGCTTTAAGTAAAGGGCATTTAAAACACTTTTGACATTACCTCTGTCTTTATTTTTTTACTTTAAGTTTAAAAAACATAAACTATCTGTCTTTAAAGTATGTTCAGACCACACCATGCTGTGAACTAGCCAACTATTGATGAATAAATATTTATATCCCAAGGGATTTATAGGGGGCTTCTTTCAGCACTGGAAAGAAGAGAGTCAATTTGGCCCTCACTTGGAAAAATTGTGAGTCAAGTCACTCACAGGAAATGGATGCCAGGTATATCCACTGCAATAATGGCCTTATTTGATAACAATGCTAATGAAGATCACCACATGTTCCAGATTATTCTAAAGAGTCTGAAGTGGAAGAAATTTTAAAAGGGAAAAGGGAAGAAGCCTAGAGTTTTCTGAGTACAGATGCTCTGTAGGACACTCACAAAAATCTCAAACCTCAGAACACCCTGCAAGGTAACCATCTCCATTTCACAGATGAGAAAGATAAAGTTCAGAGGCAGACCATCTTTTTAATTTCCACCCCTTCCTGTTCACGTGAACTTCCTTATACATATGAACTTAGGAAGATAAAATACTCCCAATCAACGCAAGAAGTTACTGTCAAAGCTGTGACTGGAAGCGAATATTCCCAGCTACAGTATTTGCATAGTTCTTTTTCCATGGACCTTGCGTATATGTCTGAATTTTCCCCAGTACATTCTCAGACAAGCTCAAGCTAAAAAATTGAATACTAAATTTAAAATATCATGGCTTTTTTTCCTATTCCTTTACCCTCCCCCCTTTTAATAGCAAGTCACTTTAACTCTTTTGCTTTTCTCAGGTAAATTGAAGCATGTAAAGTCTTACTTTTACACAGCAGGGTGATGTGATGCATATTCAGCCAAATAGTTGAAGCCAATTCATGTAACCAGTAGCATAACTCCAATAAATATTCCTGTCTGAAGATATAAAAACTAAAAGATATGACTGAAAGAAAATGAGTTAGAGTACTATTGATGTTCTAGAAACTTTATGCTTGGACACAAGACTAGGAACATTAATTCAACCTGAAAAAAGGGTGCATATGACTCAGAGCAGAAGAAACCTTTCCCACCCACTTTGTTGTTTGCTATTTTTTATTTATTTATTTATTCATTTTTGAAGAGCTCAAAGCTTCAAGGACTCCCTATTCAAACTTCTTCCTGTCTGCCCATGTAGCCGGTCTCAATATTTCATCTCATAGTTAAAAAAAACCAACAAAAACAGTGTTGGAGAAAAACTGTGCAGTTTGCATCCATTTGAAAGCAAACACACATCTTTATATCATTCACTCTGGGAAGGAATAGTTATGGAAACTGTTCAATCAGAGTTTTCAATCTGGGGAAAGTAGACATAGTTGAAGAGGATTGTGGTTGAGACACATTGAAAATAAGATAAGCCATTTAGGGACTATCTAAATAATTGGCAAAATTAAGTATTGTGCTGTATGGCAAGTAGGGTTTCTCTTATCCATTCTGACTCAGGGCAAAAAATGCAGGTGGATAATAATTTCATTATGGCTACCATTTATTTACTGCCTACTATGTGCTAATTATATTACTCATATATTACTCATCTCATTTAATTTCTTCAACAACCCCAAAACTAAATTCTAAGATCTCTACTTCGTGGGTGGGGGGAATGGAGACTTTCAAAGGTTAAATGACCTCTTCAAAGTCACAAGTTACAAATTGGCAGAGCTGGAATTCAAACCCTGGCCTTTGCAAGACCAGAGTCAAAATGCAACCCTGCCTTCAATCAAAAGAGATCACTGGGATGTGAAGCCAACTGATTTTTTTAAGAAATTGTATTGACATTGTATATATTTAATGGATACAAGTGTGCTGTTTTGATATACATATTCATATTGAACTGATTACTTCAATCTAATTAACATATCCATGTCCTCAGTTTGTGTATGTGTGTGCATGTGTATGGTGAGAACACTTAAGATCCACTCGCTTAAATTTCATGTATTAAATACAGTATTATTAACTACAGTCCCCATACTATACATCTGATTTCTAGGACTTATTCATTCTATAGAACTTTGTGCTCTTTGCTAATCGTATATATTTTCCTTACTCCCCTACCTTTTATCCACAGGAAATGAAATCAGTGTCCTAAAGAAATATTTGCATTCCCACATTCACTCTAGCATTATTCTAGATATGCTAGCTAAGATATAAATCAACATAGGTGTCTATCAGTGTATGGATAAAGCCCTGTATATATAAAGAATATACATGCATGCACACACACACATTGGAATATTACTCATCCTTTAAAAAGGAGATCTTGCCATTTACAACAAGTTGAATAAACCTAGAGGATATTATGCTAAGTGAAATAAGGCAGATTCTTACATGTGGAATCTAAAAAGATCAAAGTCATAGAGACAGACTACTTTCTAACCCTGAATGGGCAAGTTACGTGGCTGTGAGTTTGTGGCAGCTTCCCTAAGTTCTGGATCTCTGGTCTTTAGTATAAAAACCCAGGGTTCCTGAGAAAAGTAACATAAAGAAAACTGTTTTTAAATCATCAGTTTAATCAAATCAACAAATATTTATTGAGCACAATGTTTACTGTCTTTCAAACTATAAAGATGAATAAGACATCATCCTAGACATGAAGAAGCCTGAATTCCAGAAAAGGGCTTAATCTAAGTATGTAATTAGCTAAGTAGGTGAGTTTTAAATTCTCTAATTCATGGGACAAGCCATTTCCATTTCCTCTACAAGTATGATATTTTTAATCAAAGGAGATAAAACTTAGAACAAATTTTCTATAACACATATTAAAAAAGAGAGGGAGCAAGTGGAGAAAAAGGAAGTTAGTATCTATTTCATCTGTCTCTACATCACTAACTTCCCCAATCCAGGTTCCTGTACTAACACTGTTCTACATACTAATGCAAGTGGAATCCCTGTGGATTTATTTTTCACATGAAATTTTCCAAATACACAAGTATTAATTATGTATATTATGTAAAAATGATGCTAGTGCTACTCTTGCAGTTTGGCAACAGCAGGGGCGGGGGAGGGCATGTTTCATGTGCTGGATTACATCCTGTTGCTCAAGAGGGAGATCAAACTGATTGCAGGAGGTGATAGACACTCGGACTTTTCAAGCCAGATATTGCTGCTTACTCCCAGTGCACAGTCCTCAAAGCGCCTACAAATCTTAGGTACGGATTTTCTGAGATGCCAACCATGCTCCTTTCCCATGTCACACTCTGAAAAGGCAGCGAGCCTTGTGCACACTCCCTGCACCACGCTTTCCTTCACCTTTGAGTCCTCTACTCTAATGAAAGTAGGCAGTGCGTCAATTAAGGGAAACTTTGTATGTACTTAGTACACTTTATAGGTATTTTCTTATTTTTTCCCATCACAGAAAGCAGAGATTGTCTCTTCAAGGTAACAAGTTAAAAAGTAGATAGCAAAAAGAAGATGGTGACTTATCCAGCCTCACTGCAAGAATCAGTGGTGGTTTTGGCTCAGTGGTTCCACTGCCTGCCTTGCAGGCACAGGGTCCTGAGTTCGATCCCCAGAACCAAAAAAAAAAAAAAAAAGAATCAGTGGTAGGGACAGGGGCTGAAGGAGTAAGAAAAGCCTATCAGCTTCCATTTCCCCGGGTAATGCTTAAGCCAGTGATTTATATTATACCGTTTTAATACCTTTGGAAATTAATCATGGCACCTTAACTAAGTTGATCTTTCTGTTTTTGTCTTTTTCTTCTGTCTTGAAAATTTGATTTCATATACCTTGAGATACTATAGTATGCCAACAGGTCTAGGAGTATGGTTCTCACACTACTTTAAACACTAAACTTGTTTTACAAGTTAAACCATTGACAATGACCAAAGCCAAATAAAACATACCAATATAGGGCTGCTCTAGGTGGAAAGTGAGGACTGGGCCTTGGTGGTATCCTAGAGACCCCTTAACCTGAGGCCCACAAGAAGGTTCAGAGAACCTGTAAATGTCAGGGGGAAGTTGGAGGAGGAAGAAGCCATACTTCTCCCCAAGAGACTCCAAAGCTCCATTGAGTCATTTGGATTTAAGGAGCTTTCTTTCATTCCAATATGAGGCCCATGTCTATCCCCCATGTACTGTAGTTTACTGATATATTTCAGAATTAAGCCCAAGTGGTTTTGTTGAATTTATAATGGCTGTGTCACACTTTTTTGTCTTAAGTCTTGGAAGACCAGAATTAATAGCTTCTTTTAATAGAGAATAGACAATCTATCCTATTGCTCTGGGACCTCAAACACTTAGCAAATCCTTCTCAACCACTCATTTCTCAAAAAATGTTCAGCACCATTTACTCAGTTACATGCTCATTCATTTGATTAGTATCTGTGTGGAACATTGGCTATGCACCATGGGTTGTATCAGTGAGTCCGGCAGAATGGCTTCTGCTCTCAGCAATCTGAAGTCCAGTGAATGAATGTCCAGTTACACTCTGATGACTCACTGTATGCCAGATTTTCTTTGTAAGGACAGTACATTCATTATCTCATTTAATTATGACAACAGAATGTGGGTATCATTATTATCTTTATAACTGGGGTAACTTCCCTATTAAGCGTAGATAATGATTTGATCCCAGGCCATTTGCCTCTACTAGGAGCATGCAAAAGTGTTGAAAAACCTCCTTGGAACATAGCTCATTTTGTCTCTAATTAGCCATAAAAATGGACCTGGTATCCCAAATATTCAGCCAAATGTTCTAGTCCAAAAAATGTACCTTGCCTGTTTGGCTATACTCAGAGGTGGCTTTTTAAATGTTCAGCAGGAAAAGCAGAAACTCATTAGTCTCAAATACAAGACTTCATTTCTAAATGATGCAGTTAAAATTAGAAGAGACTTAAAAATAATTGTGAATGGTTGCCCAAAACTATTAGACAGTACACAAGGGCTCGCAGTAAATTCAACTAATAATAGGTTACCAGAAAACGTACCTCCTTCAACAATCTCTGTTTCATTTAAGGAAGGGAAAGAGTAGCATTAGAGTGATAATGACTCATTAGTGAATGGAAATTAAGAGTATGTGGCTTTGTTTTATGTTTGTGCTTATGCAGGTTTGTTGAGACAATAAAATGGAAGCTGAGAAAATCAAAAGAATGGTCAATGGTAAAGACAAAAAGAATCTCCAGGTATAAAGGAAATGAACTTTAGGAAAATGCAAACCCTATGCCTTTTACATGAGAGAGGAAACCACCCAAGCTCCTCCCGGGGCTCAGAGTGGAGGGGGTTGTTCCACTTGGAAAAAGTGGATTAGATAAGCAAACTCCATCCTTCGTAAGAGGAATAGACTTTCTGTTCTAAAGTATAGGAAGAAACAAAGTGGAGAAATAGATACCTGGATGCTGATTTTAAAAAAGTGTGCACTTTGCCCATTGCGTCATCAGGGTGAAACCAAATGGGTGAGCTCAGAAAGCATGCTGTGTTCAGGATGAAGTCCCTGATCCTCGTTAAAGGCATGAGAATGAGCTCATAGTCTCTAGCAGCTAATTCTACCCGGTCCAAGCCACCTCCATCAGTGCATTTTACACCTTTCATTTTTCATACCTTATTTCTAAACCCTAAATCTGTTACCTGTGAGGTACCCATTTTCATTTGTGGATAAAGATAGAGCTGCAATTGAGTGTTCACAAACATTGCCCATGAACTCTTGATTTATCCTTGTTTTGGTTTTGTTTTGTGTTTTGTATTCCTCTTGCTATGGGTAGTATGAACTTTCCCATTTGCAAAAGAGTTTAATCAACAGTAAATGCTTTCAATCAGATTAAAATCCCAAATACTTAAGAGCCATGTATTTGTTCTGTCCTGCTAGATGCATTTGTTTTATCTTGGTTCTGAAGGGCAGTGCAAAGCCACAGATGTGGTCATGAATCCCTTGCAACAGGCAGGTGTGTTGATGGTTAACAGCAATGAATGCTTATCTGAAAGGATTCTGGGTTCTTCCTCACAATTCTTTCCCTTCTCCTTGATAAATCAAAAATGGGAAATCATTTACAGCTAAGTGGATGCACATTGAGGCGATACTCTTAAGTGAAATAAATAGGACACACATGTGTAAATACCGAATAGTTTCTCTGGTGTGAGCAACTGAAAGTGTAAATAAGGACTAAATGTATAATAGATCATGTGAAATAGGAAGAAAAGGGGCAAAGGGGAAAGAAGTGGGAGGGCTAGGGGAAAGGATAGAAGGGAATGGGATTAATATGAGAAAATGGAAAAATAGGAACAAAATCTTTGTAAACAGGGAGGAATGGAGGGGTTGAAGGGAGGGCTGGGCAAGGGTGAAAAATAAGAACCAAGAGAGACTATGTAAAGGTGCAAATTTCCAAAGATGAATGTCATTATATTGTATACCTAAAATGTACCAATGATTAGAATGAATAATCGATAATGTAAAATAGGAAAAAAAGGTCCAAAGGGGTAGGGGTAGTGGGAGGGGCAGGGGAAAGGAAAGAAGGGAAAGGAAAAATGATGAGAAATGGAAAAAATGGAAATAAAGTCTTTGTAAATAGGGAAGGGTGGAGGAGGTGAAGGGAGGGCTAGGAATGGGGAAAAAATAAGAACCAAGATGCATCATTTCCCAATGAGAAATGTAATTGTGTTGTATACCTACAATGTACCAATAAAAGAATTTAATAAAAAAAATGGGAAATCACCTATGAGGCTGTTTTATTTGTCTGTGTTCTGAGTACAGCACTCTTATATACTCTCAAAGGCAGTCAATATAAGTAAGCCCAGGTCTTCCAGGAGTCCTTAAATATATGTCTAAGAATGCATATGTATTCACATGTAATACTTGTGTTTCTCCCACCCTTTTTAGCTGACATGTGTTAAGACTCTTTGAAAGCAAAGAGTAAAATCAAGAGTGTAACAGGCAAATGCACAATGAGTTGTTAAATGTGATGGTGAAATATTAAAAAAAATTAAAAGCTTCAGTCGGTATGATCAGTAAAAGAAGAAGAAAAAAAAAGACAGCCAGCAAACTGTCTATCATGTGATGAAATTTGACAGTAGGGATTATGGCTTTGATGGACCAGAACAGCTAATAGAAGAAGCTGACATTTTTGAAACCCTGCTAATTAAGGGTTCCTTCCTTAATATTAAAATAAAGTCTTTGTCTGGGTTTTATGGTTGGAGAATCAGGTGTTTTCATTAATATATGCCAGTCAGTCTTAATAAGCTTGGAGGGCAGAGGAAGTTATTATTGAGTGACCTTCTACAAAATAAGCATGTTGCTAAGGGCTCTAACCCTGCCCCGTTCAGACTGATGAATCTCATTTCCAATGCAAAAGCTTCACAAGAAATCCAAGTATTCTCTGTGCAATCACAGAAAATAATCCTTGTGTCTCTTGTAATGTCCAGAATTGCCACTTACTACACTACTACTGTACAATGAATATTACAATACATATTATTTTTCTACCACAATTGTCTACATTTCTGAATTGCCCAGAATAGAAAAACTTATTGTGAAGACACTTGTATTGAAAAGTCAGTTCATTTTAATACTTTTCAAACAGTCATCTACTCTCTTCATGAATTGTAATGCTCAGAATACATCTGACAATACTGGCTTTGAAAAGGAGATATGTCTATATTATTACATATTCATTTTCAAATAGATTTCAAACAGATTTTAAACCATTCATTGAAATTCATTGAAATGATAAATTCACAGTTGGATTTTGATTGACTCTTAATCCAATTTTACTTTTGATAAATTTTCACCCCCTCTTCCCATCCATCCCCAACCGTTCTCAACCAATGTATTTTTTTGCTCTTCTATTGGTTTTTAAAGACAACCTGATAGGTTATGGTAAAACTGGAAAGTTTTGATAACCACATATAAAGCATTTCTAAAGAACTGCTAAATTAAATTAAAACCATAAAGCAGAATACTTTATCTGGCTAATTTCCAATGTATAAGTGCTTCATGATAGAAGTGTTTGTGGTAGCTGGATACAACTTGCAATAAAACTGAAAAAATCTTCTACTTACCGAGACATACCACCATCACTAGATGACAGGGAAAAGTACAGAACAAGGTGGTATTTGGGATCATGGATCCCATATCTTAATGTTTTGTGTTTGCCAAATTGAAAGACTGAGCACTGAAGTACTCCTCATCTTGAGCTTTTTTGTCTGTCCTAGGAAGAGAAGCTGAGTCACATCACTATTGATGGACTCATACTCAGGTAGAAAGACAACAAATAAGCCTACTTAAAAAAAAGGAAGAAACTAGATTAAAAATTGCAAAGTGCCCCTTAGATTTTGTGCTTATGCATCGGGAAAAAAACCTCATCTATCATGTGCTGAGTTCTTTTGAGTGTGTCAGATATGGAACAAGTGAGATGAAAATCTTGAATCCAAGGCTTAAATATGCAGCAATTTTTTCAACCTAGGTCTTCATCAAAACAATTCTTTTTGAGGTACAGACTTATAAAGAAAATAAAATATGACAATTACTATAAATGATTGCTTGAAACTGTTCCTCAGTTTTTAAAAATGGAAGGGTAGTTAATGAACAGTAGCCTAGACCCATCTTCTTAGGGCCGATGTCAATCCCTTAGTGTTTACTGAGCCTCTAGTAAATGCTTTCCCAAAGTTGTAGATGTGATCCAATAGTGGAGTGCACCACTACTGCCATTATACATTCCAGTATTGTTATGACCTGACTGTGTCTTAGATTGCACCCATCTTTTAATCTATGCCAAGTATTTTTTTTCATTCTCTTCTCTGTGTGGGACCAGAATGGGAGTTGCTGTCCCAGATGCTTTTGGTTCACCTCTGGACACATCCATACTATTGTGAATCTTGAATTAACCTATCTGCATTACTTGGATGCTTCTTTAAAATGCAGAAACTTGGGCTCTACTTTAGGTTGATGGAGCCAGAATCTCTGCGAGCCTATGACTCTGCATTTTAAGGAAACCACAAAGGGGTCTAAAGAAATTTCAGTGGCAGTGATCTAAAATGCTCAGGTCACAAATCAATCATATATAATCAAATCATTATATTGTGTTGTCATGTATTTTGTCATATCTTCTGACTTTGTCCTATCTCTTCAAAGTAGATTGCAAACTCTTTGGGGGCAGGTGCTGAGGTTTAATGTTTCTTTTTATCAACACAGCCCCAAAGGTAATGTTGCAAAGAACAAATAATAAGTATTTCATTAGCTGATTAATTAAATCTACAATCTCAGTTCTTTTATCCTAATTCTTGTGGTTCCATTGTATTTTATTCTCTAACAACACTTCTTTATTTCATGTCATCTTCAAGGTATTCTAGTACTTTATCTTCTCCTCCAGGGACTCTTTGTTCTAGAGCAGCAGTGTCCAACAGAATTATTGCAAACTACACATGTAATTCAAATTTTTCCAGGTAGCCACCCTTTATGGATTAAAAGCAAACAAGTGAAATTAATAATGTGATATTCTTATGCAACCTCACATATCCAAAATATAAAATGGTGTATACAAAGTCTTTGAAACCTAGCTTTAGTTTACACTTAGAACATGTTACATTTCAAGAGAAGCCATATTCCAATTTCTCAGCAGTGGAATTTGGCTTTTGCAACTATATTGGGCAGCATGACTCTTGAGAATATTCATGGATAAACATGAGTGTCTAAAACCCCTGAAATTAAATGCCAAATTATATGTGTGTAACTAGAGCATTTTTCTGGTGAGACAAAATATCAGGGTCTCAAAAGGGGTTGCTCCCCTACCACCACTCAACTCCCCTCCAAAATATTTTAAGAACACACACAAACACACACACACACACACACACACACACACACACACACACACACACACTGCTTTTAGCCTCTGGAATGCCTCATTTCTTTTGACCAATTTTCTCTACTTGCCAGTTCTATTTACATTCTCTATTGTAAGAAGACTGACTCCCGGTCTGTTATTAAACAGTTGTGAATTTAACTTATTCCTTTAAAATAGCACCTAGAGAGTGCTTAGGGTATTGACTTGTTTCATAGAAAATAACCTTAAATACTACCACAGTTAGTAGTTACAATAGTTGAAATAAAATAGCAGTATACAGGCCTTTTTCTTATGGTAATTCAGTAGAAATAAATTTTACACCAGGGCTACAGGCCTACACAGTATTCAGAAGTTTCCCAAGGTTTGTTTAAAAATAACAGAGAAGGTTCTAGAAGGGTTGACAATTAGTCACAACACAGAATTTTACTCCTCCTTGTTCTTCTCATTGACATAAGCTAACCACTCATTTTCTACAGTGGCTAAAATAGTTTAATACTTTGTGGTTTTTCTCAATGGGAGTTTTTTTTAGGTACCCTCACAGCAACCTGGAAAGAGGCAGCCAGCTATTTCAAATAAGGCTGCTACAGCATTTGCATAATGCTCCAGTCTGAGGAACCAAGGTGTCAGTTGAGCAAGAGCCTCCTTTTGATTGGCTTTCTTTTAAACATAAAGGATTTGTGAGGTGTACAAATAATCTTTATTAAACCTTTCTGGTTTTACTTTTTTGTGTGACTAAGCTCCTGTGATGTCATTAATCTTTATGAAGTGCCCCTTTAAAAACAATCAGGAATGATTAACTATAATTCATGTGCATTTTAGTATTTATTGTTTGTGTGACTATTTTTTGTGTGCATTAACCACATCCAAGGTTTTAATCAGATAAACTATATTGTTATACTGTGAGTAAAATAAAATCACCCTATTTGACTTGCAAAAACCAAATGAAAAAGTCCCCTCTAATATTATTACAGTTTTCCTAATAGTTTCCTTTCTTTAAAATAAAGAAGCTGTTAAGTAGCAGGTAAAGATTTAAATTTCAGTCTTATAAGCATTGCCCACTTTTTCTTGTTCAGATGATCAAAAGGAGGAGAAGGACAAAATTAACTCTAAGAATAATCAAAAACTGAGATGTATAGATACTGAAGTCTGGCTATGCATAACATGCATCTCAATGTGGATCCAGATTTAAATGACAAATGTTGAACCATGTAAAATTTGAGGATAATGGATTAACTATGCCAATATCATGTATTTTATGTTGATTGGTCTCCTTACTACCAAGGTAATGAAGAAGCTTTAAAAGTGACATCTTACTATTCTTTTGATCTTCAGAAAAGAGAGACTGACTTCACTTACTTTTGAGATTGCTAATGCTTCTTTCTTGGCATCATTTCACTTTTTACTAGGATATAACCTCCAATGGCATCCTTTTTTCCTTCCCAGCACTGTGATAAATACTAAAAAGTTGGCCTTTCCTGCCCTACAGACACTTTAAAACTTCACAACTACAGGAAACTTGTAAAACAAGGTTTTATCATTTTCTGATTTAGTCACTTTCAGAAATCCCTGGGCTCATTCCTGTGATGTAACATCCCCTAGGTATTGAGGCATTCTCTAGGTTCTTCTTTTGACTGGTATCATTTAATGAAAGGAAAAGAATATTGACATATCAAAACTGTTCTAAAACCACTGCTTCCATAATATGTCATGATGGAGGTATTCCTAACCCTAAGATTACAAGAAATTTTTCAATATAGCATATAATTTATATTTTAGAAAAAATTGGAGAGACCTCAAACGGTTTACAAATCCATTTCATACACAGACTTTTTCTATAAGCATTTAAACATGCTCAATTGTAGCCTGGGTCTGTAGAATGTCCAGTCTAACATTTTTGAATATTTAGCCATCAGTTAATTATTGCTGATCAATGCTACTGTTCGAAATGATAGTCATACAGGTAGACATACTGTGCCCAATGAATGTGCCCAAGTCTGAATCAATATATGCAATCTGTTCTTTACTTGCTCGTTCCATTTCTCCAACAATCTGCCTTTTCTTTCTTCCTCTCTTGGCACTTGCTAATCTAAGTTCAGGACTGGGTGTGCAGTATGTCTTTGGATGCTGTTGTTACAAATTCTCAAGTCAGATACTCCAGAGGTTATAGGAAAGTACATATAAAAAAAAAAATGTAGTTGGCCTGACTGATTCCCACAGGTATCAAAATGTTTATTTCTGAAGATAAAATAAACACATGATGTGGTATCTTTTAGCTCAAATTCTTCTAAGGGAAAGCTCTGTTAATGTATCTGTAAAAAGCAAGTGGGTTCATTTTCTTATTTGATGACACGGAAAGGATTTTTCATTCTACCTCATCGTTCTGGTATAGAACCTTTCTTTATTCTTGTTCTACTAATTTATACACATATTTCTGTAACAGACTCGGTGCTTTTATGCGCATTTCTTCAGATAAGTCAGCAAATACATAGAATGAGACAGAGCAGTAAAGAACATCAAGTTTCTGTCAAAACAGTTCATAAATATTCAGTAGAGTCTGCAATATGTAGGAAGTTATGAAGATGGCATTAAGATACGACTAAATCGAAAGAAAACTTATGCTAATCAAGCTATCATATCATATTATATTTTTATTCTCTTATCACCCTATTATCCTTCAATAACATACATGTGACCCCCCAAAAAACCTATAAATCCTAACTGCTGTGTTGAGATAGAATTTGTACCTTATCCTGGGTCAGGAATGTCTGACCAGGATGTCAGAGTCTCTTGGTACACATGAAAGCCTAACCTGAGAGTTAGATTTCCAACCCACTTACTACCAACATAGTCCTCTCTCAGGAATGACCTTCAACTCAAATACTGCTGACATCCCCTGTGGGAATAGGTCTGGCTACAAAAGGACTCCAGAAAAAGGGCTTAAGCAAGAGCACTTGCAATCCTCTCTGTAAACTGGATGCCCTTAAGAAATTAAAAACAAAACACTGTCTTACAAAAAAAGGTTTAGGACAGTTTATCTTCAATGGTAGCTTTTGAATGACCTTTTCAGTTTATAAAAATCCACTTCAGAAGATTCCTAAGACTACCATACTTTTAAAGAAACAAATACCTTAAAATAGGTTTATGATCTTTCTTTATAAAAGTTGTTCTTACATGGTTCCAAAGTGGAGATGACTTTACAATATCACTGCGTGTTCCTATTTGTACCAAACCCTTTCAATCAAAGAGTCACTGAATTCAACGAGTTGCACTGTTAGTACATCACTGTAGTTAACAAGTATTGCTCACTGCAGGGGGCCAAGCAAAGGCTATTGACATGGTGGCTTGATGTATGAAAAGACAAATTAGTCCCCCATCCTATCTACCAGCAGGGTACAATGACCTGACATGGAAAAGTCAACTCAGACCACTGTATAATATATTTACATTTTTTTCTAGGAAACTTCAGAGTTATCAAATTAACTGTGCCTATTGGGCAAATCACAGGCAAGCTAACAGATTGTGAAATAAATTTGAGGAGGGCTGTGTGGTTTAGCTGTGCTATAGACAGTACCAGATGGCAGTTGTAGCTGTGGTTTTTCCTGCAGAAATCTCTAGTAGCACTAGGTGGGGAAAGCCAGGAAGAAAGGGTTAGACAAAATGCTGTTTCTGGATATGATTGTTTTTTACTCATTACCTATCTGCTGTTCCTGATACATTCTCAGCTCTTTTGTAACACACTAAGCAACATGAGAGAGCCATTTCTCTGTTAGTGTCCTTCATTTGGAGTAAAGTTGCATCTGCTAGGTAAGATTGGAAATACTCTTGTGTCCTTCCCCTTTTTTGTGCTGGAGAAACTGTTCAAAAATCAAAGGTCTATTTCTTGATTTTAATAAACAGAACATTTTTTTTAAAACTACCATATACAGAGATTGAGTTTACTATGAAATTAAGAGATAGTCTCATTTGCATTGAATGCAATTTGCACCAATCAGAATGTGCTATGGGGGTGGGGGGAGCTAGACTTTTCTATTATGGACATCACAATGAAGGGTTAAAGATAGGACCAATAATTAATATCAAATGAAATTTCTAAATTTCTCCTGTTGGTTACTGGAAGAGATAGCTAAGAGATAATTTTGTAGGACTATTTTACAATTCAAAATTATTAGTTTTTTGTATATCCTTTTATTGGTACATTTTAGGTGTACAATATAATGACATTCATCATTGGAAATTTGCACCTTTACATAATCTCTCTTGGTTCTTCTTTTTCCCCCTTCCCCTGCCCTCCCTTCAACCCCTCCATCCCTCCCTATTTACAGAGTTTCCTTTTTTTCATTTTCTCATATTAATTCCATTCCCTTCTTTCCTTTCCCCTACCCCTCCCACTTCCCCTTCCCCTTTGCCCCTTTTCTTCCTATTTCACATTTTCTATTATACCTTTTAGTCCTTATTTACACTTTCAGTTTCTCACACTAGAGAAACTTCGGTATTTACACATGTGTGTCCTATTTATTTCACTTAAGAGTATTGCCTCAATGTGCATCCACTGAGCTATAAATGTCTCTAATTTCTCATTTTTTATGGCTGAGTAGTACTCCATTTTATTAAAAAAATACATTTTCTTTATCCAGTCTCCAGTTGATGGGCATTTGGGTCAGCTAAAACTTGTTTCCAAGTTTTAGCTATTACAAATTGTGCTGCTGTGAACATAGGTGCAAATATATCACTGTGGTATGATTCTTTCAGTTCTTTGGGGAAGATACCCAACAGGGGAATAGTTGGGTCAAATGGGACTTCCAGTCCTAGTTCTTTGAGGTATCTCCATACTGATTTCCACAGTGGTTGCACCAGTCTACACTTCCACCAGCAGTGGAGCAGGGTTCCTCTTTCCCCACAGCCACTCCAGCATTTATTATTGGTTGATTTCTTGATAGCAGCCATTCTTTCTGAGGTGAGGTGAAATCTCAGAGTTGTTTTCATTTGCATCTCTCAAATGACCAGTGATGTTGAACGTTTTTTCATATGTTTATTTGCCACTTCTACTTCTTTGTCTGAGAAATGTCTGTTCATTTCAGATGCCCATTTTCGGATTAGGTCTTTAAATTTGGGAGGTCTGATTTTTGTAAGTTCTTTGTAGATTTGAGATAGTAGACCTTTGTCTGAGGGACCACTGGTGAAAATTTTTTCCCACATTGTAGGTTGTCTCTTCACACTGCTGGTGGCTTCTCTTGCTGTGCAGAAGCTTTTTAGTAAGAAGAGATCCCACTTGCTTATTGTGCTAGTTCACTACAATTCAAAATTATTATGGTGCTATATTGTAATTCATCTTACAAAGTAAATCTATAACAAAAATGTCATCGATAATATTTAAAAATCTACTTAAACTTGTCCACATCAATGATAAAGCAAATTTTTTTCGGGCCCAAATACCCATCCTTTATTCATTCAACATTTGTTATAGTCCTTCCACATACAAGGCAAATAATTGGTGAGCAAGTTTTAGGAAAGTTAATAACTGAGGATTTGGAGGTACCTAGTTAACACTGATTTGGAGTTTTTTTAATTTATTTATTTATTTATTTATTTATTTATTTATTTTCTTTCTTTCTTGAAACAAACATGAAGTAAAGTTAGCTCAGCAAGTAAAAGATTCCTTCCAGGTCTTACTTTCTGTAGTCTATTTTTTGGCCCAGAATTTAGTGGCAGGAAATATAAGTTCAACGTGCCTTATGTAGTCAACCTTCATCAGAATGGGAGAAAGAAAGAAAACAGTCAAGGGTTAAATGACAAATGTGGGGGACTGCAAGTTAGCCATCTGGGCTCATAAGCTTCCTCCTACCACTTAAATAGCTGGGTAAACTTGTGAAAGCATTTTAACTTCTTAGAATTGTGACATTTTCACCAATTAAATAAGGGAAATTAATAGACAGTTTCTAAATTTTCATCCAGCTCTAAAATTTAAGTAATGTGAAAGCAGTATGAAAAATGCTGAAATTGTTAGATAAATATACAGTGTGGTGATGACAGTGATGTTGACTGCAAGTAGACTTTTGTCTGCCCCACATCTAATTTGGTTTATAACACCTCCTTTTGCACCTTCCTTTGGTCCAAGAATCCAATGGCAAGGCATCTTCAGCCCCAGAGGACTGGCAGACTACCTGCCTCAGCTTCCTGGATTCAGTGCTCACTGTTCTCTCTGGTGTTAAAGATGAGGCTGAAGGGTAGAGGAGCTGGAGCCTCTGTGGCTGCAAATGCTCCCACCTGAGAGGTAACAGGATGAGCCAGCTGACTTTGGACCAAATTCAACCCCTCCACTGACATTTTCCAATATTTCAGTTCTTCTTTAAAATGAGGGTGAACATACCAGTTCAAACGATTGTTATCAGGATTCATCAAAGCAAAGCATGGAAAGTACCTGCCCACAGTAGATAGCTGCTAATATTGTTATCAATATAATTGGGCTCAAAGCACATATCAGCCCTTTACCCCCAGGTGATATCCCAAAGTGATGACAAATACCCAGAATTACATGAGAATGTACAGTTCTCTGTCATCCATTCTTACCTAACAAACAGCAACAAGAGCAAGCATTTTAGAGCACTTATTTCTCATAAATTGATTTCCTCTGCACAGTTTCAGTGGATTTTCAAAATTAGGCTGTGGGGCAGGTAGATTGAGTCTTGTTTCCATACCAGTTCTTGGGACAAATGCCTTTATACCGTTGGCAAGGAAGGGTGATCAGGGGAAGGCTGTGCATATGCACACAATGCAAATGGAGCCCCAAAGTCCTACAGAGCAGCAATTTCTAAATAAATAGTCAAAGAAAAAAGTATATATGTAAAAAGTGTGCCACTTAGGAAAAAATACCTGAAAAATAATAAGCTTTTAATAAAAGCCAGCTGCTATTATTACAATAACAACTACAACAAAAAGAATAGCAATGCCACCAGTTTTAGAATAGGGAACTGAAGCCCAGCAAGGAAATGAGTTGTCCGAGGTCACACAGCTGAGGAGGAAAAATTCTGATATGAAAGATGGGTTATGACTCCAAGGAGATTGTGCTTTCCACTCTACTGTGTCACCTTATGGACACAGAGACTGTAACAGTGTTGCATTCTCGATGCCAGCCTTTCCATCAGTATTTGGCTTTGAGGTAGTTTGGTGGGGAATACCACAAGCACACTGCAAGAGAAAGTCCTCACTGTGCATTAACACAATATGACACGTTGTGGTCTACTTGTGCCACACTCAGGTCATTGTTTCCAGGAAGGAAAATGCCTTTACCTCCAAGCACATCAGATTGTCAAAATAGTGGCTTATTCCTCTTCACAGTGAGACAGGCTTACATGAACATGCAATAACCAGCACCCTTAAAGAACCCTACTTTAGGGGCCAGGGATTTAGCTCAGTGGTTCTGCCACCTGCCTCACAAGTGCAAGGTCCCGAGTTTGATCCCCGATACCAAAAAAAAAACCCTATTTTATCTCCCTCTTGTGTTGTCCTCTTATCACAATCTGTGATCTGTGCTAAAGGACACATTGAAGTATCAAAGAAAAACATTAGAGTTGGAGAAAAGTGACAAAAAATATTTATTAAAGTGCTTCAATTGGATTCTATGTAAAATGAACAGCTTCCACATATTCACTAATCCCCAAACAAAATAACCATCAAGAAATATTAAAACACACATTTTATTAGTTTCATTTAATTTCTTAATTGCTCAAAGTCAGTTTACCCATTTATTGCTGTGTGAAGTGCTTAGAGGCAAGGCACACATTAATGGGATTATTTCCATGTAATCCCCCCCTCCCAGAGGGTAGGAGCTGATCACTATGAATCCCAATGTACTCTGTAACAATACCAAGTGGAGGAAATAGGTATTGTAAAATGATATAGTTAGGAGTCAGGTAATGCAGTAGAAGAATGTAATTTAATAGCAAGAGAAAGTACCTCATTTTCAGTAAAAGGAATGTGAGCTTTTTTCAGGAATAGCTATTAACCAAACTGAATTTAGCCTCTTCTTTTTCTGGCTGTACCTCTGTTAATTGATAGATGTTGAAGATGTGTAGCATGTTAAGATTTTAATCAAATGGTTTCTGGGAGTAGATGTGATCATCTTACCAGGACTTGGAGTTCTGAGGAGAATAATTGTTCTGAGTATTCCGCTCTCTGTGACAGCTCCCCCACAGCCAGACTTCCTCCTTGGCAGGAGAGAGAGCACAGGCACTCAGGCTGAATTTGAAGGGATGCTGGATACTACAGAGGAAAGGGGAAGGAGATAGCAAGGGGACAGGTAAACAGTGACCGAGAAATGTGTGACACTCTGATGTCGTGGCAGCTTCCGAGGCGCATCATAGCTGGCCAGAGATCATTAGGCTTCAGAAGACTGGGAAACTCATTAGTGACCCACGGAAAAGCTTTTCCTTGTCCTATCGCTAATGCACCTCTCCCTGTTGTAATACCTGTAACCCAAGTACATTATGTTAGGAGCGTTAGTGCTATTCTTAGAAGGAGATGAAAGAGCATTAGATGAGCACAGAGGTGAGGCCTATCCTTGCCAGCAACTTTTGCCCCTGAGACAGCTTGGACCCAAACACAGGGGTCAGATCTGCCAGCCCAGAAACAGGCAGGGCCTCAGTTCTGATAGCTCATGTGCATTCTCTACATTCAGAATCTGCTTCATTCACAGAGTACACAAAATAAAACACTGTTTTAAAAGCCCTCAAGGAGATTTGTACCATGTATTTTATTAGATTGAAGGCAAAACAAGCTGATACCAGCAGAAAAAAAATGGCTGCTTCAGACCCCAGCTGACCTCCTTTGCATGGAAAATTCTCCATACAATTACAGAGCTAATGAGTAATATTTAATGAAAACATTATGCCTTTGCATATATTTGTAAGCAGCAGTTCTTACATTTAAATTTACATAGAAATAAGAGGATATGTATAAAAACACATCTTGGAGATCTCTGTATTTTAAGGAAAATACTCGTCTGCTATCTCTGGCTGTTTGCATAGCTGTTTTTATACAAAGCCCAAACTTTTCAATAAGAAACTGTAGAATTCAGTCAATCATCCAGTTGACACCAAACATACAAGTATTTGATGATGCGTGGATAAAACAGCTGAATACAAGGCAGACTCATTCACATTTCACAGAATGTTTTTGCTTTATGCAAACAACAGTGTATGAAGAAAAAAACTGGGTAAGCAATTGCTAAATAAATATATTTTTTAAAGTCTCTCTCTTTCAAGAACTTTGAAGCATTTGAAGATGAAGACTTAGAACCAGGATTGCTTCTGGGGCCTGAGTGTGTTTCCTCTTCTGCTCAGAATCTGAATCACACTGGTACTGAATTTGAACATGGAAAAACTTGTGACACCTGTCTCTCCTACCCTTTCTCTTCCCTCTCCAGGTAGAGCTGACAGGAAGCAGCGTCTTTGACTATGTACACCCTGGGGACCACGTGGAGATGGCAGAGCAGCTGGGCATGAAGCTCCCGCCTGGGCGGGGTCTCCTCTCACAGGGCACTGCAGAGGATGGAGCCAGCTCAGCATCTTCTTCTTCTCAGTCAGAGACCCCTGAGCCAGGTGGGAATTGCTACCCATCATGAGGGTTGGTGGGCAGGACCTTTGCCGAATGAGTGTGCTCAAGGTACCTGTGTGTGAAGAGACTATAAATAGGTGTAGGGCTATTTAACAACTCCAAGCAGCTTTCAGTCCCATGCGGTAATTAAATAAGGAAGAGATTTGAAAATAAGGAGACATTTTAATGAGTATAATCCAGAGATCTATTTTCAGTCAAACAATACATATATAAGGTACTAGTTCCTTCAGTTTCTCTTTCAGATTGATAGAGGAAAAGCTTCTGATTCAGAACACTTTCTTCCTTTTATTGATACTATGGCTAAATGCAATCCATTTTTTTATTATTTGGCAAAATCTGAGGTAGAAGCATTTTGAATATTAGCTGGCAGAGAATTAAAAGTATTAGGGATTTACAGAAATCTTGGCTTCTTTTTTTTTTTTCCTTAACATCAGAAGGTACTTGAAAGATGTGAACAGATAAATTAAGGCTAAAAAGAAAACAGAAATGGCTACATTTTAAACTGCCTTTCCACCCTCAGTATTTAATTAGATCAATTGTATAGAGGAATGAACAGAGGTGACATTCCTCATTGGGATTCCTTCCAGGACTCTTATAGACTTTGCATTCAGAATGTTCCCATTTTCATTGTGTTGTACTGATGATAATTTAAGTATTAGGGGAAAATCCATTTATAAATTAAACAAAATGACTTGATATCCATCAGTCCCCTAGTTCATCAAGCTGTTCAAACACGGGGAAGATTGGCTGGTCGGCCTGGGTCTTCCGAGAGCGCTGGTAATTAGATCTGCGAAGGATTTATTCTTTGCTGATTGGGGCTTTAAATTAATTGAAGTTCCACATTTGTGGTTTTGTCCTTTTTGTACTTTTTTAGAGGAGATATTTCATATTCTTGTGTGGTGGAGTGCTTGGCCAAGCAGCAGTGGTTTAAATGTTAATTTTTCTCATGAGAAGTTTAAGATTTTTAATGAATCAAGGCCTGATTTGAAGTGCAAAGTTTTATTTGCTTACTTGGGAAATTATTTTTGTACTCTTCAAAGATGCTTGTATTTTACTTTCTCTGTTGTTTTAAAACAGATTCACAACACAAAAGCATTTTATTAGAAAGAAAAAATATTGTTTTAAGGTTAATATTAAAATAACTCTACGTACTCCGGGACAATAATTTGGCCTGCCTAGAAATAATCACAGTATGTTTGCTCACACAGAACAGAAAAAACATATTTTCCTCTTTGGGAAATATTTTAACTTCACCAAGAAGCAATTTATGTTTCCTCATGGAAGTAACTGCAGTTCCTAGGGCATTCATTATTCTATAGCATTGGCAAGCATCCTTCCTCAGTTAGCCCCATGGACAAGAAAAGAACATATTTATGTCTATTCTCTACCCTTTAAAAATGAAAATAACTTTGTTCAAGGGGAAGTCATCTGTTCTTATACCATAGCTCCCTGACTTTCCTGAATAGATATGTCGGTGAGATCACTGAAACTGTTTTTAGGCATTAGAACATTCATATCTGGGCATCTTTGAAAAGTAGCACATGAAAATATTTTCTACTCTTTCATTCTGGAGTTGGACTGAGGCCCCTTCATTGCTCATGACTCAAACATGCTCTGTGAAAGAATTTAAGTTTGAAAGGCTTTGTCTGAAGGAAAGTCTTAGAAAAGTGGCCCTTGTGTTCTTGAACCACAAACTCTGAGTTTAGAAGGATCTTCTTGAACTTTTAATCTAAATTCCAACATCAGCAGCCATTCTTATAGCACAACCAACAGGTACTCTTTCTCATCTCTGCTAGAATCTGCCCCTGATAGGAAGTTCATGAACTTAAAAGGCTGCCCAACTCATTGTTGGGCAGTTCTAATAGAAAGTTATTCTTGATTTGATCCATCTTTCCTGTCATGGCTTTTCAAATATGTGAAGTCAAACAGGTCAAATTCTGGCTTCCTTCCACTTTCCAGGTCAGAGTGCTCTGGAAATTCCAACACCACCACTATTCAATGGTGTGTTCCTAACAGCCCCACCACCCTAGTCATCCTACCCTGGCTGCACTTCAGTTTGTTGGTGACTTTCTAAAATATACAATTCTATGAATGGAACACTAGATATGAACACTGAATCTCTAGATATGTTGTGGTTGATACAAACCAGGATTGTCATCATTGTCAGTATAGGCTACTGTGCTTCTATGAGTACAGTTTAAGGTTGCATTAGGTACTACTGGAATCCAAATCATGCCATTGATTCAGATGGAACTTGTCTCCCCAAACATAGATTGAGGGCAACTTGTCATTTGACAGAGACTTTGGGAGAAAAAAATCCATAGTCTATAAACCAGTTCTTCTAGGGTATCCTAGGCTAGAATCAAAATAAAACAGCAAACCCAAATGAATATCCCATGCCTTTCATGAAGGGCTTACATGCACACCTCTAGGTACACTGTCAGAACTCAGTTCTAACCTGTTATTAGTTCTGGATAACAGAGTACATTTGACTGGTACATCTTTCCTTTACTCTATCATTTAATATTAAAGTGTGATTACAGGGTACTATAGGTTCATATGTGCTTTCTTCCCTACTTACCCTGCTTTTCTTTAACCATCCTAACTAGGGAAATTGAAAACTCTGCTCTCTACCTCCCTTAACAACTCAGGCTCATTAGCTACAGTTGCATAGGAAAGTGCTTTCTTCCTTGATAGCAAGTGAGGCACTCACCATTAGAGAAAGTCAAGCTATCTGAGCCTTCAAAGTCTGTAGTACTGGTCCTTTTCAATCTCTGGTATAAGAAAGCAATTAGATGACTGCTCAAATACTAGAAAGCAGCATAGGGTGCTACCTTGAAGGAAATATCTGCGCTAATGCAGATGATTGCTCCAAGGGAATTACTTTAAAAGTTCATGTCAGGCACTACATCCCAAAGCTGCTTATGTTTCTTAAAAGCTGAAAGAATTTTAACAAGATTTCCTAATTCTTAATAACATGAAGGAACATTTTGAAGACTGTTGTTCAATGCATCATAATCTTTTAAACTCTGATAAAACACAGATTCCTTTTTAGGTACTGGTGTAATTTGGCTGGAAAGGAGATATCGTTATATAGTTATTATGAAAATGAAAGGACTAGTAGGTATAGAATTTTTTAGAAGCCCTGATATGTTCAGTGTAGCATTACTAAATGACTGAAATCTAAATAACATTTGGCATTATAATAAAAAGAATAAGTGACTAAACCAGACAAGAGGCGGCGATACTGTACCATAATAGGAATTCTATTTCTTTGAGTTGCCAGCAGGCCCTGTGATTGTCTTGTCTTGAATGAGTCTCAAAAATGGCATGGGGGAGGAGGAGTTGTTGAATTGGCTGCAAACCCAAATAAATATTTTGTATACATGTACGCTTAACAATAGTTGAGTAGATACATTATTTTTTTCAGAGAAATCTTAAATATTAGAATTTAAATGAGTGGCTTTGTTTACAAATTTCTGAAGTTCTAGAGGCCCTGTGTAGGGGTGGATGTGAACATTCTGGAAGAGTCTGCTCTTTGCCATTCTGCAGGCAGCCATTTCTCTCTTCCTGCAGCCTCTAGCAACATTAGGAGCAAAGCCCCTCTGAATGGGCCATTTGGATGGTTCGTTTTCTTTCTGTAGATCTGCTTGTATCTTTTCATTATTCTTAATGATTCTGCAATCTGGGGATTATGAGTGCTATCCTCATTTTTTCATAACTCTCAATGCTGTGTCTTTTAAATGCTTAGTAAACAGAAAAGCAGCTCTCTCAAAAAATCCTGGAGGAACTCTAAAAATCTCCCTATTTTGAAGGCAAAGAGTAATTTTCCTTAAGTTGTCATAAAATTAGTGTTTTTACTCCTTAATAAAACAGCCTTTTTTCTAATTACAAAATTGTGAAAAATTGGAAAAAAGATCAACTAATGTCCCACTACCTAGAAATAATGATTATTCATACATATGCACTACATACCTATTCCAATTACAAATGTAGTGGGGCTTTTGTTTTTCAGTATGTTCTACTAAGTAATATCATAATATGCTTGCTTCTGTATTTTTCATTTAACCTCACAGGCATCTTTTCTTGCTGTGCTTCTCTCTTCAAGATGAAATTTCCTGTCTATCTCCAGTGGTTTGTTTTCCACTAGCTCACAATCAGCAACTATTGTCAGGCCACCATCAGGATTAGCATGAGTCCCCTTTTTGAGGGAATTCAGCTAGGACAAGGAGTTCTTGCAGCTTATGGAATGGGTGTGAGCTCATAAGAGGAGATATCAATACTGCACCAGAATTTAGACAATTTAGCAAAGGTATAAGACAGTACCTTGCGTGAAGAATGACTAGCGATGGTTAACCCATTGATTGTCTAAAATGTAGGTTATCATGTTTAGTCTAAAGTTTCAGGCAGAATCTAATCTGTTTTATAGGATCAAGAAAATCCTTATGGTAGCATAAACCTTATGTTAGGATGCCTCTTCCATGTTCTGAATACTTTAAAAACAAGAAAAATTTAAATGGAAATAATCTATATTTTCTACTTATACTTCTGCCATGGTAAATTTGATCAGTTGTGACTCTGTAGGAACAAGAACATAATCCTTTGACTTCGTTAGATAATTGTCACAATATGTGATGTAATAAGAGGAACAAATGACTAGGAATAACAAAGAATGTAAAAATTTATCTGAAGGATCAGATCAATATTTTATTTAAAAACTGTATGAGATATATTTTTACTTATTTGGGTGAATTGTTTACCATCTGGTGTACAGCTGAGAGATGATTCTTTTTTGTATTGGTTCAAGTTTCCTATCAATGAACTGAATTTAGAAGTTAGGCAGGGGAAACCATCTTACTAACCTCACATCCAGCCCTGGTCCCCAGACAATGTGACTGTATCTACAGCACTTTCTGCTGTACTGCAAATGTCAAACAGAAGGTATAATGGATTTAATATTAGCGCTGGCCAACGTGTTGAGGGAGCTGTTAATAATGTCACTCCAGTTATTGATCTGAAGCCTTTAAAAATCAGAGAAAAGTGAGAGATCCCCTACTGGGGGAAGACATACAGTGACTGGTTTTTATTGCCAATATATTTCTACATATAGAGTGGCAACTTTCTGGAATTATGTTATTGCCATTAATGTCTGTGAGATTTTTGGAGTCATTATATGGTTAGATAATATCATGGAGAGTGTTCTGCATGTTAACGTTAAAAGATTGGGTCAAATCTTCCTTTAGACAAAAGTAAGACTTAAAAATTTGCATGGTAACTGTGGCATTCATACAAGTTGTCAAATGATAGGAAGTTATTAGCACTATATTTGTGCTTTATGACAATGTCAGATCAATTGGAAATGTAAATAACAAACTGTATAGTCCCCAGGATGTGCTGTATTCTTCTTTTGCCTTTCTAAAACTTAATATACCGATGTAGTAACTTAAGATAGAAATAGATTTTGATCTTAGAATTAGTATATATGCCTTTTCAGGAAACTGCTCATCCTTCAATCGAACAACAGTTTGTATGCAATGAAATCCCTGCTTTCCATAGTCTCTGACTAATAAATGAAATTAAAATGTATAATTTATGTTGAAATGTTTATCAAACTGTAAATACACATTTAATTCCTTTCCATATTCATTCAACATAAGCAAAGATAAATCCATCAGATAATGCACCACTGTGATCTCTGATGGACTGAATATGAAATGTGTCTCTATTGGGGCTGTAGCAGTGATGCAAATAAGTCCATGATTCCCCCAAACTGGCCCATCTTCTGTTAATTCTTAGGCGTACATATACGTGGCAAATCTAATAGTCAGAAAACAACCTAACAAAAACTAATCTTAGGCATGAACTCAGCTTTTATCCAAAATTATTTATTCACCTTAACTGTGGCATTATTTTGAAATAAATTAGAAATTGTCTTCTTGTCAATCCTGAAGATGAGGCGTACACTGCAAAAACTAGCCCATCTTCTCACAAGGTCTGCTGTGCCAAACTTAGAATAGTTTTTTGCCTCAAAAAAAGCTACCTTGATGTAATAATATTTTTTATGCAGAAAGTAGGCCATTTTTAAATGTCACATTTATCCCCAACTCAGTTAAACAAGATCACCTGGAACTACCCTACCACAGAAGGAAACGGTATTTTCCCCTGTTCTCTTCTGATATGCAAGGCCTAGGCAAACTTATTGCTTTAATTTGTGTATCCTTACGCTGTGGATATGCTTGTTTGTGTATGATGAAAACACTTGCAAAGCAACTTTGTAGTTCTAGAATCTTGCCTGAGGGAGCTAAAGAAAAATAAGGTAAAAATCTTTTCTTTCTACCAGGCTCTACCCTTTGGGCCAGCTCCCAGAATGCACAGCTACAGCCCTAGGCATCCTTGGGGAGCTAACACTTTGACCCATGAAAATCAGTGTTGGTGACTCACTCTTGGTACTGAAGGGCAGCCTCCCTTTTATTCCCAGAAAAGATGTGAGATATAAATATTAGTTCTGCATGCCATTCACAGTGGTTCCAACTCAAAAAACCACTGCTTTTACATAAATTAATGCAATGGTGTTTATAGGGTAGCCAATATTTTGTTCAGTAATAGAAGCAAAAGCCCCTTATCAAGATACAAAATAGGCTTACTCAGTTTATATATAGCATTTTCCACCCAAACCGTCTATAAGATTTAGGAAATCAGTTTTTAAACACACTATTTTTAAGTTTTCCTGTATAGTTTTCTAGGTCGTAATTTTCACTTCCTTCTATCTATAGAGATAAGGAGTATATTTTCAAATTTTGAAAATGAAACCCAACAAGTTGTTAATGATGACTTATTCTTTTCCATTTAAAAAAAAACTGTGGCTGAATTGTTACTGGATAATTAAAAATTATAGATTCTATTTCTATTTGTTGCCTTGAACAAAACACAAGTTATTTTCTTCTAATACATATCACTGTAGAAATGTCATCCCTGTCCAAATGATACTGTTCTGAATTCTACATCAGCACTAAACGGCAGACTTCCAAAGGGTCAGTTACCTGGCATTGACTGAGCTTTCCAGGGTGCACAGATCAGAAGAGGCAGAACTGGCTGGAAACCATTTCCACCCCTAGTGAGCAATTTACTCATGATTGCTTGGGGAAAATACTGGAAATATTGCTTCTGTGTAAAGTTTGCAACTTCCAGTTGTCAGCTCTTTGCCAAGTAGCTATTCCCAAGTATACCTTTAGAAGCAAAGCATACTCAGGCTACTATTATAATGGTAGCATTCACTTTTTATTTCGTGCATGCAGAACGCAAAAACTACTAATTACAGGAGTTAATTCACACCATATTCCTCTTAGGCAGGTCAGTATGTTATCCTGGTTCTACAACTGGGGGAAAAATGGTGAAAATTCTAAGTGGCTTTCACAAGGCCAAACAGGTTAGATTTAGCAGCCAAGATTAAAGTAAAGGGTTCAATATTAGGGTGGGAGTAGGTGAAAACCAGATGGAAAAGGAGATAGGACCCTGGTAGGAAGCTAACCAGAGGAATTTTCTCCAGAGGGATCCTGAAATCCAGACAGAAAGCTAATTATCCCCTTTGCACCTATTTCATTTGGGCTAAAATATCTTTTTAAAAAAAATTAGAGTCTCTTACTTGGAAAGAGAATCACCCATCTAATCTTTTTCTTTCCTTTCATTCCTATACTGAAACTCCTTATGCCATAGTGAACAAAATTAGCATCTGAATTCAACGGGCAAAATTCAACCCTGAGTCTCTTGGTCCCCTTTCATTGTGTGATTTCCCCATCCAGAAACACAGCCCAAACACACTTGGCTTCTGCTCTGCCTCAGCCAGCACTGGGCCAGGCTCTCTGCAGTTTCTCCAGGATCTTCCTTTCAGGATGGCATCCACCAGGAAGTGGACATGTCCTCCTGGAGGTATCCACTCATGAAATACAAACATGGTTTCTTGGAACCCCTGAAAAACACCACCCAGTTTCTCTTAGTTGGAAAAATTAACGGGAGAAGAGGGAAGAATTTGTGTCTTTTCTCTAGCTGTTATTAACAAGAGTAAAATATTCATTCATGATCTAGGCCCACTTGATAATAAGAGAGTGCATAGATTATTCAACCATTGATTGAATGTCAGCCATGTGTCAGACACTGTTTGAAACACTGAGGACACAAAGATGATGCTCCTTGCCTTCCAGGAGCTGACCACCATGTGAGGGGACAGATAATAATACGATACAGAAGGGTCGTGATGACAGTCAGAGTGCCACAGAGTATAAGTTGGACAGCACTGAAACACAGGGTGGGAGAGCTATCTCAGATTTAGTGCTTCGAAATGCCCATACTAATAAATACCATAACTCTCCAGGACTGTGATGAACATTATCAAGAGGTTTTGTTGTTGTTTTGTCTATTTATTTAATTAGCCTAAAACTGTGCCTAACAAACATTATAGCTGCTGCATGATAGGGTCCCAGAAACATTAACTCATCTGACTGCTGCTCTTTGAAGCTCTGTAAGAGTGTGCTGAATATCAGGTGCCCCAACTAGCCTCCTTTTTACTTATGTGGACCAATTTAGAAACTAGTAGTCAGGAAATCCTAGCTTTGAAAACCCACACTCTTTTATCTTTTTCTACTCAGGACATATTTTGTTGCAAATACTTTAATAACATTAATGATATATTAATAAATAGTGTTTTCTATATATTACCTGCATGTTCCAATTGTAAAAATAATTACTGATTTCTCAGAATGACCCCAAGCCAAGATTAGAGATGATAAATGACTTGTCCCACACCAGACTCTACTACAGACCCAAAATTTGGATTTAGGCTTTGTTTTGATTTTGAGCACATTTCTAGATGGTTACTGAGAGAGGAAAAGAGGTAGACAGGACAATGCCCTCAGAAAACTGATCATTGTCAGTGATTTATACAGGGGAAACAGTCAGTGCTGCTATCTTCAGGTGTGGCATAAAAATGGCAGTTGGTATAAAAAGTCAGGAGGCAGTTCAAAAACTTCAGACTCGCTTTCATAACAAAGGTGACTTGCATTCCCTGCATGAAAACAGGGAGGAGAGGGTTAGGGACAGTCTTCCAGGAGACTCATACCAAGTGCACAGTGCAATGAGGATGCTGCATTTGGGGTAAGGAGGAGCTTTGTCTTCCTCACTGAAACCAAGGCACATGCTTATCTAGGATGGAGCCATGTCAAGGGGAACTTCAGTGCTAACGCGGAGCATTTGCGATTAGTGTGATAACTAAAGACAGCAGTGACCTGGTGAAAATGTTAGTTCATCCCTTACCAATTAATTTTAAAAACCTTAAATTTTAAAAGATCATCCTTTGAGGATTATATTATATGGCTCTTCATGGATTCCTGAATCCCTTATGCAAAATAACATCTTGTATGGATTGAATGCTTGCTATGTGCCCGGTATTCTGCTAAGTCCATCATATGCATAACCTTATTCATTCCTTGCAAAGCACTATGAAGATGGTACTGATATTTTTCCCATTCTACAGGTGAAGTATTAAGAAGAAAGTGAGTTTTTCAAAACATATTAAAGTCTTACAGCAGCTAGTAATGAAAAGCCTAAGATCTGAACCCAAGTGGCCTGGCACCAGAGCCCCACTCCTTACTATTCCTTCAAAGTGCCTGGCAGCCCATAGGAAATAGCTGTCCAGCCTTTGCTCGAGACCACCAGATGGGAGCACTCACAATCCCTCCCAGGCAGCTCTGACTACCAGATTTGAATGATCTTTCCAGTAGCCTGGATAATGTCCTTGTGTCACTTGATACCAGATCCTTTATTTTTCCAAGAATGGGTTGAATAGAGAAGACTACAAAGGAAATCATTTAAGAAGCTGTTTCTATAATCCAGAAGTAAATAGGCAGATCTTCAGAAGAATTATTGAGAGCCCTTGCAAAGAAAGAAATGATTACTTGGAATTAACATAATATTTAGAAAATTCCCCTGTGGTCATTCTTCAGCCAGAACTTTTGGTGAATACTGTAGAAATCATGAATGTCTTAAGCTTTCATATTTGATTGGGATTAATAATACCATCTGTCCACACTCAATTTTAAATCAATTCATAATAAAATTCTTGAAATTTTGAAAATTACAAGCTATTGATCATGAAGTATTAATTAATAAATTTTCTCAAGGTTCAAAGCTATTCCTGTTTATGATTTCTTCAGATAAATCATGTGCCTTTGATAAAATGTCTTCCTGCTAGTCAGTGCCACTCAATTGTCAGGGTATGTCTTCTCCATATTACAAAAAAAAAAAAAAGAGTAACACTAGTAAAATTGATGGCATCAGAAAGAATTAACTCTACTCACTTGTGTCCAGCCATCTCTTTACTAAATAGAGCCCATTTTTATATTGGAAAGGGATCAAAAGTATAGAAACTTATTTAATTGATAATATAAAAATAAATTAAAATGCAGTCAATATTTCGAGAAATACTTTCTATTTTACAGAGAAAATATAAAATGAAAAATGATGCAAGCCCAATAGTTATGTAAGATATTCACTCATTCATTAATTTCTGTACTCATTCAATCATTATTTATTGCATGTGAACAAGGCCAGAATCTATCTTAGTTCTTGGGGTATAGTAGTTACCCAAAAGGTTTCTATTCCCACAGAACTTATATTCACATGAAACACCCTGCCAAAAAGAATCAAAAGGATTTCTGTTGAAAAATTCAGTTAATAAAGGACTCATTTTATAGAGTTTTATAAATCTACACATGTTTATAATGGATCAGTTGGTTGTCTCTGCTTTCTAAAATGCACAGCTGACAAAATTCTAAGTGAACATTTCCAAAATATATTCTCCATCATAAGAGTCCTGTGAGATGCTCTTTATAAAAAAGGTCCCACACTTAAACAGCAAAGGAAAAAGGTTCACAGTCATCTCTTCATTGGAGGTGAATAATAAACTTTAACTTGTAAAGATTTGAAATTTGTATGATCAAGTAAACCTATTTTTTAAACTAGTCTTTCTCAGTTTTTAACTATGTTAGTCTATTTTTTATTGCTTTAAAAAAACATCTGAGGCAGGATAACTTTATTTTTAAAAGTGGTTTATCTAGGTCACAGTTGGCTGTATCACCTAATGGTGGATATCAACAGCAGGGGTAGGATGAAGAATCATATCACCAAACAGGAAGCCAGACAGGCCAAAGTCCCACAGTCCCTTGTAAGGGCATGCCTGCAGTGACATAAGGACCTCCCTCTAGGTTTTACCTCTTAATGGTCCATAGCCTCCCCATTGCCATACTGAGGATCAAGTCGCCAACTCATGAACCCTTAGAGGACACATGTGAACTGTGTTCAAAACAAAGAAATAGTTAACTTTTTAAAAAGTAACTCTTACACCCCCAGAAACACAGATTAAGTACTATATACAATCCTGTGTCTGCTAGCCAGCTGCCTCCCATCTGTGCCACTCTTCTCTTCCAAGACCCTCCTAATGCCAGCGGGTCACAGGTGAGTCACTCAGCTCTGAGGTTAAATTATCTGCTTCCCTTGGTAGCTCTCCCAAATGTTCTTCTTCAGTAACCATGGTGCCCTTCAAGCTTTTCTGTCTTGGTCACTTTCTCAATGCAAGAATACAATACCTGAGACTCCCAACTCTTAAAGGAAGAGAGGTTTATTTTGGCCATCGTTGTTTTTATAAGTTTCAGTCCTTGCATGGTTGGTGCATGGTAGAAAGGCCAAGGCAGAGAAAGCTGCTCACATCATGGCAACCAGGAAGCAGAGAGTCAAGGAAGGAGCCAGGAAGGGAGATACACCCTTACAGGTTGCGCCCCCCCAGTGACCTGCCTCTTCTGACCAAACCCCACTTCCTAACAGCAGGCCAGTTATAATGCCCTCATAATCCAGTCACCCCCAAACACATAATGCTTTGGGAACCATTGTAGATCAAACCATAACATTTTCTAAAGGTAAGCAGCTCCAAGTTCCACGTCTTTTAGTGCAGTACTAGACTTTGATCTGTGGACTTTCAGATTCCTCTTTCACCCTGTCCTCCCTGTTCTCCATTTACATAGGCAGAACACAAAGCTCTGGCTTCCCATCCACCCTAGCACTATTCCAGTTTAATGTGTAGATATGACTGTGGCTGCCCAGAGCAGTGTAGTGGTAATAACCAGTTACTAGATCACTTTCTCTTATTTATACCAATTTAATTAAATTGTACCTACTATACAGTGTTAAAGAATTTTTTTAAACTGCAGTATGATAACTTACAGACTGTCCTACTGAGAGTTGACTACATATGAGGATAATATTTCCAACTCAAAATTTACAACATACTCCCTAAACTATTTTAATGTTTGCCATAGATACATAAATGCACAGGCCCTTGGAATCAAACAGGCTGTGTTTGTGTTTTTATCTCTTGACTCTATCATTTACTAGATGTTTGACCTTAAGGAAGTTAATTAACTTATATATGCCTCAGGTTCCCTCATCATTAAATTTTAGCCCTCTTGTCTAGATTGGAGAATGGGATAAGAATAATCACCTATTGGTTTTATCTTCAAATGGATTAATAAATTGACATCTTATACAAGGATATTGTGAGTTAATCTAAAATACTTAGAACAGTAGTATAGCATATAATGTTCAGTGGATGTTATCATTAATTCTGTTGAGCTAAGCATTGTCTCACAACCAAGTTTATTTTTCAGGGCTAGCCAGGAAGTTGGCTTCTTTGCATAAAAGGCTTGAAGTTGAGTTTCACTGACACCATGTTCCAACAACCTGACCTAAGGGGCCCAGATTCTAGATGGATCACAATACCCAAAAGGTGTGCTTCTGACAGTATGTGTGCATGCACAAATACACACACACACACACACACACACACACACCCCCTAAGTGGAGTTTTAAAAAAATTATTTGAAAATAATTTACCTACCTCTAAAATGAGCCTGTGAGGATTAGGTTTTCATCCATTCTAATCTGTTTACAGGAAGAGAAAATTTAGAAAGGAGGAAAACTGACAGTATGTGTGCATGCACAAATACACACACACACACACACACACACACACACACACACCCTAAGTGGAGTTTTAAAAAAATTATTTGAAAATAATTTACCTACCTCTAACCTCTATAGTACACAGATTTTGATTTGTAGATTTACATTATTTATAATTTTAGTTTTCCTAACACACAGATTCAGTTCTGCAGATTCACATTTATTATGTCCTTAGTTTTCTTAAAGCATACAGAGACACATAATTCCTATTCTCAGATGTCCATACCACTGTTCCTAGATTCTGCACACCAAGATATGCCTGCTGAATTCCCTTCTTCTAACTCTAGTTTGGAAGCTTCCAAGTTCCACTTTGGAATTGACCTGAATGTTAGTCTCTGGGAGTTTGTGTCTTCTAGACTGGCCTATTAAAATGTGGTGTGCTCTTTGGCCAGTGATTTGGCTAGTGCATAGCATGTAAAATGTTCTTTACTGATATTTTCCCTTTTATTTGGCTGGGCCATTGTGATATGGCCACAGCCACACATGGATTAAGATCCACAAAAAACTAAGCAACTCAAAATTGAATGTTAGATCTCCACAATCTAAGATTCCTTTTACTGTCAAATCAGCTTTCATGCAGCCTTTTGGTCTTTGCTGGAGAAAGAGGTAGGGCATTCGGGATTGGTTTGTACTTTAAATGAATCAATTTATTTTGTATAGGAGGGCTTCAGTTCATCACTAATCTTGAGAACTGAAATGAGTGTAGATCTAGTGGAATGCTTCTGTAAAAGCAAGAGAGATGCCCAGATGCCCTGGCCATAGATACTATATATGGACTTAAATAAATAAATTAAGAAACTCATTTCACATAGGCCACCAAGCAGTCATGAGATGTTAATGACTTTTAGTCACTGCCAACCTGGACCAGATTCAAGCCAGTGACCTATGGGTGAAGGGCTCTATATATCCCATTACCAATCCCCTGAGCCATCCAGTTGCCCCTGACAAGGTATTTTATCACACCAAGTGCAGTGCAGTACAATAGCCCAGACTCCTATACCATCAGGAAATCTTCCATCTAAAAATTTTAAAAGTATATCAAAGAGGCAAAAAACCTACTTCCTCAAGTAAAAGAGCAATTTCAATTAAAACTTTGGAAGAAGGGACATGTGAGTATATAAACACATGTACATAGTGTTGGAACATTTTCTTAATTCTAGTATTTTTTCCCCATGTTTACCCACTGCACATTTGATTCTGCCTCTGGATATTTAGTAAACTAGCATATTTTGGAATTCCATTAAAAAAGCCATTAGTTTTAGTTTAACATTTGTATAAAACTGATCCGTTAAACTCATGATGCTTTCTTTGCTAGCTTGTTTTTAAGTGTCATAAATAAATGACTTAAATGTCCCACAAGACAAATGTTCTTTAATCATCTAATGCACTCATTTATCCTAAGCCTTAACCTTAGTCCTAAATTAAGTCTATTGCAAAAACATAACTTCATCTAAAAACACCCATCAATCCTACATGGTTCTGATAAGCACATTTAAAAAACATAAACAATCAGACACTTGTCAATCTGGGTGAAGCCCAGTCCCATTTAAGAGTTATTCCCCAGCAGCCACATTTCATGCCCACACCACCAACAGAATCATAAAAAGAGAATGGCTGATATTTGAACCTTTGCTAAAAGTTTATATTATGAAATTGAGGGTATAAGGGCATGGTTTACAAGAATGTCAAATGAAACAAAGCCTAGACTGGATAATCCCCTTTCCACATCAGATACAATTGGAGTTTGTTTGGAGAAAATATTAATAATTTGACAATGGTATAAATACATTAAAATTTCATGATCACATACTTGGTAAATTGTATGCCATGCCTTTGATTAATTTTCATTTGTCCATAGGCCTAAAAACCTGTCAAAAGAATCTGGCTGCTCAGAGCTCATACATGAGTGATGATTACTGAAAGGTTTGGTGCAAGGAGAAACTAAGTGAAAGTGTAATGGAATAAACACTTGACTAAATTGGGTACTTAATACCTCATAACTAAAAATTCACATAGTTTGGTGAAATCTTAGCTTTGACAGGTACCCAGTTTAATTCCAAATTAACTCTTACGTCTTTCAATTGCCAATGGTACCCTTTCACAGTAGAACAAAGATAATCTTGCTTTTCCACTAGCTTCTTTGGGTACAGCAGAATTATTACCACAGAGCCCCTTGGGGTTGTTGGATGCTCCCCCCTGCCTTCAGCTGGGGCTTTAAAATTTTTTAAAAAGAGATAACAGCATTCAGCAAATAGCTACATTGAGAGTAAACTAAAAAATTATCACCAAGGCCCTTCCTCTGCCATAATTTGTCAAATCTGCTGATAGGAAACAAATTCTATTCATAAAGATTTTATTTGGGGGGGGTACTCTTGTGATTTGGTAGCAATTCAATTATAGTTTTGTGAGATAGTGAGCCCAGAGAGGGAATCCAGACTGACAAGAAATATGACAGGACAGTTACAGAGTGTTTATGCAATTAAACTTTCACTGACAATACCTGCAGAATGATGAATGCGTGGGCGGAGGCATGTGAGCGCAGGCAATGCCCCGCAAGTATTGCCCATTTTTCATTATTATACAACTGTTCAGATCTCTCAAGAACAGCCTGAAGTGAGGAGGAAAAGAGAGTGCTGTTCTGCAGCATGTGAACCAAATGCCTTTCTTTTCCTTCCCACCCTCCAACGGGTCTTGATGTGCCAGGTGATAAAAGAACATCTACTTTAGAAAAATGTTTTGAAAAGATTAAGATTTACCCTGAGCTTGACATATATTAATTTTGGATACCAAAAGAGGTTTTTATTCTTTTTTTTCTGTCTGCAACTTTATATCACTTCCCAACTGCATAATTAAACTGTTGGGTTATTCATTTTATGCAAGCAGGTGCAAAGGGCACTATAAAAGTAGGATTTTACTGATGGTAGATTAAGAAAGAAAGGAGAAACTTGAAGCCTTTTGTAGAGAACCACAAAAGCTTACAGATGAGATTAATTCAGTAGGCCAAAGTTGGTGGTGTATTGTGTGAGTTTTCCAAGGATATATGAAATCAGAAAAGTTGAAAAATTTCAGAGCCTCTAGAATACTATGTGGAGTTTTTCAGTTTCTTAACAACTCATATACGGGTCCTTAAGTGGAACTATCAGTTTTTTATGTGATTTTGATTTTGTAAAATAAGCATTAAATACCCTGATACCTAAGGGAAAGAAAGAAAGGGGGGGGGGAGGAAGGAAGAGGGGGAGAGGGAAAGGTAAAGGGAAGAGAGCAAACAAACTAGCTAGTTTTGAGTCATTGAGTTAATTTTGTGGAGACTTTATGTTGGCAAAATCAGCAGTGCCTGAAATAACTAAATTTGCAGCAAAGTGATTTCCTTTCAGAACCCTCAGCTTGGATGATTCATTGTATGGAGGTGAGAGAGAGCCAGTGTGGTAGAAAGATGCCAAAGGGTTGGGATGAAAATCATGCGTCCTCCCTTAATATTTACACATCTATTTAAATTAATGGGATTTACTTCCGGAAAGGAAATGATATGCATTCTCAAATTATTCATTCATTTTGACCACTGGAAAGCTGCCGTGGATAACAATTTTTTGTTTTTGTTTTGTTTTGCTTAATCATCAGTGCTCCTTTGTTAGCATTCTTATCTGTTCTGAGGACACTAGAAATCTTGAATTTTAGTTTTTATGATCAACTTCCATTTTTTTTTCTCTATTTGGGTGCAGACTCAAAGGCAGAGAGTTACCATTGCATGCTTACCTGTAAGACTGTATTTCTGAATGCAGATTATGGTTTAATATTGAACTTCCACATGACCATGTGGCGATTATTATAAATCAGATTCACATCTAGCTGTGGTTAGATGATTCTGGCAATTTGGTCAATGCAGTGAAATAACTGGCCACCTCGATAGCAGCAAATCTTTACTTGTACTACAAGTGAATTGAGCAGACATTTCTATCAAAATAATCCAAAAACCCCATAGACTAAATATGAGTTTTTATATTCATCTCTTTTGGAAAAGGCTACACTTTCTCTTAAATCAAAAAACTCTGATTTCAACAGATGTGATTTTTAACATGTACTAAAATTGATAGCTAAAAATATTGTTTTCACATTACTTAGGTGTTAAAATTACACAGTAGTGTTCCTTTATTTTCAAAAATCCAAACCTAATCCTGTTAATTCAAAGTGAATAACAAACAGGACTAAGACTTTTTCCCAAGTTGTTACATTTATTCAACCTGCTTGTGTTTTGTTCTTCATCATAATTATTTCCAAGTCAAATCTGCACTGATTTCCTTGCGGACCCGCGTACCTCTGACTAACTTAAAGAATTGAGCTGGGATAATTCACACAATTCCTCAGGGGTCATGTTCTCTGTTTTTTTTCAAGGACATTTTTATTACAAAGCTGATGAAATTTGCATATTAATTCATTTCTTTCAATTTTTTAAGATTAAATGTTGTCAACATGTATCAGTGCAAGGCTCTGACAGTCCTGATGAAATGGGTCAGTCAAGCTTGAACATTTAGAGTAACGCAGCCATCTGCAACCCCCTCGCCCCTTGTGGAGTTCTTTGCTACCATTGCAACTTGATTAAAAAAAGTTTTATTCAATGCAGGATATTAAAACATTATCTAAGAAATGATATGTGTTAGTCTTTCCATTTACCCAGAAAGTGAATTTGACAAGAAAATGGATCTAAGGAGATCCTGGCTTACTTGGAGTTAGTGTTCTGTCAGTCTTAATTAAACTACAACCCAACAAGTCCCCCCAAAAGTTTTAAATTTGGTGAAAGGAACTTGGGAGGGAACTTGAGTATAATGTTTGCTCTCTTATATGACATAATGGAGGAACTTTTTCCATTTGTATTCTAGACAGGAAATGAGAATGGAGACAGATCATAAGAGCTAATGTAACTTATTTCTCAGTGTACTCAGAGGTAGACCTGCCCTTTATTTGATGCATAGTTAATAAAAACAAATGCTCATTGGTCAGATCTAAAACCTTTATAAATAAGTACCAGTGTTGGTCTGGGAATTTAACTCAGAGGTTCCACTGCCAGCCTCACAAGCGCAAGGTCTGGAGTTTGATCCCTGGTATCAAAAAACAAAAAAACAAAAAATAGTACCAGTGTTTACATGGAGATCTTCCTTTCTGTCCACACACCATTATGCTGCATTGATTTATGTAGTTTCCTTACAGTCAAAACATATTCTTCCACCAGACACTCCCAAACAGCAAGGCCACTTAAGTGAGAAATCCCTTTGTGTTACACTGCCTTTCTGTGTGAGCCCTGGTGCCCTTTTCCAGATTGTTTACTTCTCTGTGTCTGCTTTTTGGTAGAAGTCTCTTTTGGATGTACATGATGCCATAAATAGATTCCAAAGGCCATCCAAAGAAAAAAGTTGCCTGGCTGTTGAGTTTCAGTACCAAGGCACTCTACTACCATGTCACTTCATTTTGACCGTACAGCTAATGGAAGTGCCTCTCTAGAACTTGAAAAGTGGACCCCACTTTTCAACTGTTATCCCTGCTTCCAGATGGCTACCTCCAGGGAGCACATTTAGCATTGTTTTAAAAAGTATTTTATTTGAATGTAATTTATAGGTAAATATGGTCATATACTAACCACATTAGAGACTCTGATTTTTGAAGTTCCTTTTAGCTATATATGTCCGCAGCTTAATTCCTAGTCAAGGACTTGCCCAATATATGTAAAATACCATTAGCTAGAAAAATTTGCTTCCTAAAGTGGAAAAAAGTACACTGCCTAGAAAGAAGAGAATAACAGAGAAAGTTGTCTCGGAAATGGTTTTATCTTGATTTTGAATTAAACTCTCAAACTCATATTGAATTGAAAAATCAAAATCAGACTTCACATTGTCGAGTTGGAAAATGTCAGATATGAAATATTTAAACTGTGGAATACAGTCTTCGACTTTGGGTTATAAAACTTTAATTTTGTGAGTTGGTAGCACTCCAATAGTTCAATATTTTTAATTCTACAAATCCATGTTTATTAACTTTCAAGATTTAAGCAGTATCACCAAGTCTATTGAAACTAAGTTATTCTGACTTATGAGAGCTATAGGGTAGCTATAATTTGTTTTCTATTTCTACATAAGTGACAGAGACAAAAGAAAGAACAAATAAAAGGAATTGATTGCCACAACAATTCCTTTTTATACTTTCAAAATGACCTAAAACCCTAGCTTATCATTACAGCAGAGACTCACACCTGTACAGCTTTACCTGTGGCGTTTTCCTGCATTTCTCAAGGGGCACTTAACGTGGGGCTGCCCTGATGTTATTAAAAATGGCTTCCTTTGTACTCCTGTTGAAAAATTAACTGTGTTCCTTCCAAAAAATAAATATTGCTTTCTTTTATTTTATTTTACTTAGGGAATTACTGGGTGCACTTACAAAAGTTTTGATATTTTTAATTCAATTGCATGATTAGTTGCTAATAGAAACGATGCCTTTTTAATCTCTGTCCAGTTAGGACTCTTTCCTTATAATGCCTCCCAAGCTTCATCCCTATTTTTAGTGAGTATCTTTCACCATTCCTCTGTTGATTTAGTCAGGATTTTTTCAAGACCTATTATGTGCTAAGTAAATGAAACCCTTTGATGAGACTTTTGTGGTATCACAGAAAGAGCCCAAGAGTAGAAGAGAGATCCAACTCCACTCCTACTTTTGTCTCTTCCTGGTGGCTTGCCTGAAGCATATATTTAAACCCTTTGAGCTACCTTTCTCACCCACAGTATTTACTCACATTGTTGTTTGGGCCATCAAGAGGCATAATAAATGTAAAAGTGCTTTAAGAAACATGTAGTATTTTATTTGAACAACTCAGAACAGTAGCACATTTGGTAGGTGGTATTGCACAGTTCTTTGGGGGTTATCTTCTGATTTTTCTGTTTTTATAGGTGAACACTGGTCTCTTGGATTTTTATACTCTAATATCATATCCATAGCAGCTGCTGTTGACTTCAACATCCAAGTTAGATTATCCAACACAGTTCTGATGAAATTCATTCCTCCACCTAACTTAATCTGTATGTAATTTAGTTTGTTGCCAGGGAAGGAAAGTACATTTGGTATAAACCCAAACTCCTGGTTGCTAGCAAGGAAATTCAGTATGTTTTGTTTATTGCTTTTGTTTCATATATAATGTATATGACTTCAGGATGATTTGTTCAGGGAAGAGAAGTTGAGGAGTTACCCTTGCATCCAGAACCTGCCAAACATGCACTATGAAAGCATTACCTACTTCTGAGTTACCCAAATCAACTTGAGAAACCAAGTTACTTTCCCTGGGGGAAACAAATATATGAATTTATAGTCCATGTTTCTTTTTAATGAAACATTTAGTAATGAGTCTTTTCTGGGCTTTAGAAAAGCATGTCTTTCTTGTACTTCAAATTTATGAAACCAGCATTGCCTACCCTGGGTCCAAAGTTCTTCAACTTTAGAATTTGGAGAATCTTGGTCAAAGTGAAGATTTTCATCATTACCTTGGGTATCCACATTCCTGATTACATCACTGGAACTTTTCCCAGCTATCTTTGCATCTAATAAAGCTGTTTCCCATGTCTACTAGACATCAATTCTGCCCAAATTCCAGGCCAAATTTGCCCCTAGACAGCTTGGAATAACATTGCCAAGACTTTTACAACAGAACAAATCATCAATGGGGTTGGCTGAACTCTTGTGACTGGGGATCACAATAGAAGATGAACAGGCTTTGAATTATTCTCCAAATCAGAAAAGCTTTCCTCAGTTTTTTGACATGTAATTTACTATATGTGGATGTATTAATGGTGGTAAGCGAGATTTGGATAAGAGATTGTTAAACTTGTGAAACAGTTGTGTAGCTAGTTCTTCAGCCTAGCATGGACAGGGTAATTAGACATTCTGTTTTTGTCTCCTTCATGTGTCTTGGTCCTAAATGGGCACAATTATGATAAGTGACTAAAAGAACTTTCCATAGAGGACTCTCTGTGCTTAATATTTAAGAAGAATGTCTTCTCTTCTGTGGTGATTAAAGAATATTGCAACTCACCCACCCCATAGTCTGCAAAGCCCCGGTGAGAAGCTGTGACCCAGGCCCTACCCTTGAGGAGGTGGAGTTCTCATGAGGCACTGACAGTAAATGACACGTTACACAAGTCATCACTCAAGTTACAATCACAGGGCTAGAAAGGACAACTATGTGATGCCAAGAGACATAACAGGGGTGACCTCCAGAATTTTCAGAAGAGAGAGAAGTATTTAAATGTTTTCATTCCCCTTTTGGTTAGGAAATAGGAACACAAATGGAAAGATCTTTCCTTATATAAGGAGGTAATCTGTAGCTTTTTTCCATGAAACTGGGCAATTTCTATGCTCTTTTCAGGAGAGTGACAACTTGGGTATTCAAGAGACAGATAACATTCAAGCTGAGGCCTTCCCGGCCCTCAGAAGGTGTTCATGGGGTGTTTCAGGAATAGCCTATGTTGTAAAATGATATGATTCTCCAAACCAGATAAATCACATCTTTTGAACTTAAAAAAAAATATTTTCTCACTATATTAAGTGTTCACACTTCCTTTGCTTTTTCAGGTCATTGTGAATTGGTAATGCCTTCCCCTAAAGCTTAGCCTTCAAAGCCTCTGCCTTAATTTTCTTCTTCATGTGGGTTTCACAGAGGAACCTTCAGTATTCTAGTAGAACTTCTGATTTGAAGTAATGCTTTGCAGAAAAAATGTTTACAAAAATATTTAGTGTAACTTGTTTGCTGTTGCAAAAAAAAGTGATCTAGAAGGTGTGATTGACACAATGACTGTCTAAATTTTTTTAAATCATTACAGTGAAAGATACATTGCTATTAATCCCCCTCAAAATACTTTCCCTCACTTTGGATACACTTTCTACTCTTCTTGCTACTTTTTGAAGCTGTTCTGGAAGTCCTCTTTTGTGAATGCCTTTTGTTGTGTTGTCATGACTGCCTTGACATCCTAAATTGATTCAAAACACTGACCTTTCATGGTCATTTGACTTTGGGGAAAAGATAGAAATCTCATGGTACCAAATCAGGTTTGCATCAGGTAGATGAAGACATGCCATAATGTTTTTACAGCCTGCTTTTCTGCTCGATAATACTGGGCAGCAGCATTCACTAAATTTTTTCTTTATCACATCTCAGTGAGTAGTGAAAAATTAGATAAGTAAATAAAGATGTATGAGAGAAGTGAAATACTATGCTGCCATTAAAAAGAATGAAGAGGTACATGTTCAAATATGGAACCGTTTGTGAACTATTAAGAAAAAAAGGCAAGAAGCAGAACAACATCCATAGGCTGCTGCACAGAGAGAAAGCATCTACCAACACATGTACTGGCATTTGCATAAAGTATCACTGCAGGGATACACAAGACACTAAGGCAGCAGTCACCTCTGGAAGAGACCCAAGAAACTGGGGTTAAAGTTGAGAGGAAGGTTTGTTTACACTCTATACCACTCTGTGCTATTTCAACTTTTTTTCATAAAACTATATGTACATGTTAACTTTTAGCATTTCTAATTGTTGGAAAGTATTAAACATTTAAAAGGTAGAATAATCAATAATGAATTTTAAAATAAACATCAATTAAAATTAAGTAATCAAATAAAAGGTAAATCATTTTTAAACTATCCTTTTATATCACAGTGGATCCTTTTATGATGAAAACAACCCTGCAAAACTGTAAATTTACATTTACAATATATCTGTTTTTCCCAAACGGAAGCACAAGAAAGAGAAGAGCTCAGAAAAAATGATTTGCACTGAATCAACAAGCAGTTAGCTCCTCCAGCCTTGCAGACAGAAAGGGCACCAGGAAAGCAGCTGCATTCGTGGAAAAGGAGGAAAGAGAATCTGAATGCAGCCCTGTGGTCTCTGGCAACAAATAGTGCTCAGTGTGAAACGGACGCTCCTGGAACATTCCATGCTGAAACACTTTGCCCGGCTGGAGTAATTAGAACTATAATTCAAATTTGGGATTTTTCTCTGAGCTTTCACAGCTTATGAAGTCAGCAGAATGGGGTTATTAAATCATAGCCTAGTACCAAGTCAAAGGGATTTTTCTAAATGTAGAAGACAGGGAAAATTCAAGCCCCAGCTGAGCAGTCCTGTGGGTGAAGCAATGAACCCGTACGAGGCACAGTTAATGACCTGTTTTAGGAGCAATGCTCATATATTCCAAATAACAGGGGGGAAGAATTCCAAATAGCTTAACATCATTAAACCCAAAATGCTATTGGACCCTTCCTCTGTGGCATCATAAAGTCCCTTATCCAAGTGGAGAAGGGATATGCTTGCTGTAAATCATGGAAAGTTTATGCCACCCTGGATGCAAACTTCACACTAACTTGTTCACTCTGGGGAAGGTTCATGGGTTTGCATTGTTTGGGGGTTTGGCTTGTTTCTTTTTTTAAAGCAATAATAGTCTTTGTAGGATGGCTGCCGTGTCAGCATTTATCTTGAAACTCGTGGATATGAGTTCTGACTGGAGTCACCTTTCTGACAAGTGTTATTGCGACTGTGTTTTATATCCCTGTTCAGAATGGTTTCTAATGATAATGCTCTGTCTACCTCGCTGCTTCTCACTAAATTATAGATGCCACGATGACAGGGCAAACTGCATCTGAGCACAGAGCTCAACTCCCTCTGTGTGATGTCAGTGCCTCCACCCTTCTGTGCCTGGAATTAAAAATGGGAAGTGAAGATATGCAAAACATTTGTGCTTAAAAATAATGTTCTGTCAGTTATTAAACAAGTGATATTTCATTTAATCAGCTCAAGGGATTATTTTAAATGAAAAGGCAGAGAGGATGATTTTATTAACACATTCCTGCCCTAGAGTCCTACTGTAATAATTCTTTACCTGCCTAAATTAAAAAGTTATAATTCAGTCTGTCTACAGGAAGAAGTTCTGGGTGATTGGATTTTATTAGTTCTTTGATTTTTAGCTTCTCACAAATGGAAGTAAAGGCTGAAAAGCTTATCCTATAGCAGTGAAAGTGTTTGAGGCACTTAATAAATCACCCCTTCTCTAGATTGGGCTTATGTCCGAGACTTAGAAAGCAAGTGTGCTTCTGAATACAGAAGTTTATTGAAACAGGGTCCATCTGGCCAATCCATTTATATATTTACAATTAATTCCACCACATAAAAATACAATGTAGAAGATTTAGCTACTGACCCAAATATATTTCTAAATATTATTTGTCAATTATGTGTAAAGTACTATCTTGTTTCTCCAGAAGAAGAGACACAGAAATGAATCTCTTCATATTTCTGGCCTTAATGGATCATATAGCTGGTAAGGAAGGCACCCATCTGAACAAAGAATACCAAGGTGTCTGGGAAGCAAAGGACAGAGGAGAGGAGAATTGAAGTAGCTGCCTAGAGAGTTCCAATCCCCAACCAGCCCTGGTAAGAAAGCATAATCACCAAAACATCTTCAGGAACATGCTGCTGTGCAGCTGGCCAAGTGTTTTCAAACAAGTGATCGTGTTTGCTTATTATTTGCTTATCACACTCCTGTGAGTATAGGAGCATTTTCAATATAATTTTTATTTTATACAAATGAAAAAATTTCAAACAGAGAAATAATGTTTGCTTTTGATCTTTGATCTCATGATTTAAACTTGAACTTGAAAGTCAGTCCTCATTAAAACACAGGATGTAAACTCTGAGTCTGTTTGGCCAAAAGGAACACTATGCAAAACTGCTAGTGGATATAAGTCCTTTTCCCTGGGAAAAGAGTTAATTCAAATTCTCGAAGTGTACCTTGACTCTAAATAAATAAATAAATAAAAATTGCTGTTTTAATAGAACACTTAATCAGTTTTTAAATCTTTGGCTTCTTATTAATGCCACTAATTTGTATTAACTTTTCTGAGAGAACAGGGAAAATGTCATAAGAGTTCTGGTTTGCATGGTATTTAGACACAGTCTGCTGCTGGCTGTCTTTTGTTTTATTGATTTCTACAAAGAGGATATTGTAGGAAATACCCTAAAGGCCTATTCGTTCATTTACTCACTCACTCTTTTATTCACTTAACAAGCATTTGTTCAGTCTCTGCTGTGCTCTTGCTGAGTCAGTCTCTACCCATGATGTTCAGTTTGTGATTATGTTACTAGTTCGTTTATTCAACCTGAATTCTTTGTACAAAGATCTCTGCCAGCTGCTTTGAAGGATATAACGATGAATAAGAAATAGAACCTGCCCTCAAGGATCCTACAATCTTGTAAGAGAAAGGCCCAGTAAAATTATATAAAAAGCAAGGCTAAATCAAAGTATCATGGTAGGAAGAAAGTAGATTAACAGACTGGCCAGCTGTCTAGAGGAGATACAAAGTAAACGTAGGAGAACTTTCTGAAAAGGTGTTTGAAAAGAATATTAGGAGTTCCTTTCAGAAGTAATTCTCTGGAGAGGCCGTCCTCCTATTCCACTTTTTAGACTCTGAAATTCTCTTCAAACCTTCCAATGGTACTGGTCATCTAGTATTTTTTCCACCCAGTATCAATAGTGATCCTTGTTCCTTGGACAGAATTATCTTGGCTCTGTAAGGAGGGAATTCAGCCAAAATACAATTGGTGGGAGAGTGTTTTTCTATTGCATTTGGAACATACTCCTATCATTTTCATTCATTTTCAGTGCTTGTGATGGATCTCTCCAGTTGGAAAGATCTCAAAACCAATTTCAGTGCAGATGCAAATAATCCTAACAAATTATTCTATAAATACACCACAAATAGCATTACTTTGTGAGGTTAATAGCTCTTACTTATCAAATAAGGAAACTGAAAAACAGAAGTTGTGTCCGTGTGAGGAAAGTAGATTGCGAATCCAGAGATCTGTTTGATTCTTCTGGTCAACATAACTATCCTACATGTAACTTAGAAGAATACCACTGCTTAGTGGGTTAGCTCACAACACACAGGAAATTCTATCTTCTCAGAAGTGATTTGCCACTGCCCAGCTTCTGCTTCAGGTGTGTATGTGTGTGAAAGATGAGGGAGAGGAGGAGGGAGGGCAGGGTGATAGAGATTTCATTTTAACCCTCATCACAGGAGAAGAGGAAGAGGAGAACTACTCTCTGAATGGGGGACTAATCATGATAAAACCACTCTTGCGAACCAGGATTAAAAAGTCAGGGGTAGGAGCTGATGAACCTTGTCTTGTTTGAAGTTATGCCTTAGGTTGATAATTCTAGGTATATATTATCAAGCCAGAAATTTCTATTGGAACTGGAAGATATAAATGATATTATATGGCCTTCCACATAGCAAACTTTCTAACTATTTAAGTTTAATACAGTAAAAAATGAAATATAAACACCATCCTGAGTCAATTTATTTTCTTTGGAAATTGCATTGTGTAGAAGGTAGAGGGGAACAGGATTGGAGTAAAATTCCTGCACTATTTAATACAAAAATGGTAAAAATTTAATGTCAAAAGTTACATGTTTTAATAAATACGTTAAAAATTCTAGCATTAATTCTTCCAAAATCAGAGGTCTTACTTTCTGGGTTGGGAAATTATGTGTAAAAATTCACAACTGCCATGAATAGAAGGCAGTAAAACGTAATAATAACTTAACAGCAACAATAATAATAACAGCAAAGAGTCAGTGAAAAGTTCCTATGTGCCAGGCTCTGTACATATACTGTATTATCTCATTTAATTGTCACCAAATCTTATGAGATAGGAGCTATTACTAACCCCATTATACAGGTGATTAAAAAAATTCAGAAAGGTGAAGTCATTTATCCCAAGGTCACACACAGTAAACAAAAGAGCCAGGATGTGAATCCAGTAATCTGACCCCAGAGCCCATGTTGTCCTTTACCACTCAGTACCAAGGTCAGGGACTGTAAATTTAGACACTCCTGCCTTTGAGTCTTGTCTCAGAGCTGGGTAAACTTGGACAAGTTATTTTACTTTCTAGCGTCAATATCTTTGTCTATAAAATTGATGTAATGATATTCACTTCAAAGAATTATGCGAGGATGAAAGAAAACTGTAAAAAAACACAAAGTAAAACTCCATATTATGTCCTGTTACCTTGCACATAAATGTGAAAATCTAGGAAATCTTGGAAAAAAGAACTAAGGGCTGTGATAACAAGCTGATTGAAGTGACAAATTAGATGGCTATTACAAGTTATGAAAGTGTGCGTGCATATATGCATATTAATTATAATGTGTGTACAGATACTTTTTATCTCTGCACATTAATTTATTTAATTTTTTAGTTCTTCTAACAACTAATAGGATTTTAGTTAAAAATTGTCAGGGCTAGGGCCAGGGATTTAGCTCAGTGGTTCCACCACCTACCCCGCAAGCACAAGGACCCGAGTTCAATCCCCGGTACCAAAAAAAAAAAAAAAAATTGTCAGGGCTAGAGATGTAGTTCAGTGGAGCAGTGCTTGCCTAGCATGTATAAGGCCCTGAATTCAATCTCTAACATTCCCCCACCTCAAATAAATTGTTTGTTAAATGTGAATGTAAAAAATTAACAGGAGATTAACCAAGTAAATCACTCTCAGAACTTGGAAATTGGTGATACAGCTATGGTTGCAGTTAAGACATTATTTGACTTCTCTACTACATTATAATGGATAGGATTAAAAAACTCAAACATAAAAATAAAAAGTAGTTCATGCATAAAGCATGATGCCCTGAAGCATATTAGATCTGTTTATCTCTTTGTTTAAAATGAATGCTACCTGGTATAGTTTACATAACATGGCAGGGATCAGCTTGATAAGTGTTTATATCACCTGGGGAACACACTGGCTCATTTCCTCAACACCTTTCCACATGACTAGCTTGCCAGCAAGTATAATAGCAAACAAAGTTTTAATAGGTCAAGAGCAAAGTAACTGCTCACATTAAGAAGAGGGAGAGAGGGCTTGACGTGTGCCAAGGCTAATAACTGACACTTTCAGCATGAATTTTTGAATGCTGCTTAATGGGGAGTTTAGAAGAAAAGGCTTTTATAAAAGCCTGACATAACTTCTAAGCTGTGGGTGGCAGGAAGAGGAAAAAATGGAGCGGCGTCACTGCGTATCCACACTTGAAAGTGTGGGTGCCCTTTAAGGAAGGTAGCTCATAAACCATCTCTGTCACCTATTTGCTTTAGCAACTCACAATTAACTCTGTTATTAAGCTTAAGGATTTAGTGCATCTCTTCCACTTACTTTAAAGCTGTCTGAACTATGAATGGTTCTCATTTTTATTTGCCTGTTGTCTAAGAGAAGCTGCTACTTAGAGACCGTTGCTGTCATATCAAATCAGTTTTGCTGAAAGCTGCAACAAGACAGATAAACATATGATCTATTTTAGAACCTTTTTTTCCTATCAGGAGAGGAAAAAACAACTATCTTTCTTTTCCTTTTCTTTCTTTCCTTCTCTTCCTTGGACAGTGTGATTATTTATGATGTTAGTAGCATTACAGAGTTTCTGTCTCTCCTCCCCTCTAGAAGCACACACAATAATAAGTTTCAGTAAAGTTTAGGGAGTGTTAAAATGAGTAGCCATGTTGCTAACCCTGGTTTTTGCAGCCCATAAGTGGCAGAGTATGCACAATATTGTATTTATCCTTTCCACATCACCAAGGAGGAGGCAAAATCTGCTACTGTATTTAAACAGAAGAATGGACAGACTTTCTTTTGTTGCAAAATCTGTGTCTTTTGTGGGCATGCTATAATTGAAACCTCTTTAATAATACAGGGCATAGAGAAGCTGTGTAGGAAAGGAATTGGAAGTTCATGCAGAATGTTCCTTAGACGCTACCCACTATAGCAAATAAGAAACTTTGTCAATATGTATCCAGGCTCCTGAGGGATACGATCAGTAACTGAATCATAGGTAAATAGATAGATTAGATATGGCAGTAGTGGGAAATACATGCTGAAAACAAATCCACAAGAACAATTTTACAGGGCTTGCCTTCTATTTTCATAAGGAAACTAAGCCAAATAATCTGACAAGGGTGGAAATCAAATCATCTGTCAAGTTCTTCTACCTTTCATTTATCACACAGTTTAATACCATAATGAAAAATAGCAAATGAAAAATGAAGTGAATGACCAATGAAAAATGCATTCTCTGAGGATACAGTGATGTGTTATTAGCCTAAATCCTCCACCCCTGTACACATATAACTGGTGGAGGCCCTGTGGCCACACAATCCTTTTCATTCAAGTATAACAAATCCCAGGATGACATTAACACTGTGTGGTTGGAAGAACCCTCACTACATAAAAGCTTCCCTCTCCTTTCTTTCCTCTCAGACGCCAACATTTTTTTATCCCTTCTTTGCATCAAAATATGAGCTTTAGGAGATTGTTATATGTAAGCAGAAGCCTAGTAATTCATACTCAGCAAAGCAATCTAGTGGTGGAGAGAGAAGGTGGAACTATTATTTGTTGGGTGTTTGCTACATGTCAAAGATTGAGCTTTACAATAACCATGTAAGATAGCACAAACCATTTTCACACTTGAGAAAACTAAAAATGAGAATAATTAATGTATCCATCCTCTAATGGGATACAGCCAGAATTTGGACCCAAGCCTACTTGACATCAAGTTCCATGTCTTCCCCATAGATCTCTCTATTTCCCATAATCCAAGAAGATAGGGCTATCCTGTACAGTGGGCACAATGGCATCTTGATGAGAGTAAAAAGAATAAAAAGGAACTTGATGGGTGGCTTTGAATGTAAAATTTAAATAATAATAGATAATATTCACTGAGTGCTTACTCTGTGTCATATATTTTCAAAGTGTTGTATTAACTCCTTTGATCCTTGTAGTAACCCTAGGAGTAGGTACTATTGTTATTCTCATTTTGCAGATAATATACCCCAGAAAAAAGAAATTAGCACAAGTGTACACAGCCAGCAACCGATGAAGCTGAGAATCTACCCAAAGCTGCTAACAATGCAACACCTCCTCCTCTTCCTCTTCCTCTTCCTCTTCCTTCTCCTCCTCCTCCTCCTCCCACTATGACTTCTCACCACCTCTTAAGCCTGAAGGAGAGGAGGGGAGTGAGAATTTACCTGAGCAAAAGGCTATGATAGCAGTCTCTTAGTTTATTATTTTTTTAAAAGCCACTTTTAAGAAAATAGTTTTAGACTCAGCAGTGAAATACCTTCATTTAAATAATACCACCCACTAAAATAAAATGTTATTTATCCTCAATCCTCCTATTCAAACAGTGAGAGCTTGGGGAAGAGATAACATTTATTTTACATACTTGGTCCAGTCTAGCAGATTGTGGGTACTCAAATCATTCTCCTGCTCCTAAGCCAAGATGATTAATAAGGCAGAATATATTTATTTCTAAGGAGCAGGGGAGTTGATTCTGATTTAGACAGTATGTGCTGTTGAGCTGCAAAACAAAATTGACCTCAGCATAATTAGGTTGGACACTGGTGGAGTGAGGACTTGAACACAAATAGTTCTACTTTGACAAGCAGAATTCAAGAGTGGCTGGTTTCTTTCTTTCCCTCTTTTTTTTTTTTTTCAAAAGGAGAATGATGATTATTTAATATTTGTTGAGTGCCAACAGTGTACTCAGTGCTGCGCAAGCCCCAGGAACTGGATGTTGGAACCTGCCTGAAGGGAACCGTTAGCAAATTAAAATCCATAGAATCAGCATGAAGGCAGCTGAGGAATACCTGATGGGGGGAGAGGCTCCACGCCCATCCCAGAACAACAACAAAAAAGGGAGCGAGAAGGCAAGAAATAAAAACCTGTATGCTTCACATAGCAGAGATGCAGTCGGGTGGGAAAGTATGCTTTAAAAGAGAGGACTCCCGCCCAAGTGAAGCTAATAGAAGGGAACATAAACTTCAGCAGGCAAGATGGAAAACAGGAGAAGGAAGAATAAATTCAAAGAACAAAGACATCAAGGCAAACGAACAGTCTCTTTTCAATTCCTTCCGGAGAAGGAAGCCCAAAGGAGAAAGGCAGTGGGTCAGCATGGCAGGAGTAGCACACAGGATCCACACAGCAGAAATACATTGTTGCTTTGCCTGTGTGTGTGAGACACAGCGCACCATGAGTCAGCATCTAGCCCGGGGGTGATAAAGGAAAGCTCACCTCTGGTGGTGCTGCAGGAGAAATTACATCTCTCGTTATCGCAACCAGGGGCTGACAACCCTCACTTGGTAAGTCCTAAAGCAGCCAAGAAGAAAAAGCTGGCCACAGACACTACCACACTGCCTGTAATCAGAACATCTAAGTAGATGAGTCCAGGAGACATCCACCCCATCCTTGGAACAGTGAGTCCAGAGCTGCCATCTCACTGAGAGAGGTGGCCTTCTGGGAAGAACACTGCAGTAGTGGGGTCAGAAAACCAGGGAAGATTTGAAAGCTATTGAGTCCTTTGAAAGAGTCCCCAGAATCATAGATAAAAGGGAAAACTGGTAGGTGTGGTACATTTTGACTTTCAAAGGACTTTTAGTAAGAGAGAAAGAAAGAATAATAATCCTTGCAAGAGACTATGAAGCAAAATTGGTAACCATGGGGCAAGCGTTAAAATTCTGTTACTCTAAAAAGAAAAAAGAAAAAAACAGGTAAGAGATGGAAAGCAATGAGGAGGAATAAAGAGCCTTTTTTCTGTAGAAAGAAGTTAATTGTGGAGAGCCCAGGGGAGAGCACCAATATCAGCTTTATTCAGTCTTAATAACGACCTGGGAGAGGAAGATGAAAAGCACGATGGCAAAACTTGTTGATGAAAAAGAATTATTTAAGGATATTTGAGTCATGGAAGAGTCTGAGAGTCTAGAAAACAGACACATGGTAGGAGGAAAAAATAAAGGAAAATTAAAAATAATCCAGCAAGTAAAAATGTAGCTGAAGCAGGCAGAGGCCACCCCACTTCGGGAAGAAACTTCAGACATCTGGACATGTCACTGCAGTGTGTGGCATTCTAGATGTTACTGCCCTGAGTATGGTCCTTTTGTAGGCTTGAGACCAGGAGTTGGTCACTGTGGAGGACAGGTTTATCCTGTGCCACTGTACAACCTGAGCTCCTCAGTATTCCATTTTCTCTAGTTACAAAAGAAGGGCAATAAAATTGGCCTCGTATGCAGGTATGCTGAGGGTTTAAATCTATTACTGGTTGAAAGCAGAGTGAAAATTCCAAGTGAGACAGTGTCATCCCAGATATTGATTGATGGAACTAGTGGACAATTCTCCAAAGCACCCAGGTGGCTTGCTATGGCTTTCTTCTGCCTGCCTATGACACATAACTGAAGCTCTTTTCTATAGACAAAATAGCTGCTATATGTCTGCAGATGGTCCTCGTGTGTAAGTCAGCCATATTTCCCTGGAGAAAGATGGGAGTTCATGAATAGGAAGTTAATCAACTTCTTAGAAGATAAATTCTAGATATTTCAAACTTAAAGGAACTACTGTCCCACCCAAAAGCCTGATGAATAATATCACAGGATGCCAGGAGAGAGAGAAGTCAGTTCATACTCTGCTCCTTCAAACTTCTTCTCTCCCATCCCTGCCAACTGGAGAACAGAACCCACCACAGGAGGGCAAGAGTGTAGGTTGACATCTTGACAGACTTAGATGATGTCAAAGAGTAACCTTAGAAGTAAAATTCAGAGGGGTGGATGTTACAAGGAACATTTTCTAAGTTCTCAGTTTAAGAAGTGCTTTAACTTCCATTATTTTATGTGACTTTCACAAGAACCCTCTTGTGAGAATCCATGTGTCCCCATTTTATAGACAAGACAACTGAGGCCCAGCAAGTTACAACACTAGCTTATGAACAGTAGAGCCGAAATTACAACTTGGTTCTAAATACAAACTCATTCTCTTTCTACTTCAGGAAATAAAAGGAAGAGGAAAATATATCTGCCCTTCCTCGGGACTTAAATATCCCCTATGCCTGTAGGATGGTTGATATTTATTGTGCCTGTGAGTTTTACAGATTCTGCCCTTCCCCCATACATGCCCACCCTTACCCAACCCACCTTGGAGTACATTTAAGGTAAATGGAAGTGGCAACTTTAACACTCATATTGTGTTAGCAAGAGCAAACCACTAGAGAGATGTGTTTACACATTCAACATTACCTTTAGGTTAGTCTGTAGAGATTCTGATTTCTATTTGTACTCATCTTATGTTAGTGATTTTCATATTATATTAGCAAATTTAATCTCTGCTAATGTGATAGGAAGTTACTAACACAATGAGATTTGATTTAACAACTTTCAGACTTTGGTAGCAAAGGCAAAATTTGCAAGCTGAACACCAATTCTAATCCCTAATTAAAAAATAAATCAGAATACAGAGATGTCAGTAGTTCCCATATTTCAGGTCTAGGATCGAGCCAAGAATGAGTCAATGGTTTGGATCCAAGAAATTTGTGAATGGGGAGAAGCAGCTGGAGGGACCACTGGTAGATCTGAGATCTTATTTAGGTTATCCTGAGTTAATAGAGGACCGTGTAGCTTCCTATTCTCTAGACTCACTAGAACCTCAGAAAAATGTAGGTGTTGAAATCACCAAAATAATTGTCACTCTCACTTTATCAAGCCATTGTTCTCAACACGACTTTCACTCGTGTGGCTGAACAACAGGCTTAGTCAAAGCAATGCCTTAGTCTTCTCAGGGGACCCTGTCCCTGATACTCTTGGCTGTAAGTAGCAATAAGGAGGCACATTCAGACCATGGGCCTGCACAGACAGCAGTAGGCTGACACCACTAAATGCAGGATGGTCCTCAGGGCACTATACTATTGACTGATTATCTCTAGGAAATTTTCAGGGGCTAACTCTAGTACTGATTTTTATTTATTCTAGGCTTCCATAATACAATGCTAGAAGCCAAATGAAAATGTTTTGGGATCCTGACAATAAGCTGAAAAAAGCTGAGTGTACCTTTTAATCAAAAGTGCTTTTTCATAGGTACATAAGAAATGTACAATTTAACTCATCAGGTAGCCATATATCCCCAAATCCTGAAATTTATTCAGGTTTCTGGGGTTATAACCCAACCCTATCCTAGACACAGAACTTCTGGAACATCTGCTTTACCAGTTCTGCTGGAAGCAAGCACATTTCAAACTCACTCACCTTCACAACTGAAACCCCTTTCTATTATTATTTTTCTTTTTACCAGACGAGGATTTATTGCTGTAATATATACGTGCATGCACTGTATAATAAAACTTCCCTGATTACCTTATAACTACACATTAAAAATTTACTAAGATAAAATTAATGTGATTTTAATAATATTGTTTCAATATACAGAATGTCAGGTGATAGAGAAAAACTATTTTGAATTCAAGATGCAGTATGCCTCTTCTGCACCACCTTCCTAATATTAGCTGAAGTGGCAGATGAGCATTGTCTGCTAACATTTCTGATATGCTCATCCTGGGGGAAATGGCTGAAGTTGGGGACCTTTTAAAATGGAACAGGACAATGCTTTAGAGACTATAACAATAAAGAACTTCCCTGAGCAACAGGGGGACTAGGCCAAATAAACTTACATGGAAGACATGGAGCACTGTTTCCTGTGTACTCTTCTGTGAGATTCAGTCAGGGGATGTAACTTCAAAGAATCTTTTGATGGAGAAAAATGTTTTCATTCACCCGTTTTATGATAGTGCTGTAGGATACTTACAGTTGATTTACTATAATGACAGAACCTTAATACTGTCCCAAAGGGAAAAAAATCCTACTTTTCTCCTGCCACCTACCTGCCACATTTATTATTCCCAGCCAGGGTTATGGACAGGCAAGTGATGGGTTAAAAAGAAAGATGGTCAGAACACAACAAATATAAGTGTTCCCACCAGGGTCACTCACACAAGGCCTGTGACCCAAGGCAGGAACATTCCCATGGTCAGGTGCCTACTTGCTCCAAAGCCCAATAAAGAAAGCAGACCTCCCAGCTCTGCACGGCTGCTTAAGGGATCTGAGGAGCCAGGGAGAAGTAAGTCTGGCTGCCACCCCATTGGGCAAAGACTCAGCCAGAGGAAGTGCCAGGACACTGCTGACCTACTTCAAGCCCTTCCTCTCCATTTGTTCCCAGGCAGAAGAGATACAAAAGCATCACTATGGCATGGGGAAAAGTTGGAGAAGCATTCTGGAAATTGACATGCAAATAAGCACTCCAAGTACTCTACTTTGTTCTAAAAATTCCCATCATTGGGAGCTGTAAAAACACCAATCAGAAGAGGGACAGAGATGGGAAGGACCTGGTGGTTTCACAGCCAGTCTTCCCCTTTGAGAGAATGTTTCTGTACCATGTCCCAGCCTTAGCTGGCACAGGTAAAAATAACATCCCCTACTAACTGACCAAGAAGCCAACAGGTTTAGATGTAGCTGATCTGTATTCAGTGATAGCACACATGCATCTGAGTGGCATCGCTGTGAATGATCCTAGCTGCCCACAAAATCAAGATGCAAACAAGCTTCATAACCCAGGATCGTGAAGAGAAGCCAAACATTTCAAATAGAACAAAAGCAACTATCTCTGCAAAGCCAGCTCTCACACCCAGAGAAGTTGTACAATTCTCTAGGTAAAGCTTTCACCCTTGAGAAGTTATACAGTTCTCTGTGTAAGTTCTGGACTGAACTGAAGTTCTGGACAAAGACCTTAGGTCAGAATCCCTGTTTTAATCACTTAATCCTTGCATTTTTAGGTCACTACTGCCTATGATAATCTGGATGCCAGGTTCCCACCTGCAGATCCTATAGCACCCTATATACAATGCTAAACAGAGTCAAATACTGTATCACCCAGGAAGGTAGAGTTGCCCAGTTTGGTCAGCACCTTCTACAGAAGGTCTCCTTGGTTTAATTGATGATAGACTCTCACTCCTGAGAAAATGAGTTCTTTCTTACCAAGGGCATTACAGACCATGGATAAAAGGATATACTTTCTAGCACATTATATGGTATATTTATCTTACATTGTTTTAACCTCCTAATGGAACATAAGCTCTATTAGAGAGGAATATTCTTCTTTTCCCACATCTCGGCCTACTCAGTGTAACTTTGAAGCATACACCAGTGACTAGTATCAGTAGAAATTCATTAAATAGTTGCTGAATGAATAAATTCTAATACCAATTGTGGGCAACTGAACCCATGATTGCCATGCTTTATGCCTGAGTCATGATGTCTTTGATCATACTTAGGGCTGTAGAATGTAGCTGGGCAGAGAAAGATAGGTATTTAGAGGGGAGATAAATGCCTGGGAAAAATTGAGGCATGTTTTTAGGAAAATAAAGAAGAAAAAATACTTGTTTTTCTCCATATTTTAACACTACTACCTTGAAGTCTGTCCTTTAATCTGTGCCATCTTATAATCGTATAATTGTCAATATTTGTTTTCTGAATGCATCACAGAAGGATGAGACATCTTAGAATGGATGGTGACTTAGATTCAATGAATCCCATAACATCCCTTGAAACATGGTGCGCTTCTGAAGTAGGAACCTATGCTGTGGGAGAAGCACAGTATTATCATTGTGCAGACACATACACAGGCCAGTTTTGAAAAATCTCCTCATTCCCAGGACAACTAACTGTCCTCTTTCCCTCCTACTTTCATCATATTGGGAAGCTGTGATTTAAGGTAATGTCTGAGCAAAGCTTTGTTTAGCAGTGTCATTTGACCCAGATTGTATGTTTTTATAGCCTGAGCCAATTAGTTAAAGTGACTTTGACTATAATAGGGACCTGTGATAGTCCTCAATATTATTGCATTAGTCACCCTAGAACAGTTTCTGGGTTGTTTGTAATCTGGCTCTGACTGCCTTCCTCTTCTAATATTTATATGATTTGTTGCTGTCCTATAAAATAATGACCTTTGAGTCCTTGAAAGTAAACCCACTCTGATTTTCTTTATTTCCATGAGTCCTTGGCAGGTGAAGGAACAGTGTGAATCACTTTTATTGTTCTGATTGCTAATCAAGCTTTGTTTGCTTTAATCTTTTAACGCTGTGTTAGTCAAGTGAGCGTTGGGAAACTTGGTTTATGCTCCCAAATCTGCCCCTGGGGAATAGGACAAACCTGGGCATGTCCCCTACCTCCCCTGCTCTTTTTTTTTTTTTTCGTGCTTATTCATGGGGAGATTGCTATTAGAACAGCTAGCTCTGTAATTGTGAGCTGGAGTAGGCTTTCGGTGCCAGTCCCAGTGTATGCATTTCTTGAACTATGATTTCAGTCTCTATCCCAAGGCTGCATTGGTGAAGAGCTGGATTTTGTTAAATTCACTAATTTATCTACAAAATAAGGTTAGATAAGCACTGACCATGAACTCCTTGAGGGCAAGACCATATCTCATTGATCTTTGTAACCCATCACTAGACAGATCCTCCTTGAGAACAGACACAGTATTTATATAATTCATTTCTGTAATCCCATCGCCCAGCGGAATATAAGGACCTCACATATATTTGTTGAATGAATGAATAAATAATTGAAATGTGATAGTCTAGGTTTTTCTACTCAGCCTTAAAGGAAACTATAGTTCTCATTCCTTCTATGCTTTGTTGCTTTTTCTTCCTTACCATGTTTTTGTTTCTCTTTCAGTACTTTACTTTTGGATTTATTTTCTCTTCTTTCTTTCCTCTTATTGGTATCATGTCATATTTCATTAATGCAAGTCCTAGTCTTTTTGTGGCACAATATAATGACAGAAAAGTTACCATTTTGGCCAGTTTTAAGTGTACAGTTCAGCAATGTTAAGTACATTCATGTTGTTCTGCAAATATCATTATCATCCATCTTCAAAACTTTTCATCATCCTAAAGTGAAATAAACATGGTGCCCATTAAACAATAACTTCTCATTTTTCCTCCCCTGAGCCTCTAGAACCTCTTTCTACTGTGAGTCTCTACGAATTTGCCTATTCCAGGTACATCATCTAGGTGGAATTGTAGTCTCTTTTGCTTTTGTTGCTGTTGGCTTCTGTAGCTGGGTCCACTGGGAAGTGTCTCATTTTCTTTATCCTTCTATGCAACCTTAGCTGTTATGTAAGATCTAGACCGCCTTTACATTTTCTTATGCCTATATATACTTTTTAGACTTTTAATTCATTCTTTTAAAAAGTGTTATGTTCTGTTATGTTACAAAGAAGAAATATGACTCCAAAATTTTTTAAAGGAGATTTATAGAAAGGGTTGGCTTATAAAATCACAGAACTTTTTAAAAAAGTAATGGAGAGAAAGAAGGAGCTGATGTAGTTAGAAGGAGTTTTCCAGAGAAACATTTTCCTATTCGAAAACCACTGTAAGATTTAGGAATTATCAAATAAACTATACAATCTCTGGATTTTTTTTTTTTTTTGGTGTGTGTGTGATCATGGCAAAAAAAAAAAAATTACAAAGAAGAGGAAAAGCCAGTTTTCTCAAATTTCCCCATAAAGTCAACATTAAACTTAACCATTGAATTTGATTCAGTTCTTGTCCAATTCAGTTTGTGACCAGAATCGTGGAAAGAATTAAGTTAATGAACTGAGGTACCACAGTACAAAGGCAGACTGCCTCTTTTCTTATAATGTGCAAGTTAAGCAATTATGATATTCAATGTCAGCTTTTCTCTGAAATCTTAACTGTTCAGAGCTGGCTAAAACAATATTTCAGGGAAGTTGTGAAGAGTACAAGTATCCTTTAAATATACAAAGAGAAGCACATAGAGATAGATACTATTATAGACTAATAAATATGCATTTCATAAAGTGTAGAAAACTAAAATTAAAATCACTCAAAATTGCTATCTTTTTGCCAGTGTCCTCTTGTGTTTCTTTCCATACAACAGGACACTGAAATATATTGCAGCAGAGTTACAGAAGCTAAAATTTCTAAATAAATTATAGTGAATAAATTAGATTCAGTTTAAGGGATGATATATAAGCAATAGAGTTCATGGTCATAAACAATGGATTCTCTTTAAAATGGGAAAAATAAAAGTGCTTATCCCAAAGAATGTTGCGACTAAATTAAATGTGTATGTAAATCACCTGGCATTAATCCTAATCCCCTATACCTCAAAGCTGGTGGGCACAAAATAAAATAGCTATTGAGAAAATCTAGCCAATTATCCAGTATCCAGGCTTAAAATTATACTGTGTTGTAAATTTTTGAATACTTGCTTTATTAATGGAGAGATATGCATGTCAATTTTTTAAGTAAGTATACAAATATATGTCAAATCATCCCTTTTCAGTTTTTTAGGTTTGGAGAAAGGTTTTTGTCATATGCAGCTCAGAACACCAACAGCTGACTCAGAAACTCAAACCTATGCTGTATTTATGAAAATACCATTCCTATTTCTCACATTTTCTTCTCCCCCACAACTTCCTCAATGTTTCTAGTTCTTGTTTTGTATAGTTTATTGTTACTTTATTTGGATAATGTTTATGTATTTTTCTCATCCTTCGTAATCCTTTGTATTCATCTTTTCAACCTTCTCTAGTTTCTTTCTTACCACCCTGCATCTTTCTTCCTCTTTATTTTTATTCCCTGTTTAATTCTCTACATTGTTTTTCTACATTTGCATTTTTCCTTGTTCACATTTATTGTGTACCATTTTCAAGTAAAACAAATGACTATAAAATGTCCTTACCTTCTTAGAAGCAGGCTCGTGATTCCTATCCATTTCTGAAATTTGTCAGCCTAGAAATCTTTTACCCAAAGTCCTATTGGTGATAGTACAACCCAGTGTTAATGCACATATAAATTTTGATAGTAAAATGGTAATGTGTCTATGGGAAGATTTTTTTCTAATATTAATTACATTCACATTGATATGGCATTTGTATTAGTCACTTTCCCATCATTGGGACAAAATAACCGATAACTTAAATGAGGAGAGGTTTATTTTTGCTCACAGTCCAGCTTTGCCAAGCTAACTGACTTACACAGATTAGTTCATATACAAGGTCTGATTGAAAAAATAGTGAATGCTTACATTTTAAAAAATTTATTATAGTGAAAAGCCCATTGCCATTAATCACTCTCAAAATACTCTCATTTTGAACACACCACATTATTCTTGCTGCTTTACAAAGCAGTTCTAGAAGTCCTCTTTCATGTCTTAACAAGGTTTTATCAAAAATACAGTTAATGCTGCTTCTGAGTGCCATCCTAAGAAAGGCAGAACAGAAAGGCAGACTTTAAAAAGTATTATGATGTATCCTCATTCATATGGCACTGTGTGACTTTTGGCTCTTCCCCAAAATCAAAATGACCGTGAAAGGTAAACATTTTGAATTGATTTATGATATTGAGGCAGTCATGACAATGCAACTAAGGACCCAAAAGAAAACTTCCAGAATGGCTTCAGAAAGTGCCAAGAACTATGGGATAAGTGTGTCTGAAGCAAGGGGAATATTTTTAGATCTATTAATGGCAATGTGTCTTTTACTGTAATAAAAGTTTTTAAACTTTAAACATTAATTGAATATTTTGATCACATCATGTATTCCACTGTAAATGGTTAAAATGAGTAGAGTTCTGTAAATACTTATATTTGCTACATGTTTTTCCAAACATTACTAAAACTTGTTACAGAGAAATCTATTAAAAGGAAAAGTACAGAAGCAAAGTCTTAAGATTGAAATAAAAGTTGAACCAACAAATCTGGTTTTCAAATTCTTTCTTCCTCTTTAACACATCACTAGTCCATACCATTCACCTTTCTGATGGACTATTCCCAAACAAGCACTGAGCTAGTGACATTATAGAAATAAATCTTCATATATAGACTGCCTTGCTCTTTGTCCTCAATGTTCTTTGATTTCTTCCATAGAAAGGCACAGTTTCTTTCTTTTCTTTTAGAAAGGCACAGTTTCTCCTCAAGGTGCAGGTAAAACCTTCCTGTGAGAACCTCCTGTTTTCTTGTGTCAATTCTCCAGGCAATATCAGCAGATCATTGCAGAATTGGAGAGTGATTATAATACCAAGGAAATAAAGAAATGTCTAAATATATGTCTAGGAAGAAGAAAAGCTAGCACAGATAAGATCAGTTAAAGGGAGAGGGAATCCCATTGTCAAATATATAAATCCCAAAAAAGATAGTCCCAATAAAATTATTATTATAACTTATATGAAGAGACAAAGGCTTAGTTTTAAGTTCATTGCTAACTTTCCCTTTGGTATTGAGTACTCTTCTCTAGAGCTTCCCAGGAGTACAAGCCTGTAATTTTAATTACATCTTGGCATTCTCATAAAGCAAACAGCCTGCTCAGGTAGTATTTATAACCTGTTAGGAAGAATACTTATGAATATGCTTCACCAATCCCAACTGCAGTGATCTGCAATGGGCCTTTTCAAGGACAGAAGAGGTGAGTTGGAACACACAGAAGAGAAAAGTTGCTCATTAAGAGAAGGTTTGTTATCCAGGAACGTATAATTAAGGTGACGCTCTCAGCTTCTGTGACAGCCAACACTCGGGTAGTTGTTTGATTGCTGCGTGGGTCAGGGATCAGCTCCTGCTACAAGATGTAGCCACATTAGTGTGTTAGTGAACAGGTTAGAAAGTAAATTACAGCTGCCTTTCTCAAGCACATTACTGTCGGTCTTCATTGTTTTGTTTTTACTGTACATCAGCAGGACTGTGGCTTCTGAAGACTGTGTGGCAGGTTAGGCATTTTATCCTTTGAGTAAACAGTAATCATGGTGTGAAGAAAGTGGGGCATTGGAGAATTTTCTCTATTCTTTGAGAATTCCACTCTTCCTTTTTAGTTTGCTCCAAGGGCTCATTGGGGATACATATATTAAGCCCTTTAAATAGTTCATAATAAATCTTTGTCTCAGGCTGATTCTGACAGTTTTTTAAAGAGTCTTTTAAGAGAGAATCCTCAATCATTTGTTAATCCGTGGGGTGATCTTCAGACTTCGGAAAAAAAATAACAGCCTGGGCTCTTGGGTAGTGAAAATACAATGGAGGAAAAAAATATATAAATATGGAAAATCCCAAGAATATCACCTTACTGAGCTTACATGTTCTGCATGTATCTAAATGCTTGCCTTCTTCCCCAACAAGCCAAAAAGAGTAGAAAATAATCATCAAAGTAGCAGAGATTTTTATTGATAGCTTTATGTTTGGGGACTTACATAAAATACCTAGGAAAGACTAACCTTTTTTAAAGTAAACAAAGTTTTTGATGGAAAGATAATTTCTTCTTTGTCCTTTTCTCCCCTGTAAGACCACCTCTGTCTTCCCTTAAATTCCTTACATATGCACTGCCTGGTCAGAGACACAGACGTTTTACTTTTAGAGAAAGGACTGTATATTAGTTGTTAGTAACAATAGCTAACTATTGAAGAGCAAGACCTAGCTTTCAGAATAAAAGCCCTTTTATGACCTTACCATAGATGTATTCACATATTTTAACTTCAGCTTTAGATATGAGCTAGTTTTCTAGTGTGTTAGATGTTCATAATTTAAATAACGTGAATTTAGCATGCATGATTTTTAACACCCAAAAAATGTATACAACATTTATCAAAAGAGAGTAAAAGCAATATTACTTGTGGTGTACATAATTAACATTAGTAATCATTATAATACCTTGCATTATTTGTACAGTGAATTTAAGAATATTTTAAAGTCTCTCTACAGAATAAAAGTACACTCCATCTCAAATGTTTATGCATAAATTACTGACCCTTTCAGGAAAACTTCTTTAGGTTTATTTAGTTGTGCTTGTAAATGAAATGACTAAGGAAGAAACTAAAGAATGCAGATCATAGCTTTGAATAAAGCATGCGAATGAACATCATGATGGAGCCATTTTCTCTACATATATGATAGGAAACTATGTCACTTCTAAAATGCAGCTTTCTCAAGTTATTGAAAAATACTAAGAATTTTACTAATTAAATGCAAATGGAGTTTGTTAGGGATAATTGCAATACTAAAACAGAGACGTAGGCAAAGGACAGCCTACTGTTACAGATGGATTCATTCTCAAGTAAGGTCAAATAATTGAAGACCCAGAGCAAGGGCAGCCATAAATACCTGGAGCCCCTGCAGTTGAGGGGATTAGCCACAAAACAATTATGACAAATGCAGTGGGAGCATTCAGCTCCCAGGCAACGGAATGTGCAGTGCCAGTTTTAAAAATAGTTATTTGGCATTGTAGTATATACAATTTAGACCCCGAAGCCGTCCAGCACAACACTGAAGTGTTGAAAGTAAAACATACGAGCAGTGTCATTAGAAAGCTGTATTTGAAGGGATCACTCTGCCTCAGTAAGAAGGGAAGAGGGGGTAGTAATTAATACCAACAGATTTGCTTTGCTGCCCTTTTGAGAAAACTGTTTCTTACCCCCTTTTTCTCATCACCATTAGCAATACCCTTTCTCTTTTTTAATTGAAGAAAAAGAGTGTAATTGTACTGCAAGAATAACTGCAAGCTATGTAAATGGACTCGTTAAAACATGTTTTATCCCCACCACTTGGGAAGATTATGCATAGCCTTGAAGAAATACACAAATGACCTAACATTGAGTTCAGATATGGAAATGCTGCCCACACATACATTAGCTGACGAAGATTATAAAAAAGCAGCCCTGTCTTCCTCACGGTAAAACAGAGCTACTTCATGTAGATTAGAAGACTGTTTTGGTATTAAGATGGAATGGTGGTCATAGAAACTTATTGAGATTATGAGACAAAGGACAACTTGTTTAATTAAAGATGTCAAAACCGGATATTCATTAGCAAAATAACAGATATACATAATTGTTGGGTTATCTTCCATTTCTGGCTTCTCGAAATTATTACAAAGTATAAATAATGTTACCAAGAATGTTCTGCAATAAATAACCTCAGTTCTTTACTGATGATGGATTTAATATAGTACTTCTAACTACAAATGCTTCATAAATAACCATTTCAAGAAATGCTGGAATACAGCCATAATGAAATCAAGTAATTCTCACTACTCAGTCAATTTTCTATATGAAAAAAATAAATTAGCAGGAGATACTGATTTGGGAATTATTTGTGAAGACTTGCCACCCCTCGCTCATCTTGATCTCTAGAACATGCGCACTCACACAGGAAAATAAAAATTGGCCATTGTACAAGATCTCATCCCTGAGAGGACAATTTTGAAAAAGCCACAACATCACACCAAATTTCACCTAAAATCTCAATTATTAGTTATTTCTCTAACACTCTGCAGTGAAAAAGCTCTAGCCTTTCAGGTTTCCCTCCAGTAAACAAGTGTATCTCAGGCCAGTCTTCAAAACAGCTTCCTTCATTGTCCCTCTTGGCCGTATGACTGGGGTGAGACAAAGCCCTTCCACTGTGCAATATGAAATTCTTATTTTTCTAGGGAAAGAGTGGCCAGATTTAGGAAAAAAGGAAAAAAACAGTGTGCCAGGAGTTCATTTTGAAATTTACATGCAATATATGGATAACAATGGGGAAAAAAAAGGTCTTTATCTGAAATTCAAATTAATGGGCCATCCTGTATGTTATCCAGCAATGCTAATTAGAAGTAAACTGTCTCCTCTTCACCCTCATTGAGACCTTCCACCACTCCCCAGGCCACCACTCTCAAAATCTCCAGTGAACCCACTCTGTCCTGAGTCAGTTCTTGGCGGAAAGAGAAGTAGCCATCATCCTCTGTTCCTGCTCCCATGTCCATACCACTTTCCTTAACATTTTCATTCTGAAACTTCCTCTCTAAAAAGTAGCAGTGTCAATCAACACTGACCTTCCTCAGTGGTGTCTGTTCCTTATCTATGTAGCTCTCTCTCTGTCTGAAAGGAGGCAAACAGATGCCAGAAGGAGAACTGCCATGATGGTAACTACTCAGTACACAGTTCCTTGACTGCCAAAACTCAAAAAACAAAAAAATTACTCTTTGACTTACCTTTAGCCATGAATTGTGTGCATGATTGTACCTTAGCCTTAACTGTAGTTCATTTTCAAGACTCCAAATATTTGTTCAAAAAAATGTACAAAGAAAAAACGTATAGATGACTCTCTGTAAACTTTTAAAACATATGATCTGTATCATATGCAGAAGCAGAGGGCAAACACATAGGGAAATATTTGCAAGAAATATGTCAAAGTTAATATCCTTAATAGATATAAGTATCTCATTCATATTGATAAGAAAAGCACTAAAATCCCAATTAGAAAATAAAGAACATAAATATATGATTCATTTTAAAATTTTAAATGGCCAATAAATATGTATTAAAACATAATTCAACCTCACTAGAAATAAAAATGCAAATTAAACATGTAAGATGCTTTTACATATTGCTTATCAGCAAGATCCACAGAAGTATCTCTGTATCTTATTAATTTAATTTTTTATCAAGTAAGAACATGTATTTTAAGATGGCAATCAATATAAACATCAAATATTGCTAATAGACAAGTGAACTGATGTAGCACAACTTTTCTGGAAATCAGTTTGTCTCTATATATTAAGATCGTTTTTTAAAGAAAGCTCATGCCTATTGACCTTGTAATGCTCCCAATCCACCCTAAGAAATGAATTAAAGGTGAAAAATTAACTTCAAAGAAATTCATTACCGTACAATGGAATATTACATAGTCACTATAAATAGTGTGTTTAAAGGCAATGCAGTGGCATGCACAAAAGAATATACTTTAATATTCTTTAAAAACTTACAAAGAGCTGGTTTGCAACAAAGCTCCCTAGAGTTCTAAGCCCACTTTTTCCCTTCAACAGTTTCTAATAAAATGACAGCTATTATCACACAATGAGGTACAACCATTTTACCTAAAAAAAAAGTAGCAGATACAAATATGATCTCAATTTTGAAATACAAAATACATAAATATGTAAATAAATTGTAAAAAGATGAAGAAATAAATTAGCATTGACTGTGACTATAGTTGGGCAATGAGGTACTGGGAATATTTTTATTTTTTAACTTATACTTCTTTTTGAATTTTTTCTATGAACACAGAAAAATATATAGTTATCAGCTCTTTAAAAAGCAGTAAATAACATTCTCAGAAATCACCATCCGAATATAGCCCCTATGGGGTGCCTCACCCTTGTTACCACCCACCTGTCCTGATGTTCTTTCCTGGCACCCAGTTCTTGGACTGACTTTCTTTCATTTCCACTGTACCAGCTCTCCTCTCCAGAACAACCTCTCTGTCCTAAGTGTTTCCTCTAAAAACCACAAAACCATTGTTATTAACCAAAAAGTTGACACTTTCAAATTGAAGCCATGCAGTTTCTAGCTACTATACCATCTTACTACCTAACACCAATGCATACATCTGGGAAGCACTGGACATGCTACATTAACATGTCCACTAACTTGCCCCTGGTTTCCTACATGTTGAGCCATGTACTAAAAACAAATGATTTGTTTTAACTTCAGACAAAAGTTCAAAAAGTAACATTTCTAGAATTTCGTGGTTATTAGCACATTTCTGTCCACATAATAGTCTTCTGAAAATCTCTTTACTAATCTGCAGTCATAAAAATTACAATATGAACCATGAACACAGATGTACATGACACATTCACCCAGATATCCACTTGACCTGGTCTCCTCTGAGATGCCATTTTATCAGAGATAATTATTTTCAGTGATTACCCTACCAAAATGTACCCCATCACTCTCTAGCTTCTTACTGTGCATTGCTCTTCTTTGTAACATTAATCACTACCTGAAATGACTGTATTTAATTTTATACCCTCCCTCAAAATGTAAGCATGGCTACAAATGGTCCCCATCATTGTAGTTAGTAGGTATATTGAATTTAAGTAACTGAATAAAGAATAAATGAGACATACTAAAACATTGGATGTGTGCTTACATTTGTTTAAAATACTAATATTGTCATCTAGGGCTAGGTGCCAAGTAAGGGCAAGAAGTTCCAGAGACAGAAGGAAGAAGATCGACCTTTAAAAAATTAAAAGGTTCACTCTCAACCCACATGCCTACACATGGAGAGTGGTTCTTTGCTTATCAGTGATTTGATTCACTGGCTGATTTTTCACCCTGTGCTGTATACGTTTTTCATCACATGGTATTGCTGCATTTAATAACAGAGCTTTAAAGCAAGGAAAAGGCAGAATACATATGTATATGTCTGCAACTACCTCTACAACCAGACTTGTCTGTATAACTCCATTTTAAAATATAGTATGGGGACAACATCTGTGCCTGAGATGGTGATTTGGCCAGAATGCTAAGAAAATAAACATGGCAGTTCAACTGGATACTGGCAACTGGTGACCGTCCTGTGGATAGGCTGCATGGAAGATTCATGTATATAAAATAGTATATTAAAGTAAACTTACAAAAGCAAAGAGCAATCATTGCAACCATAATTTTTTCTTCCTCTTTGGGATTCTAATTTTAAAAGCATTAAAGGAGACAGCTGCTCATGCTGTGATATGCGCTAAACAGCCTGAAGGATGGAAAAAAATATATTTGTAGCTCATAATAACTATTGACCTTTCTGATATACAATGTTCTCTGTGTTAGCTATTCGGTTCTATCAACAGTGAAGATTGAACATGACTTTTTAATAGAAAACATGGGGTTTTGAGCTGCCTTCACAAAGGTGTTTATGTATTGTTTTGTATTGTACTACGAAGACTAAGTCTGGATGCCCTTTGTCTGACATCATGTTTGTCATTTTTTTTAAAAAAAGGAAAAAGGAAAGAAGGAAGAAAAAGCAACAGAAGAGGGAAAAGGCCTCAATGTTATTGAGTATGTTTTATATGAAGAATTGGCTCATAACCACTTTATAGTTGTGATAAAAGCATTGCCACACTCGATCCCATACACAATATTGGTAATGGAATCCATGCTGCATCCCAGGAGGACACACTATATTTTTGTTCAAGAATAGATCCCTCAAGTGGCAGCATTTATAGGGAGTTTCCAATTTAAAACAGTCGCTTGCAGTATTCATGCTGCACATCCTTTTGCGTGCACAGCCTGTTGCCGAATGGGTCATACTGAATATCATGCACTCTCAAAGGCGATCTTTGCAATACACAGTTTTCCCCCTTGAACTTTCCTGTTGCTTAGTAGTTGTGTACAGAAACACCCACTGGTAGCAGCTTGACTCTGACACTGTGTATATTTCCCCAGAGTGGTATCATCCAAACACCAACTGCAGAACAGCAGGCAGCCACTGAATGCTCTCCTCTCCCTCAGGGGACAGCCTCACCAAGAAGTAACCCCTGCCAGGCACAGAAAACCTGAAAGACAACCTTGTGAATTATGATTCTCACCCAAATAGCAGGCAAAATAGTGCCAGGGAGCTTATCCTGAGAGGTGGCAAGGTTGGAACACTAGTACTTGTTTTTCTTTTTCTTTTTTTTTATATTGTTTTTAATTTACTTTGAAAGAAATTTAATACATCATTATTGAGCCACAATTATTTTCACAGCTATGCTCTAGAATTTCAGTTAATGATTCACAAGTTTCTAAACAAAGCTGAAGACTCTTAACTGGGTGGGAACAGGAATTAGGCCTAATGAGATTTAAATAAATCAGGCTTTTTTGTCCCTCTCCAAAACAAGCACTGAGTGACAGGGTTTGACTGCAGAGCCAGAGAATAATGGCTGCAACTGTGTTGTCTGCAAAGGATGGGACCACTGTGCCCATAGAAAAGGAAAAGTACTACTCGCCGCAGTGGCCACAGAAGCCACTCTTACATACTATGGGCCATTACCCACTCCGGAGTTGCCCTGGCACATGGTAGAAGATAGGCTAGTGGGATGAAAACCAACTTTCAAAAGACAAAGAACAAAGCATTCTCTAACTCTTGGGTAAATCAGGCCAGTCTCTTTTTAACTACCAAACCCACTGGCAGTGACTCTCAAAAGAACACTGCAAAAAACACTCTCTTAGAGATGAATACAAGGAAAAGACAAAATGATCCCCTCCCCTCAAAAAACAAAATTCTTGGGACAAGATATTGTTTAGTATGAGAGAGTCACAGAAATAAAGTGAATAATTCTTGTTAAAAGAAAGCATCTGGATGTCACTTTAATTCAACATACATGACTGAATGCCTATTAATATAAAATGCACTCCTAGGCCCTTTGGGAGGATGAGAAAGGCTAGAGTAGAATAAGGAGTAGACACAACGAAAGATAAACACGGCATAATTCCTGCCTTTCAAGATCTCACAATCTTGTAGATGGCACTGTTGGTAACACTTTTGCAAATTACTCATTTTAAAACAAAACAAACAATTAAGCACTCGGAAGTACAGACCCTGCCTGTAAAACTCAGTGTTGCATTTGATTTTTCTTAGACATGCCAGGTATTGACCTAGTGAGCCAAGCATTCCTTCTCACTATCCCACCAGTTTCTTCCATGTACATGGCTGTTACACATCAAAACAAGGCTGTGAGGGCTGGGGATTTAGCTCAGTGGTTTCGCGGCCTGCTGCGCAAGCGCAAGGACCCGAGTCCCATCCCCGGTACCAAAAAAAAAAAAAAAAAAACCCCACAAAAACAAGGCTGTGATTTTTCCACAAAGAAGGTTTATGTGGACGCTAATCAACTATTTTTGTGTAACAAAGTACCCCCAAATACTGACATCATTTAAAAAAGCAAAGATATCTTACATAGTTTCTACTAGTCAGGAATTAAGAAGCAGCTTTTCTGAGGACTGTCATGAGGCTGCAGTCAAGATGGCAGCCAGAGCATGGTCATTTTAATGCTTTCTGGGAGGGGTGGGCACTTCTAAGTTCACTAATGTGACCATTAGTAGGAAACCTCAGTTCCTTACTACACTGGCCTCTCTGTTAAGCTACTTGAGTGTTCTCACAACATGGCAGGTGGCTTCCATAAAAGTGAATGATCTGAGAGTCCTGCTTCATATATACAATGAGTCATGCAAGGTATTCTAGGGTATCGAAGTTAGACTTGTATTAGTCCTGCTGCCTTCAAATGTCTAGCACAAGATTAAATGGAGTAAGTATGCAAATAATGTAAAAAATGCAGTGTCATCGTCATTGTGACCTTTGGAGTCAGATAAACATTTGTCATATTCCTGCTTTGCCACCTGCTGACTGGGAGATCTTGGGAAACATAATGACTCTTTTTATATGATACCAAATATTTCATATTTGTATTACCAAATATGGGCTGGGTTATGCTGCAGGAAAAATACAATCCCCAGATTAAAACAAAGATTTATTTCTGTGAGGGTTGACAGGGGTTCCTCCTCCACATTGCTTTCTAAGACTCAAGCTGATGGAGAAGCCACAATCAAAAATAGTCACTGTGGCAGGGAAAAGTGGTACATCATGACTGCCTCTTGTAATTCCTACCTGGAAATATCATTTGACTTTTATTCCTATTTCATTGGCTAGATAGAGATATATGAACATCACTTTTATAATTTAGCTTGAAAATATCCCCCAAAAGTCTCATATGTTTGGAAAGTAATTGGATCATGATGAGTTCACTGATGATGAGTTCACAGCGGGCTGTGCTGTTTGGAGGTGAGGCCTGCTCACAAGAGGTAAGTTACTGAAGGTGTGACCCCACAGAGTGTATTCTTGTCCCTAGCTCCTCCTCTCTGTGTCCGTGCCGCTATGACTTGAGTACCTTTCCTCTGATAGGCTTTTCCACTATGTTGTTTCTGCCTTGGAATCAACTGACCATGGACTGAACCCACTGAAATTGTGAGACAAATAAGCCTCTCCTCCTTTAAATTGAAGGTGTAGGATATTTTGTCCCAGCGATAGGAAATCTGATTAAGAAAATCCCCCAACTCCAAGTGACTATGATGTACCATCCCCTAAAGTGAAAGAAAAACTGTTTAAGAAATGAAACTACTCATGAAATTTTAATGGACACATACTCATTTGGAAGTCCTACAATATATCAGTTTCTGTTAACAGCATGTGCCAGTGAAGCCATTTTGCTTCATCAAGATAATTGCAAAATGAAACACCACTGACCTTGTCTTGTAAAAGTCATTTTTGATGTTTGTACTTTGGTTTGTCCTGTGTATACAGAATATCTGAAAAAATTTTTGAAAAGATTAGTCAGTGAAATAGAAACAAGAATATACATTTGGCCCTTCATATTCACTAGTTTTACATCTTCAGATTCAACTAATTGCTAATGAAATATATTCAGAAAATTACATCTATATGAATATGTACAGACTTTTTTCCTCATCAGTATTGCTGAAACAATGTAGTATAGAAACTATGTAGCATTTATATTGCATTGGTAAGTAGTAATCTAGAGATAACTTAAAGTATACAGGAGAATATACTTAGAGTATGCTGTGTCATTTTATAAAAGGGACTTGAGCATCCATGAATTTGGGGGGGGTTGGGGATTCTAGAACCAATACCCCATAGTCAAGTGATGACTGTGTTTAACTTCATATCTTAAGGACTTAACCACACTCCACTGCTCCTTTAAAATTAAAAACATCTTACTATTAAGGAGAACATTTCTTAAAACTTAACTTTTCTTTTTTTCCTCCTGCATACATTCAGGATTTGATGGCAGTTGGAGTTTTCCAATGCTAGAATTGCACTGAAAACATTTGGAGTATGCTAGAGAGAAAGGCCCTCTTTATGCTTCGGCCTCATGCACTTAATGGAAACCCTGGAGAGAATATTGAACCTGTTCGAAATGGATATGGCACTAGTTTCAGCCCAATAAGAACTAGATGATCTCAGCCACTGCCTCCTCCCTCTGTCTCCTACACATCCTGCCCCTAATGATAAGGACAGCAGCAGCCACACCACCAGTTATGGAATCATGAACAGTTAAGGGGTAATACAGATAGGATTTTACATGATGGAGGCATTTAAATGAATACAACTTTTTAATTTTATAAAATACTGGGTTTCAATGCATATATTTTGATCATATCCATCCCCCATTACCCTCCCTTACACCACCCTCCCCCTCCATCTTATTCCCCTCCTCTTGTCTAATAATAGTCTCCCCTCTACTTTCATGTCATCTCTTTTTAGATTCCACTAGAGAGAAAATTCAGTATTTGTTTTTCTGACTCTGGCTTACTTTGCTCAGTAGGGTCTCCAGATCCATTTTCCTGCAAATGAAAAAATTCTGTTCTTCTTTTGGCTAAATAATACTTTATTCTATATAATAGCACATTTTCTTTATCCATTCACCTGTGGAAACCTAGGCTGGCTCCATATCTTGGCTACTGTGAATGATGCCACAATGAAAATGGGTATGCAGGTATATAATAGTTTTCTGACTTTAATTCCTTAGGGTATATACCAATGAGTGGTATAGCTGGATCAAATTTGAGCTCTATTTTTGGCTTTTGAGGAACTTCCATACTGATTTCTGTAATGGCTGTACTAATTTACAGCCCAGCAGCAGTGCAAAAGGGTTCCTTTTACACAGCTCTTTGCCCACATTGTTTTTTATATTCTAGATGTTAGGTTTTTTGAGTTCTTTATGTACTGTATTCTAGATTTTAATCCTCTCTTGGAAGAGTAGCTGGCAAAGATTTTCCTTTTGCCATAAATTGTTTTGTAAATTTTACAAAATATGCAAAAACTGACATTTCAAGAACTGAGTTAATTTAGATTGATTAAACAGTTAAATCCCTTGTGTGTTAACAAAAGGAATACTACGTATTTCTTTATTTAGGTTTTAAACTGATGAGAGTCTTGTTTTTGCTTTTCAGCTTCTAGTTTATAATTCACAAGTTGAAACTGGGCATGACTAAGCTTAGACCACTAGCCTAGCTTTTCCACGTGTTTCCTGGGTCTCAGGCAGGAGGCAGAACTCCTCTGAATCCCAGGTTTCTTAATCAAAGCATGTGGTAATCTTGGCTACCCTCTAAAAGTTGACAGAAAAGTGTTTCATATCTGGTAGCCATTCTAAAACCATGTTTCAACATAAAGTGGTACAATTGTCTGTAGAGAACACAGATCCCAAGGAGACTTTTCCCATGCTGGTACCCTCCTCACTTCTTCCTCACATTCCTTCTCTTTTCAGAGCCATAGGCCTGCCAACCACCATTATCATGCTACCTTGGCTGTCCCCAGCCAGACTCTTCATCACAACGGGCCTCTCACCTGAGACAATCAGGACACGTCCTTCTGAAGCTGCTTCTCTGGCCTGTCACATGCAGAGTATACCTTCTCACATGAGAGACACTATGGTCAGAGTTGGAAAAACCAAGTGTATGTCACAGCCCCTGAGGAAGCATGGCTGTGGTGTGTCAGCAGTGAATGAGTTTGTTAGGTGATCCTTTGAAAGGTCAACATGGCAGGTTACTTCTCCTTCCCTCAGAACTATGAAGTCATAAGGAAGTAAATTAATTAGAAATCATCATCAGAAATCAAGCTCTTTTCCAGATTGCCCAGTTTCCTTCTCACAGGCTCCTCATACCCTCTCTTCTTGAAATAAAGTTTGAAGACCAGTTTAGATTTTAAATCTCAGCTTCAATGGGGCAAAATCTGACCTCAGCATTCCTCTCATACCAGTTGTCCCTGTGTAATTAACGCAACCCTGCATGTTTCAGCAGTTCCTATTGTCACAGTGGCAGGGTGATGTACTCCTGCCGCAGCTGGGGCATGATGCAGTGTGCGGCTTCACAGCTCCTGAGAAGCTTGTGTCTTCACCCAGTTGGAAGAATCTGTGCTGTGATCTCTCTTTTATGCATGCAGAGTTTGACTGTGCAATTCCCACACCCAAACAGAAGTGATTTGTCGTGAGGGCATTACCCTCCCTTCTACAATTAGGCATTTCCTTCCTTACTGGGTCAGGGTATCCAGGACCCCAGCCCTAAAACATATTTCACTTCTCTGGGAAGTTTCATTTTTCCTCAGCTATTGCAAACACGATCTTGCTGAACAGCTGAATTTTTAAGGCCAGGTTTGTGGTGTGGATTCTGATGGCTTCACGTTAGTTCAAGTCTCTGAGGACTCGTGCCAATAAATGTGAAAGGGACAACAATAGATAGGCATACTTTTCCATTTCCACCAGGATGAAAAAACTGCTGTAAATTAAGTCTAACCTTAAATGTATAATCTGTCCTTGGGAAGAAAAAAAGGATATAGCATCTTCAAGCTCTCGGCATCCCTTACGAGAAAAAATTGGTTCTAAGGGTCTCTGATCTTGTGTTTTAGTAAAATAGAACTGCACGGCTGACTGACAGTTCTGATCTAAAGCATTTACGTTTAAGTTTTGATCTCTCTGCTTTTGATTAAAACTAATGAGCTCATTTAATTCAAAATGGGAATCTCTGATAAGAGAAATAAGGTTGATGTGATTGGATTAGAGGGGCAAATTAAACTCTTAGAGCAGAAGTTTGTGCTTATATAGTGTATTAAAAAGCTGTTGGCATATTATGGCATGTTAGATGATGAGAAAAATTTCATAGTAATTCATATTTAATCAGAAGAAATGAAAGTACTAAATATAACATGGCTCTGCTTTTCCCGCGAGTGATAAAAAGCTGTACATTTAAAATGACATCGGATCTATGCGCTCTAAAAAAAAAAAAGAAAGAAGGAAAGGAAAACCTTAAGAGAGACACATAAGAAGGGGACATTTGTCAGTTGTTCCATCAACCCAGAATTAAAATGCTGTAAATATAGGAAAATGTAGGAAAATGTAGGAAAATATAGTCTTATTAAGAATGAATGGTACAAGAAAAGTCCTGGACCACAAGTAGCAGTTTCTGTTGTTAGAGTAGCTTTCATTCTTTTTATCTGATCACTAAGTTTAATATGAGAAACAGAGATGACTTACTCTTAGAAATATATGAATTGCATTTCATAATTCAAAATTTAAGCTTGTTTTGCCCATTTTTGTCTATTTTTAATAGCTATTTTCACATATCCCTCATTCTTAAGTCTCTTTATTATGTGTATTTCATTACCTCCACTCCAGAGAGAATTACTGTTAGTATAGGGCTGCCCAAAACAAGTCCTAATTGTTTTTGCCCATTATCTTTTTAAACTTTTGAATAAGAAGACTTTCATATGTAAGAGTAAAACTAGAGTATATATTAGGCTTAAAGCCCCCAAATCAATCTATTTGCAGGAAGACCTAATTTGTAAAATACCTTAGAAGCTTGTTCTTAAAGAAAGTAGACATGTCAGCCTTTGTCCTGTTTGCATAGAAGTGTTCTTATACCAGCAAGATTGCAAAGTATTTCAGTTTCATAAGTCAAAACACTCCACTTCGTCTAAAAACATATAAAAGGGAAAGCTAACTATTTTAAGAGAGGGAACTTGTTTTCTCATATCACAAGCAGAAAAGTGAGGAAAAAAACTATTTCCTATTTGGGGGGCTAGGGCAAGATGCCATTGGGACAGGAATGGGAAGTTGATATCATAAGTACTTTTCAGGGCCGGGATTTAGTTCAGTGGCACTGCACCTGCCTTTCAAGCACAAGGTCCTGAGTTCGAGCCCCAATACCGAAAAAAAAAAGTACTTTTCATTTCTTCCCATCTGTGCATACTGTCCCCATCCCTCTACCTGGAGGCAATTGAGAAGACCTCATACATTTTGTTCCCCACAGTGAACAAAACCAACTCAGGATGGTGGGAACATTAATCAAGATGGAGCTACCAAGCTTTGCAAATTTTGTGATTCCTGGAACTCCCCAGTAGGGACATGATAGAAAGAATTGATAGAGAGAACAAAGAGCAGTTCCTTACCCTTCATCAGAAGCATGTCTCTGCCTATACCTTGGTCTATGACATAAACCTTTGAGGACCTCCTTTTTGCCAACAGTATTCTCCAGCCATACTAGCCAAGCCTCAAAGTGAGTTTGTTACTTAATGTTAGACTCCACTAAGGATGCTACTGCAAGTTAAGAGACCTGAAAAACTATCACTAACAACTGGAAAGTTACTTCTGATATATTAATTTTTCTTTTTTATTTTCTGCAAAGAAAACATTTTCTAAATGAGATACATTGATTACTACGCTCTCAGCACCCATCCGTCATTTATCTTTAGTGAACTCAAGGATTGCACCTGAGCAGTAACTGTGAGGCGCTGTGTAAAGATCGAAATCACATGTGTATGTATTTTTGTATTCCTCAGTGGAGTCAACCAGCCCCAGTCTGCTAACCACTGACAACACTCTTGAGCGTTCCTTTTTCATCCGAATGAAATCTACTCTGACCAAACGAGGCGTGCACATCAAATCATCAGGATATAAGGTAAGCTGGGTTTTGGGAGGGGAGACATTTCTTCCCAGGTAATTTGTGTTGAGTTTTTCAGCTGCTTTGGGTCCATATAATTAACACATGTGACCTTGAGCAACTCATAAGATCCTACTCATCTTCCTGTCTCAAGGTAGGCTTCTTTCTACCCCCCTATCACTTTAGACATTGCAGGTGCTCTAATGCCCCAAGGTCATATCTTTTCTTAAAACACTGGTTAATAATACACCAAGTGCTTCAGTACCTGCTAGAAATTCACTCTGTATGAAAAACTGAGCCAAATGCACATCAGACCTTAAAGTGAGTATTCTAGTACTGCTACTTTTGAGAACTCCACTTTTCTCACTTCTGCTTCCAAATTTCCCCTTCCTCTTTAGAGAAAGATTGTCCAATTTAATAACATGGTGGCCATCTAGACTTGTATATGTAAATAAGAAAATAGTGTTGGATTTTAGAAAGATTAATTTTGAAATTAAAATTATTGAGCATTCAGTCATACTTTAGTTTACATGGAATACTCAATGTGCAAAGTATACACTCTTCATGAGCAAAGACTAGGTTCTGGAATTAAGCTACATTATTATTATTATTATTATTATTTTAAGGTTGTGCTCGCTTCGGCAGCACATATACTAAAAATATTATTATTTTAAGGTTAAGGATAAAAAAATTTCTAATCTCAAGAAATTCCAACGTTCAGTTACTATAGCAACATAAATTAAGACCTATGAAATTTATGAAATGCCTTTGGCAACTTGAATCTTATCAGTTTTACAGCACACTAACTGATTTCTTAAACAATATGTATTATATGTAGGAAGGCAAACCATAACAGAATGAACCAGCAATGTGGCTAGCAGAACCTCTCTCAGTTTTAGACTTTTAGAACCTCTGATAACTCAGTTCTTTAGAGTGACCACAGCATTGTCAGGGGTGATCATCAAGCCTTAAAATTTTTATGTAAGACATCAGGAGTCTAGCAGCTGCATAAAGTTAGAATAGGGCACCTTCTCTGACATTAATTCTTAGAAAAAAAGAAGAAGAAAGAAAGGAGGTGGGGAGGCAGACCCTTCCAAGGACGACCTTTAGTCCAGCTGTCCTACAGGCTGAAAAGCATGTGGTGCACAACCTTGACCTTTTCCAGTTGTAAAGCTCTAAAGAGAAGGTGACTAGGCAGCTCTGCCTTCAGTAGCTTCACCCTTCTGAGTCTTGTTGCAAAGCATTGTACTATATTTGGGGAAAGAAAAACCATTTTGCCTAAGACCGTACAACCAAGTTGTATTTCCCTACCTTCCTGAACACTATGCATTTATTAAATGTTAACTGCATAGCATTAGCAAGTTTGAAATTTTGTAACAGACTACAGATGTCAAAACTATTGTTATTTCAATGCTAGAAAGAGGCATTCTTTACATTCCAGAGTTTAGGAGCCATGAAGTTTCCTTTCAATTCTTACTTTTCTGTCTCAACATCTTTCTTCACCTTTTCTGGCTTTTATGGGCTTATAGGGGCATATCTCTGGTGTAAGGAATTGGATATTGTTAGAAATCATTAGCATAATTCATTATCATTAGAAAGTTTAATTTTTATTTCATACTGCAAACTAGCTATTACAAAGCTTTACAGATTTTTGGATCTGCAAATAACTGCATGTATAGGTAAGAAGAAATGGAGAAAAAGAGTTTCAGCCTAGGCAAAAGACCAAGTTATCTTGTGGTGTTTGTTTGATTTGCCAGGCACCTTAGTAAAGCTGTTTTTACTGCCTGACGTTAAGACAAGTGAATGTCTTATACCAATAGCTCTTTCATTCATTCAAAAAAGATGTATTGAGTTCCTACTATGGAACCTGTTCTCTATCCTGAAAGTCCAGCACTGAACAATAAAAAGTGCTTTCATGGTGCTTACTTTTAGTAGCAGGAGATGGACTATAACAAGAAAGAAGGTAATTTCAGAAAGTATTGAATATTAAACTAACAACAGCTAACATCAAGTATCCCTGTGGTATGCTGGGCCTGATATAGTTTACATATTTTAGCTTTCACAATAATCCTACAGGAAAATGTTGTTATTGTTTTCATTTTACAGATAAAGAAACTAAGGCTGAGAGTTTCATTAGCATACACAATATCACACACTGAGTTAGCAGAACTTGAGCTTGGGGAGTCTGGCTCCATACCACATGCAATTAACCATCATGGTACACTACTGTGCAGAGTGAAGTGATACGAGGGGGTGACCTATGGGAGCTGTGGAGAGCACTTTAGAGAGGAGGATCACAGAATCACAGGATCACCTCCTGTGAGGAGCTGACATCACTTATGAGAGATGAATAAAAAGGGACTATCATAGAACAAATGGAAGAAAAATGTCTGTGAAGCAACTTGAGTTTAGGACTAAAGATACCTTGCTACAAAAGGGACCTTTGAGAAACAAAATATTTTAAAATGAAACCTTGAACAAACAGAATTGGCAAAAAATTTAGAAGCCATTCCAGATCCCATCAAATGATGTCTTATTAATGAGCCCATACTCCTGACATACCCTGTCAGTAAGTCTTTCTCAAGAGGCCATGAAAGTCTTTACCCATTGCCTTATTGCCCTCCCCAGAATTACTACCTGCAAGAGTTGTTTCATCTGCTGCCTCCTGGTCAGATGAATCATCTAACAGACCCAGCCATTCTTCTTCACTTCCTCTGCAGTGAACATCCCTCATTAATTAACCTTGTCTAAAAGTTAGTGGAAAATCTGATGAGAATCCATGGCATGACACAGCCGAATAACATCCCTGTTTATCTGTTCATTCTCAGTACATAAATCCAGCAGCTTATAAAACATTCCAATAAAACTGATAATCACCCCACCACCACACAATAAACACATATAAAAAGAAACAGCGATGATAATTTCTCTTTACTCTCAATATTCCCTTTAATTTATTACCATTGTATGCATCTTTCCTTTCCCTTAGTTACAGATCTAAGATGTTAAGGCCTTGTTTTGTGGTCACTATATTTCTTTCCATTTTTTCTGTGACCTTGGCACATAGACTTTTTTTTTTTTTTTTTTTTT
>NW_004624838.1:3049727-3070035 GCF_000247695.1 Heterocephalus glaber | reverse complement strand
GATACATCATGTACAGGTACAAGCACCCAATGATAAATGTAAACGTATTATATACCTAAAATGTACCAATATAAGAATGTAAGCAAAAAAAAAAATAGCTCAGGTATATTCTTTCAATCCCTTCATCTGCTTTATCCATGGACTTATCTTTCTTCATAGCATTTAGCACAACCTGACACTATTTTATACATTTGTTTGTATATTGTTCTCTTCTCCACTATAATAATAGCCTAGAGTTCTTAGAATGATCTCAAACATATAGTGGAAATTAAATAACATTTTGTTGAAAAGTGAATGAATTTATAAATATATACATGATTTATACTAAGCCCAGAACATATTCTTTCTTTGGGACACAGTTCTTTAAAGGGGGTTTATAGATGAGAATGTGCAGCCAGTGAAGTTATAAAAATGTTTTTTAGTTTCCAGGTCCTGCTGATTATACAAGGTTGAATTTTTCTTCCTTTTGCTTTTAAAATAGCTACACTGATGGTTGACGTACTCTCTGACATGCTGTCATATTCAGTTTTTTTTAAATCAACATATATTTAACTTGTACCCCACTTGTACCCAGTTCTAGTGGCTAAACCTCTAGAAGCACAATCAAGAGACACTTGATTATTACTTGGTAGTTCTGAATATATTTAATAGTCCTCAACAGCCCCTTCTCAAATGTCCCTCAAACTCATGACTCCTTGTAGAAGTCATGAAAACAGAGAGGCTTAATAGAGCAGTATCTGGTGGGGAGAGTCGTAAAATTCTGTCCCACTACCAGCACTTTGTTCCTTACTTAATCTATGATGTTGAACAGTCAGCCTAATTATTGTGTGCTTCAGTTTCCTCCATAAAAACAAGGTAAATAACAGGACTTGTCTTTGATATTCACTAGTCATTGATGGGTGAACTTGCATTGAAATTTTTAATTCTCTGAGAGGCCTCAGGGAACTTGTGTACCTTGTCCTTGGAGAGTATGGGTAGCATGAAACCGCTCAGCCTCTGGAAAATCAATCTAGTTCATAAAGTGAGGACAAAGACAAAATGGTGACTCGAGAGAAATAGTCTTGCCTTATGTCGTGAACTGTGTCAAATTTCTTTTCTTCATTCACTTTAACACAGTATACACTAACCCTTCTCTGTATCCTAAATAACATATGACATAATGTACTTGTTAAATTTATCTATTTTTCTCTTTAATTTCTTTGCAGTTGACTTATTGTTGAACACCTTTACTAGCATTGTCTGAAGTGGTTTTAAGTTTTCAGTTGATAAGACCTGAAACTTTAAAAGCACAATCTAGAGACACTTGATTATTATTTGGCCTGAAATAACCCTACAGGTGGTTGAGCCCTGGGTAGATGCTTTTTTATAATCAGTGGAATTAATATTATAATTGTTAAACTTCTCCAAGAAAACACCATGGAAATGCAAAACATCGTTATTCATTTGCTGACTTACTAAGAACTAGTATCTTCTCTATTGACTCTGTCTTTTCTATCTTTTCTTTAGAAAGATATGGAAAGAGATGTAATTTTCCCAATGTCCCATAATGGCCAGATCCAAAGCACCTTGGCACAGTAGAGAAACATTAATGTCTGTGGAGTTGGACTCCAGTACTTAAAAGTGGTGGTCCCTAGCACCTCTGGCTGGGCTTTCAAGCACTCAGAGAGTTCTGTTGGTCCACCATGGAGAATTAAAACCCAAAAGTAGATGTGGATTGACAGCAAAGCTCTCAGTAGGTGAAAAAGGTAGTGAAGCTTAGAAACAATGGTTTGTTGAGTTGGTTTATACTGTCACTGTCCCATAAAGGGCTAGAATACTGCTAAGCCTAAAGAGACCCCTGTGCAATCTTCCTCCCCACACAGTGGAGATGTGCCACAGGAGCCCACAAGACATTGTCCCCAAAAGAATCTTTTCCTTTTTGCATTCATAAATCACACCTCCTAATCATACCATCCAGTCCTAAAATTTTTAAAAGGCTAGAACTCTGCTAGTGAAAATTCATAGGCACCTGCTCCTGATTTACTTCCTGCTTAGAATAATTTCTACACAGCTGTGATACCACAGAATAACTCTGTTCAAAGTACCAAACAGTGAGGCTCAGTTAAGAATGGATATACTGGGTGTTTGGGTTATAATAATTTCAGCTATTCCTTTTTACAGTATCATTAGTAATCTGTCATTCTAATAATAATTCCCTTTTGACATCATGGAGGTAAGAAGAAATCGTCAGTGACATCAAAATCAAGGTGATATTTCAGTAGTATTATTTCAATGAAGATAAAATGGAAAGCTTTATTACTCCCTGTGCCTTAAAGAATGCTGAACAGGGCATATGGTGACCCTAGAGTTTATCTACTTCAGTTCCTTCCAGCTGGATATGAAATAACTAATTTTAATTGTTCCACCTACTTTCAGAATATAGCTTTTCTTCGAAGCTTTATATCTACATACTGGGAATGTTTTTGGAAATAAGCCTTATCCATTTATAAGAACCTGAAAAAACAAAAGTCCAATGGAACCAAAAATGATTTATACTTTTCACTCTTCAATGTTGCCTTTTGTTCAGAGTATTTAGAAACTGATTTCACTCAATCATGCAGTCAATGCTGATTGTGTACCCATGTGTATTGCACACTATACTGGGTGCTAGGAAGACAAACATGGATAAAATCACATCCTTGGCCCAGGGAGTAGAGTCTAGAATTAGGCAGATGCACAAAGACATGATTGTGAGAGAATGTGATACGTGCTGTGGTGGAGGAGTGTTTGAGGGCAGTAGGATGAAGTAAACCTGTGTGGCGGACAAGTAGAGGATCTCAAAGAGAGCATCATTTTAGCCAGCTTGTAAAGGACAGGTTTACCCTGAGAAGCTACTAGATGAGGGTACTCCATACAGAGGGAACAGCATCATCAGAGAGATGCACTGCACGGCGTGCATGGAGCAGAAGGAACTCAGTGCTGTAGGCAACCAGGGGCGAAGACATCTGGGGCTGGCTCAGCAAATGTGGATACGAATAGGAACTTTCATTTTATGCAATCCCAACCCCTTCAGATAATCAGGGTTTAGGATAACAAGGATGGAAATTCAAAGCAGTTCATGTTAACAAAATTTCTTAGATTAATTATAAGAAAAAGAACATGATTCTTTAACAGGGAGACCATGAAGGTTGTACTTAGCATACAAGAGAATAAGTATGTAGATTTAAATAAGTCATTCGAGAATTCCTTTTAGAATTTTCTCAGTTATAGTTTTCCTTCTGCCAATCTGCCAAAAAAACAATTTTTTTCCTGAATCTTAAATTGCTTAAATAGACATTTTGAGAGGAGAAATATGGCTTTCCTAGAACTGGGGAATGGGTGGGGAATGAAATCCATGGGCACTGAAATCTTGGATTACAAAATGCATCGAAGTGGGAAGCAGAGACTAGACCTCAGTCATCTGAGTATGTGGTCTATACACCACTAAGTATCTGGATTCTTGGAAATGACTCTGTACTGGGCTCTAATAAACATTTCAAGTAGCTAAGTTTCCCCTTCAATAAACTATTTGGTAAAATCCCATGCTTTAACAATGACTTCTTTTCTCCATTAGAGAAAGTATGAGTTCCTCAACTCATTTACTTCTAATTTTTGTTGACTATTCAGCTCTTAGACTAATTATAGCAACCTTTGTAAACAGTGTTATCTGAGCACCCAATCCCTTTGTTCTGATCATGCTTAGTTATAATGTATATGTAAACAACTGCGCTCACATGAACAGTAACTGATGACGTGAAATATGAATTTTATAACTGTGCAAATATTCAACACTATAAGTGAGTTTTTTTTAAAAAATTAAACACACTATATGGATACTGGATTTTCAGTCTTTCCTCCCCAGAAAATAAATTTTTTATATTCTCACATTGAATGATTATTTCTTTTAACAAATTTTTAAAATTTGAAAAATTTTTAAAAATTTGAAAAATGAGATCTCTCCATTTCTCACTATTTTTGCAGTGTCTGCATAGGCTTTATCTTCTATTAAAGATAGTAAGAGACTCTGGTGCTTTGTGTTGCAGGTCATTAGCTGAGTTGTTTTTATCTGTTTGACTTTATTTATTTTTCTCTTTCAAACATCTTTTTCTTCTCCAGATAATCAATATCTCAGTTGCTTTCTAGCATATCTACTTCTGGTATAACCCCACGGACTCCACTCCTAAACCATGCAAGTGCTATTTAAGAGTAGATCTTTTTGTATAGGTCAGCTCTCATGATTGAGGGGGAAATCACATTCCCAGTTGGCTCTTAGCACTTTTTCATTATCAACACAGAGGCTAGAAAACTGGACACAAATGGGTTTGGGTGTGTGTTTGGTTTCTTTGCATGTACTAAAGCAACAGATCTGATACACAATAAACAAACATGCATTATGGGTTGTTTTCAGTCACTTTATAGACATACGCATTCATAAATTTTGATACGGCTGTAAGAAGCCGACTTTGATGGGACCAAACTCACAGACGAGCTTTCGATCACTGGAGCAACCACAGTCTAACTTTATGTTGACAATTTATCAGCCCTTCTCTGCCAAAGAAAATTGTTTTTTAGTGCTTGCCTATTAGCAATCACATGCATAATATGAAATTGAGTTTTGGGGAGGACGGTCTACCATCTGTCTTTCTGATTTTTTTTCAGTATTTCAAGCTCAAGTTCAATTCCCTGTGTATCAGAATGCTGCAAAATAGACTTCACCCATAATATGGGCACTTAGCAAGAAAAATGGGCAAGATACCAACGTAATCTTTTAACTTGCAGACTTTTAAAAAGGAAAAGCATTGATACCCCAATCTGTACATTGTCTTTTGAGTGTACTTCAAATTCTGCCTGCCTGTCAAAGCCAACTTTGGTACGGCTGATTCTTTGTAAAGAATAGTTCATTAATGTGCTTTAAGAAGTGTTAAAACATTGTCACAAAAATAAAAATTTAAAGAGAAAGTGGAATGCAATGTGAGGTTAAGAAAATGGAGCTCTAAAGTGCCTATGTGAAGAATGAAAAAGATGTACATAATTCCCTTTCCAAGTTCCAGAATGCTAAGTTTTTTATCATTAGCATTGTTTTCTGCAAAAATACCTGCCTCAGGAAAAATGTCTCTGTTGCTGTCAGGATTATATTTCTCAAAATATGCTTAAAATGATTTTGTTAAATTGATTTTTTTAAAAATAAAGTACCTTCTACAGTGTAGAAGGATTGCTCAAAAGAACATTCCCAAGCCTTTCATGTGTAACTGCATTTGTGTGGCAGAGCATTTATTATGCTATAAATTCCATCACTGATTTTGGCCAGTTCAGATTGATTCTGCAGTAACTGTAAGTAATGAACCTTCCAGAGCCAAACGGGGAGAAAGAGAAGGAGGAGGAGTAGCCAACACACTCATGGCTGTGGGAATACAAATTGTAGGGTTCATTTAGTCACAGCTTTTATCAGATCATGCAGCCAATACCCTACAAAGCAAGAAAATATATATCCAGAAAAACCTACAGGTCCCTTAATCTGACATCAGCAACTACAACAGGAAAATCCAATGAGAATACTTCCTGAGGTAAAGAAGTGATTTGTTTTTCCCTGAAGCTTTTCTTCCTGTATTTGTTCCCACTCATCTTCTCCCCACAACCTAGAGTGAGGGCAAGTGTCCATGCTGCAAAAGCAACAAATATAGACCTCTCCTTTCCAAGGTGCTGTAGTTTCCATCTCATATATGTCCACAAGGCCCATGTAGTCAAGGATTAGTCCACAGAATGATGCTATTAGGAGGTGGCAGAACCATAAGAGGTGGAACCTAGTAGGAGGCCTTTAGGTCTTTGAGGGTATTCCTTTAAAGGAAATTACGGGACTCTTGGGCCCTTCTTGCACTTTCTTTTGCTTCCTGACCACAAGGTGAGCAGTTTTGCTTTGACACACACTTCTGTCATGTGTCACAATAGATCCAAAGCAACAGTGCTAGCTGATCATGGACTGAAACCTCTAAAACTGGAGCCAAAATAAACTTTTCTCTTAATGGATTGATGATTTCAGGTATTTTGGTTAGAGACTAACACACTAGAGAAACGGCTCTCTCAGTTCCCAGTGCCTAGGGCTGGATGGACTCTCAGCTCAGAAGGAGCTTCCAAGGGATTGAGTCATAATAATCATCTGTTCAAAAGGTACAGAAGTAATATAGTCTGAAGACTACAAGCCCAAGAGATGGAGCGATGGGGGAGGGAGAGGAAGGGAATAGGATGTGGAAAGAATTAAGATGTGTTACAAACATGTACCTGCTCCCCATGATGAATATAATCATTATGTACTGTAATCATGTGCTAATAAAAATTAAAAGTTTTTAAAGAAAATAATACTCTGTTTAGACATTTGTAAAGAGGCAACTTAGTTACCATGAAGCAGTTAATTCCTGAGCCTGTTAAGAAGGTAACTAGTGAGAGGAACAGCAGGAGGAGGACCCACTCAGAGGCGCCCATGACCCCTGAAGTGGTGGCTGGAGAGAAACCAGGTGAATAAATGAGGCTGAGGCAACCACAGTAAAGCAGTGCATCCAGTATTAGAGGGTTTGTTCTTGATATTCTTTAAAACTGAGCACTAAGGAAACAGGCAGGGTATGAGCAGTGGAATTGAGTGCAATCTAGGATCATAGATATCAGCAGAAATAGAACAGAATGAGTCTTTGGGCAGAAAAGGAAAAGGAGAATATGGAAAAGAATGACACAGAAAACTCATTTAACACATTTCACATACTAGGGAGGCCAAGAAAGTGTCTGTTTCATTCTTGCGCAGCTTCCTCTCCTCTTTGACCTGAATACTTAGAAACAGGGAGAGGAGAGGCAGCAGGGTGAGGCCAGGCCCAAAGTGTAACAGTGAGGGTTTAGGGAGCCATGGTCTCAGTGGAATGTGGGCAGGCAACATTTCGTGTCATCTGGGATCTGTGTCTTCCTCCCCACTCCACTGATTTTTCAAGAAGATGGAGTATAAATGCATAATCCATCTTAGAGAATGGCAGAGCCTCTTCACTGTCCTTTTGTCCCCAAGAATGAATACCACAAATTCTTCTCAGAGTCCTCCCCTATGTTCTTTTCCTTGTTCCTCTTTAAAAGCATGGAATACCAGGGCTGAAAGGTCTGTGGATGTGGTATTTGACTATTGTGGAGTATAGCCAGGCATGGTGACACACACCTGTAATCCCAGCACTCGGGAGGCTGAGATAGGAGAATCGCCACAAGTTCAAGGCCAGCCTGGGATACATAGTGAGTTCAAGGCTTGCTTGCACTACATAACAAGACTCTGTCTCAAAAGTAACCAAAGAAAGAATCAACAGATGTAGGTTTTGTTCTGGTTGTGACTTTGGGAAAGTATTTATCCTGCCTGAGACTCTTGAAAAGGAGTAACAGTACCTCTTCTGAAACATCACAGAGTTATTATGAGTTTAATGTTAGCTATTATGAGTGAAAATAAGTGACTGTGACTGCCCAATTTTATATTGGATTATAACTGCAGTGTCTATGATTTTAGCATTTCAGAAGGTATTGGTTTAGCTTATGTTTATCATAAGGAATTGATGTCACCCTCATTTTATTTCTGATCTTGGAGCATTTAGTTTTGTGAAGAAAAACTATTTTTAATAGAATCCTTCAGATTATCCATTTCTGAAGAGAACAAAGGCAGAAAGCATATTCATAAAATAGGAGGAGGATGGGGGAAGGTACCACTATAGCCCTGTCACCTTAGTAGAGTCTGTGAGTTGCCTCAGGTTAAAAGATTACACAGAAGTGCCCATGAATCAAGGTTGTTGGGATTAGGCCACACAATGGACCCGGAGCACCATGGGCCTCTTAAGGATCCATGTCATTCCTGCTCACTTTGGTTAATGTTAAAGATTAGGTATACGGTGTTAATATTATCCAACTTCGAATTGAGTATTTTATTAGTGATTGAAACTGTATATTTACCTCTTTGAACTTTATTCATAATAAAGTAATCCATTACCAGAATCTGCACTTAGTAGTATAGAGACTTTATGTTCCTGTAAGTAGAAATGGTAAAAGCATTTTCTTCAGCATCCAGATGAGCCATGCACATCTACTATGATATTTAACTCACTGGACATTTTCTACACTTCCAACAGGGTGGCTTCTTCAAGTTCTAAGTTGCGTTAAGGAATAACCACCCTCCAAGAAGCATTTTACTAATGTAAAAATTTTTAAAGGCAAATCCATTTTAGAAGGTTTTTGAAATAGAAGGGAGAGCTGAACATTTTCGGATTGCTGAGATGGATCAAAATAAGAATCGAGAGTGGCAGGCAATGCAGAGCAGACTGTGAAAAAGAACACTGAACTTGAAGAATGTCAAACCTATATTGTAGCTGTGTAATCACAACAAAACACTTCATCTCTTTTAGTCTCCAGTTCGATAGAGATACTAATATCTGCTCTACCTGCCTCAGAGGCTATTGTAAGAATCAAAAGAAATAAAGCTAGAACTTTGTGAGTTATCACACAGTAGGTACATGTAGAGTATCCACATAGTCTGTCATCTTCCTGTAGTCTGGGCCTGTGAGGTATACATAGAAATAAGAGACCCATTCTTTCCTCTAAGGACAAAAGCAGAGTCAGGAAAGAACTGTACATGGTAGTGAATACCTTGTGAGATTGGATGGGAGAAATAAATAGTAGAAATTGAAAGCTTTGGGCTAGAGTGGCCAAAGGGAAAAGGAAGTCAATGTAGACATAAAGAATAATATTATTCTGTCAGTGGGAGGGGACAAAGAAGGGTTTCTTGGTCTGAAAGATGGTGTGAATGAAGAATGGTAAATACAAGGCAGATTCAGGAGGTGCTGTGCAGGGGCCAGGAATTTAGCACAGTGGTGCTGCGCCTTCCTCACAAGCTCAAGGTCCTGAGTTCAATCCCCAGTACCAGAAAAACAAAGTGTCCTTTGCAGGAGGTGCTGTACAAAGCACATGGAGTCCAGGAGGAGTCATAGAAATTATGCTAGAATGTGAGGTTTGAGGCTAAATAGTCACAAGTCTTTCATAATATGCTAAGAGGTCTGAATTACATCCCAGAATTATTTAAGATTGTTGAATAGCAACAGTAACGTTAATAATATTTTATATCTACATAGTGCTACACCATTGCAGAGGTATTCTGAATTGCACTGTTTCTTTGGGTTCTTCCAACAATTCTGTAAAATGGGACAGAAAGGATGATTATCCCTATTTGCCGCGTGGAAAACTGAGGTTTGGACAAATCATACGGTTGTTTCAAAGATATACACCAAGGCCATAAGGGACATTATATCACTTGGCCTACTTTGCTTACTATAAAGATTCTTTAGATAAATCTGGCAGCAAAATGCAGAGCTGACCAGAGTAGAGAAAAATAAACCAAGCTTGGGGGCATAACTCAGTGGTAGAGCACATGCTTAGCATGCACAAGGCCCTGGGTTCGATCCCCAGCACCAAAAAGAAAAAATAGGAAGACACCAGTTGGGAAGCTGCCAAGCACATGGTCCAGATGTGAGATTTCGATGGTGTGTTAGACTAAGGGTACTTGGAATGGATGTGATGTCAAGAGTAAGAGACATGGTGGGCCGGGGATTTACCTCAGTGGTTCCGCCACCTGCCTCGCAAGCATAAGGTCCTGAGTTCGATCCCCGGTACAAAAAAAAAAAAGAGTAAGAGACATGGTAAAGAAAGAGTTCTCAGGTGTCAATGATTGGACCTGGGAGGTAAAAGATAGAAAATCAAAACAGTCTGAGAGCTGAGTGTGGTAAACAAGGTACTCAGTTACACAGCTACACATGGGTACTCAGGAGGCTGATGCAGGTGGATTGCAAGTGTGAGGACAGCCTGGGCAATTTAGCAAGACCATGTCTCAAAACAGAAAATAGAAAGGATTTGGAATGTAGTACTTCCTGGGTTCAATTCCCAGTGTATAAAAAAGAAAAGGCTGAGGGCAGGGGATTTAGCTCAGTGGTTTCGCCACCTGCTGTGCAAGCGCAAGGACCCAAGTTCGATCCCTGGAACCAAAAAAAAAAAAAAATGCTGAGAGAGGCAATACACTCAATAACTATGTTTGAACTCTGATGAAATAGAGGGGTTGTCAAAAATAGAGTGGTCCGACCTATCCCCATCTTCATCCTCATCTGGACAGGCTATTGGCCATTCCTATTATTTGCCTTTCTACTATATCTCCGATCACACTCTAATTAGATATAGATAGATAGAATATGAGCTCCATAATAGTTATCATAGCCCCAGAGCCCAGAACAGAGAAGTGCCTGATAAAGGTAAAACATTGATTGTTTGGTTGGTTGGTTGATTGGTTGGTTGATTGATTGCCTTCAGAGTTTTTTGCCCTAAATCTCAGATCAAGTCATATGACCTTGCTTCAGAATTCTTCAGTGGCTCCCCTTTTATGTATAAAATAAAGTCACAGTTCCTATGTACAGCATTCCACAGTCCATCCAGTTTCACATACTGCAGCCTTTCCCTACTTAGTCTACTCTGTCATCTCTCTGCACTCCTCTCGATTCCAGAACACAAAATGCAATTTCACATGTGTGCTTTTGCTTATTTCTCCAACCTAAATGCCTGTCTAGTCATATTCACCCATAAAAATTCTGCTCCAATGCTGCCTCTTCAAAGAGAGCCCCTCCACTGTGCCTGGTCAGGCCGGTCCCCTCTCCACTGTCCCATGCTCTGTACCCATCTGTGCCATGGGTCTCATTCAGGAGTCAGCATCCATGTCTGCCCTCCTGACAGCATTGCCCTTGTAAAGCCTACTAGACTGTTGGCTTCTAGGAAGGGTTCAAAAAAAGGGAAATAAGGAAAAGTGGCAAAAGAGCTGCTTAGGAAGAAGTAGATAAGCTTTATTTTTTATGTCCTCTTTGAAATGTACTCCTTTTCTGCAAATCTTTTTCAGTAAGAATCACTTAAACATTGCATATTTATATAAAGGAACTTCTTCACTTTCTCTGCCTATTAAAATAAAAATACAGAGTAGTTTTACTTTAATATCCAAGCTTTTTCTTATTCCTTACTCAGCCGAAAAAAATTCACTCAAACACAAAGAAGAATCTGACATATTTTGGATTGACAGATGTCAAGGGACACTACCATCTAATTTCCTTGTTGATTAATTTGAAGGTAATTTCTGAATAACCCCGGATTCCAAAAATGTATTTTAAGTGGCATGTTGGTAAAAGAAAATTAATTTCTCTGAGTTAAACTTGCCAGCATTTGAATTAATTGCATGAGCATAACAATCAATTAATAAATGTTAAGCAAACAAGGGAAAATCGGTCAATTAAAAATGACAAAATTGATTCCAAGGGTAGATAAACCAAAAGATTGTCATAATGCTCATTTCTAAGTTTAGATACCCTCCCTTTTTACAGTCTATCTCCCACTTCTCTGCATAGCATTCAAATTGCTAAAGCTTTATTATAATTTCTTATAAATAAATTACTACCTAAGCCCTCCTTGGTGCTTTATCAGGATTAAGGAAACCAAACACAAGCAGCAGTCCTCCAGCAGCTACCAGGAGAAGGTCATTGCTTTGGGAAGGTGTGCAGAAGGGTTGTCAGAAGGGGAGCCTTTGGAGAATGGACCCCTGTTCTCTAAATACGCCCCAGTACATTCTGCCAGGAGGGAGCCCCATATATTGCCTTTCTTCTGCCTGACCCTAACACATGTGTCTTCCAGGGAGAACAAGCAAAATGGGAAATAGCAGAGCCTAAGGAAACTGTTTGCCTTCTTAGAACATTCAGATTGAACCTTCTTAAACAAAGTGACACCCCAAATTTTATATCTGAGGTTGAACATGACCTGGGATGAATGGATTTACTCTCCTGCTCTCTGCTTTTATTGGGGGGTCAGGGTTCAGTCATGGGAATGAACCCAGAACCTCACACATGCTAGGCAAGTACTCTGCCGCTGAGCTACATACACCCCCCAGCTCCTTACTCTGGATTTTGATATATCTTCCCACACTTGAAAAGATAGGTGTTTTGGAAATGATGTTAAAATAAAATATTAAAGAATAAAATTTGTCTAATGAATATATTTTGCAGGCCACATAATTTTATTACTATAGAACAGTATTGTTTTTCTGGCCTGCTCTACTTGTCTTTGGTCCTGACCCAATAGTGTTTTATCAGAAAATACATTGTTTGTCCACTCAGACATTTTTTTAAATCAGGATTGTAGCATGCATATAATTCATTTCCCTGTCTTGACAGCGCTTTTACTATAATGGATATGTATGAAATTTCTGGACCTATTCTATTTTACCATACAGAAGATCACTGCATAATGTTTGGGAAAATATTGACACTGGAAAAGAACATATAAACTTCTGTGTCCAACTGAATCTTCATTTGAACATTGACATTTTCCTGATCATAATAAACCCACCCATCCCCAGAGCCCTCCACCAGTCCTTTCAGTAAGTGGTACTGCTCTCCATCCTGGGGCTCTGGATGGAGCTTAGGCACATCCTTCCACTTTACTCTTTATCTGAGACCCCATATTTAAAAACATCAGAAACTATACTTCACACTTAGCCAACATGTGACTGTGTAGCACCATTTCTTCCTGAGCTACCATCTTCTCCCTCACCTGGACCTCTGCGGAAGCTTCCTGCTTGGCCTTCCTGATTTCACCTGGGTCCCCAGTGCAGCCAGAAACACTTGAGATATCTTATTGTTCCCACTGTGTCTGCCCTTTTTCATTACTGTGTCATGAGAGTCTGGACACTGCCTGACAATAGATTAGGGATAAAATATCAGGGATGTTTTTGAAGAAATGAAATTATGTAATTTGGATGAGGTACACAAAATGATGCAGGAACATTTTAGACACTTGAAAAGCATTATCTGACCACACAGAGACCAGGAAAGAATAAAGCACCTGCCCCTTGAGTCTAAGTAATTCACATACAGTACCTGCCAATCAACTGCTAACCTCACCTCTCCTTTCAAAAGTACATGGAGAGAGAGTGTGGGAGAGTAGGGTTTATTGTCCAAAGCCTCACCTTTGGGAGTTGATTTTCTGCCTAAATCAAAGTAGGAATAAAAAAATGCCATGCTGATTCTAGTTGTTTTAAACAGTTGCATCCTCACTTGGCAGTCATGATAGCACAAGTTGCTCCCAATAATCAAAAGAATCATTATTTATTTTGCTAAAATCCCAGGGAAATAGCCCAAGATGTGATATTTTGGCACTAATGAGGTTATGCCCGAAGAATTATGATTTTAATTATGATAGATTTGGAGAATCCATTGCAAAACTGCAGCAGAACAGCATGCTCTACCCAATTCCAGGGAAAGTGCATTAATGTCCCTTGTTTATTGTTTTATTTAGTCTCAGCTGCCTGTGTAGAGAATCACCTAAGGTGATAGTGGGGCTAGCAGGGACCACATCAAATAGAACCCTATGAAAAAAATTTATTTTCCTCTCCCATACTATGGATGGGGACTGCACTGCACAGAGATATTTGTCTGGAATTGTCTTCCAAGCTTATGAGATTATCTTCCTTGGCCACTGACAGTTTTAATCCTAACACAACCTTCCCAGCAACTTCCAACCTTTGAATGTTGAAATTCATCACTGTAGTACACTGACTCCCAATGCCTTTCCACCCACAGATGGTGGAGAGGTTTCTGCAGCACTGCCCTTCATTCCAAAGACTGATCTGAGTTGGGTCTGAAAGCTCCTAGTAAAAGTTTGCATATGAGCAGTGTTGCTGATTTCTTCATTAGAACCCTTTTACGCTTCAAGAGCCATATGCTTTCAAGTTTCTTTAAATAGTATTAGGGAAAATATCCTCAAGGCATTATTTTTAAAGGGGACTTCAAACATTCCCCAAGATAAAAAAAGTATAGCACATTTGCACTCTAGGGGGTTGCAGGAGAAATCTTACTTAGCAAGACTGTAAAAACTGAGCCATCTTTTCAGTTTCGGGGTAAAGAAAGTGTTGGGGATAAATTTGAAAAGTGGATAAAGATGCAGAAAATCTCCAAATCCTCAAATCACAATCAGGGATAAATTTGAAAAGTGGATAAAGATGCAGAAAATCTCCAAATCCTCAAATCTTTACCATAAAAATATCAAAGAAGGAGATGACTTAAGGAAATTTTTTAATTGTTTTCACTTTTCTATTTGATGGAATAAAGAGAATTGAGCACTCTCTCCATAACTTGCAAAGTGCAAAAGTCTATAAATGTTTCCCATTTGCCTCCACACAGGAGACACAAAATAACTCCCCATTCTTCACTTGGGTTACATGGAATCATGCTTACATTTTTAAAAACCTAGAAAGCAAGGCCACAGGTAGGGGAAAAGTGATTCGTTTCAGTTTCCCTGCAAAAGTTCTATTCTAGAGGTCAAATCAAAGAGACACTTCTTCAAGTTCAAACCTCTTTTAAACAGATCCCAATCTGATCTTAATTAATATACTGATGTCTGGTTTCTTAGGCATTATAGTTGCAGTATTACATATCAAAAGGACTCTTGAGAAATTCTCTCAAATTGATATTTCTAATTTCTTATGTAGAACTACTCTATATTCACTCAGACGACAGCTGCATTGTATGCTAAACCATGAATCATAAAAATTGGTCCCCTTGTATGTAGGTTTCTATTAAATTGAGATGCTCTCCTTTTTTCCCGTTTGTTCCCACACTTGAGTTCCTGGTGTCAGTTTGTATTTGGCTTCTTGAACATATTAAAGTTTTTCTACTGCTTATGATGTTTTTGCCAAGAGCACACTTGCAGCAATCTGCACTAGAAGAGTCTTTGTGCCAATTACTTCAAAAAGTATTCTTTAAAATCAAAAGGGGAGGGGGACTCTTTTTTTTCTAAAGAGAACTTTCAGGTTATAGTGTGGTGGTTTCAATTTTAATTTTTAGAGTCAATCGTTCTGAAATGATGATTTATATAGGCTCTGGAATGTGCATTTTTATTTTTTGAGTCTTGTTTTGAGCCATCCTACAAAATGGAAATCCTGATAAAGACAGACAAATAGCAGCAGGAATCAGTGGTATGGAGGAAACTGCTGTCTCTGCTGACACCACACCCTCATCTATTTAAACAGCTTTGGAAAAGCAACTGCTAGAAGCTTGTTAAGGAGTTTCCAAATGTGTGACTGTAAATGACTATCTCTAATCATGGCTGAATAAACCAAATGCAGCAAATGAGCTGGTGACATGCACAAAAGCCATACAAGTGTTTTGAATTGCATATGCTGAATGGATAATAACCCATGTCAGTGCCATGGGGTCTTTTGAAGGTTAAAATCCTAAGTTTGATCTAGTCATTTCAATATATAGAAATAAACACTTTTGGGAAAATAAAACAGGAAAGTGGAAGGGGATAAGTCCTCTGAAATGTACTACTGAATTATAGGAAAGGCCTTGGGCAAGTTGGACAAGTGATTATTTTTAGGTTTGATCATTAAGGAGATTTTTTCTTTAAATATGGAGAATATTAAAATTTAAATTGTCTTTCAAATTATGTATGACCTACCTGTTTACTTTAAACAATTGTAATTCTCAGAAATATAATTGTGATGATGATGATGATGATGATGATGATGATGATGATTATTTGTATTTTTCCCTCACTAGAATGGCTAGTTTTAAAAATATTCCACCTCAGGAAACAGCAAAATCACCCTTCCCCAAGGACTGGTCTGCATATCTATATGCATAATTGTGCATTCTCTGAAACTGGAGGGGGGTTACTGGTGTCCATACCTAAAAGTTATTCCTCTATCAGTTTCTCTTTATTATGAAAATGAATGGAGGGGCCAGAGCAGGCTGCCCATGTGTAGCACTGCCTTCCCTTTTCCTCTCAGCTGCGGAACACACCCTATGCTGACTGTCTTCATGCACAGGAGCACATAGTCCATGGTGCACTCCTGTCTTTGCACATTTTTGCATTTGTTATAGTTTACATTGTCTGCGCAACATGTTTCTAGCAGACTCGAAAAAGAAAAGCAAAAAGATTTAGAACAAGTCTGATTGTCAACAAAAAAAATTTAAGGAAAACAGAAAAATGTAAAGCAAGGATAGGAAACATATCCTTGAACATGTTTATTATATGTATCCAAGTCATATATTATAGCTTTCCTAATAAGAGTCCCTGGGTTACAAAGAAAGTATATATATTATAGTATTGCTTCCTGGGAAGAGGGAGCAGGAAATAGGGGTAGTAGACCAGTTTTTATTCCTTGCCTGGCATGGGTCTAGTTGAGTCTTCTTTGTTTCCTGATCTTATTACAAAATATAATCACACTCTGTTATATTGAGAACTGCCTCTCTATCCTCAAGACAGTGGTTCTAAACCATAAAGATCTTGGGGGGCCATGAGGGTTGACATGTCCTCCTCCACGTCAAGTGATAGAGGAATAGAAAAGCTGCCCTCTCCAGTGGTACAATGCTTCTCTGTCCTTCTCTAGGAGACTTTAATAAAGTAACTGAATCAAATGAAATTTGAACAGATGTGTATATTTCAGCCTTCTTGCTTTGCCCCTTAACAATTTATTGAGGTGTTTCTACCATGGTCCTGTTTTATTAAATGATATTTGAAGTGTTCCACTCTCAGAGAAAATGTGGTTTATATCCTTGGCATACATTTACATAATCTCATTAAGGAGCTCTCAGCAGCTTAGTTAAACTATTCCAATAAAAGAATCTTATCTTTGGTAGAAGAAAGACAACTTTCTCCAAAGGGAACACAAAGCAAATATAGAGTCCAGGCCCATTTTGAGAACTAGAGCTGTAACTGTAGTTATATATTTTATGTTATGTATTTGAAGTTTGTTTAAAGAGATGGATGTTATCTTCAGAGGATACAGTTATGTAAGAGAAGAATGCTGTGTCTAATGTGTATTAAATGTGAATTTTAAAAATAATTTATTTGTTGCTTTAGAAAATATTTCTGCATTTTAAAAAAAAGCAAGGGTGATGAATTACCAGCAGTCTCTGAGCTTCCCACTACAGCCATCAAATGAAGGGTTAACCTCCCAGGATCCAATGAATTAATCAGGAGCTGAGCCAGGCGCAGGCTGGCAGGGGGAAGGGATTGGCAGAACTCAGCCTCCCCTAGGAGGTTCCCAGCACAACAGTGCAGCCCACTGTGGACTGTGGCACGGCCACTAAGAGAATGCAGACCTCTTTACAAAGAAAGGAGCAGGCACCAGAAGCATGTTCCATCCTCCTCCAGCCCAGTCCTCCTGTTTTTCCTGTGCAAGTTCTCCATTTTCAAAGAACCAGAAGGCAATGGATTATGCTCTAGAGTGCACGACTTTTACAGTTCAATTTTAATTATAAATATATGCTCATCTTTCTTTTCTTGTTTGGAAGGCCATTTGTGATGTGTCTCTGGGTCATCTTTTTTAAGATCTCTAGATACATTCACCTCTCCTATGAAGGGAAGCAACAGCTGGGTGGGCTCAATGGCCTCCCAACCACTGCCCTTCAGAGCACTTGGAGCAGTGGGTCAAATCCAGATGCCCAGGCCCTCCCTAGATTTATAGAATTAGATATTGTGAAGGCGGGTCCTGGGAATTAACATTATCTATAAGCTTTCAGGTGATTCTGCTGCATGCCCCAATATAAGAATTTTAATAAAAGAAATCCCTGATACCAACATTAGATGTTTTATCTTCTCCAGTTAAAAACAAAGTATGTTTTCCCTCATGCACCAGACCCATTTAGTCATTTGAAGTATTTACACATTGAACCAACTAAGTGGACTCCCACGCTTAAAAGTAGGAATGTCCATGTTTGCCTAAGTGCTGTGCCTAAGTCTTTTTCCTTCAGGACCTTAATTCCTTTTCCTGTGCCTTCCACAGTGTGGAATGCCCTCTATGTAACCAGGTCTGTCTACTTCCTGAACCAACCTTCACTGAGTCTCTTCAGGAATCGGAGCAAGCATCAAATAGTGTGCTCCCATAACATCACTCTTCCTGTTTACCTCATGTCTGTTCAAACAAAATGGAAGATCATAAAGTCTCTGAGAAATAATACTCTCTACATAAGTGTAACCCTCTCATCCAACATACTGGTTTCTACCAGGGTTCTTCCTCAAATTTGGACAGAACTTTCCCTAATACCCAGTCTCCCGTCCTCCCTTCTCTTCTCCATCACCAAATGTGCTCTTAAGATAACCCACTTGAAACTCTGACACTCTTTCTTGCTCTTGTCGGCCTTATGTCCTAAAGTGTTGAATCTTACCCCCATACTCCCTGCCCAATACTGAAGATCCCTGATCTGAGGAAAATTCTTTGGGACAAACTCCCAAAAAGATTCTCACCACTCACTTGTTTGCTGAGTTGATAGCCATCTCTGTGCCTAGCTGATGAGAGCATCCCAAGACCATCTTTCTTGTTGCATCCCCTGGGCTTGGGAGAGGTCCACCTAATCACCCACTTCTTACCAATAATGTTTCCCTCTGAATTTCACCTTCCCCCAACCCCCCACTCCCTTGAGATCAGTTTCTATTTTTTTATCCCTAGTTGCCAAAGTTGTATTGCAAATTATAATAAGCCTATAGTTTGCACTTTAGAGTTACTTTCTAGAACTAAAGTCTGAGATCCTACAAAGGCAAGGGAAATGGTATTGGCATTCTGTTATCCCTCTGGGACCTTAAGGTATCTGTCCTCTTCTCCTTAGTGCTGCTTCTGTGGACAAGGACCAGGTTTCAGCTAAAGTTTGGAGTGTTTGTTTGTTTGTTTGTGGGCCTTGTGCAAAAATATAGGTAGCAACAGTCAGGCAGACTCCAACCTTTGGATATGCTTTATATCCTGGAACACACACTTCCCAAGAATCTTCATGAAGTAATATATACAATGTTGATATTCTTGTGCTGGTTTAGATTAAGTTGTCAGGCTCTGGGTTGGATGTTTGGGTTCAGAAGACCTGGCCAAGCCCTTATCTTTCAGCAGGTTTAAGGCTGCTTCAAAGCCCCATCATTTAAAAATAATTAGCTGACTCTCCCATCTGAGATAGTGACTTGATAATCTGTATGCTAAACAAGACTTCTACACCAAAGAAAAGAAAAGAGACCAGAGTGCCAGAAGGAAGCTTAATTTTTAAGGTAAATTTGGATTCCCTTCAAGAACAAGTGAAGCATCTCTGAAGATGCTCTAAACCCAGGGAATCCATAGTTATTCCATGCCTGCAGCCCTTTCTATTCCCCAGTCACCTAGCCCTAGTCCAGGCTTTACATTATATGTGAAAAATAATGCACATAATACTTGGCACTTCCTTTTGATAACCAAAATGTTTCCTATTACTAGAACTGAGATTTATTTCTACAGAAAAGGAGAATAGCTTCCAGATATCTTCTTCCACCATGAACCTTCTTTCCTAAGTATTGACAGAGGGGAGGTTTTATCAAGGTCTTTGTGATGCGCTTGTTTATAATAAGAAGATATTAGAAGAGCACATCTAAGTGTGTATCACTAACAAGCAAGTGAAAGGCACATATGGCAGGAAGAAAAGTTGCTATTTGTCCAAGAGTGCGGCTTGTTAACACGCCCATACTCATTGTGCACTCTACAGGACTGGAAGTAAACCATCGCATTCTGCCCCTCATTGTGTCAGAGAAAGCTCAACAGTCACACAACTTTTTTTCACTATGGGACAATCAAATAATGCTAATATGAACATTTTTATCAAAGATGGTGGGATTTGAATTCAGAAATCTTGTGCATCATGCTGCACTCTTGATGGCATCCAGGATGTTCTACAAAAGGAGTTTAGAAAAATGTGGGCATTGGCCTTTTTGTTGTTTTTTCATCTCTTTATGATAAGAACAGTAAAAGGAAGCATGAGGATTGAGCCCTTATATGAAGTTGGGCTCAGGGTCAAAGAATTTGTACTTTGGAAAGCTCGTTTGAAAAGTATCTGAAGATTAGACTTATGTCCAGACCAAGATGAACATTTAGAATGCAGAAAGATTTGCCTGGCAGTGGGCAAAACCCATGATTCCAACTCAAATATAATACATGAAATACCTATTGATTCTTAAAGTAAGCTGCATGTATCAACTCCCAGATGTATTCTGAAATCCCAGCCCCCATAAAGGAGTTACAAGACAAGAGAGGTAATGCTGCTGTACAGTAATGGCCACTCTATTGAGCATATGGTTCTGGAATTCCCTAGAAGCCATCATCTTATTTTTTCCCCATTCCCCTGCCCTCCCTTCAACCCCTCCATCCCTCCCTATTTACAAAGACTTTGTTTCCATTTTTTTCCTTTTCTCATATTAA
>NW_004624838.1:2977283-3031321 GCF_000247695.1 Heterocephalus glaber | reverse complement strand
TTCTGCAGCTCTGGACCCAAATTTTTGGTCATTTTATCTGATTATACAACTTCTCTAAATGTGATGGGGGGGGGGGGAAGTCCTAAAAAAAAAAAGCAACAGCACTGTAGTAGTGCTACTTTGAGAAATTTTCAGTGTATATTATTATTTTTCTTTTGTCTCTTGCCATGAGGACATTGAGGACACATTGGCAGCCCTTAAATGATCGTAAAAGATACAAGCTAATGTTGGTTGTTCCAGATGTAATTTTACATTTCTCAGAAGAAATAACAGTTACATCTTGGATGCAAATTTGACTGCTGTCCTGTACTTAATGTTCTTTTCCAGGTGATTCACATAACTGGCCGGCTACGCCTGAGAGTATCACTGTCCCACGGGAGGACCGTGCCCAGCCAAATCATGGGTCTTGTGGTGGTGGCTCATGCCTTACCTCCTCCTACGATCAATGAAGTCAGAATTGACTGCCATATGTTCGTCACTCGAGTAAATATGGACCTCAATATCATTTACTGTGAAAATAGGTACTTTGTTTTTGTTTTCATTTGCCCTGTTGCACACTGCATTTTGGTGAGGGTTTGTGTTTCCAGCAGGCTGAAGGATTTTACTTTTCCAGTGAGGCTTATTATAAATCCTGATCTCATTTTTAATGGCTGCCTGGCCTGACACCAAATATCCTTTTTATTTAAAATTTACATTGCTGCCCTGATTTACATTAGGGACAACAGTGCATGGATTGGGATACCCAGATATCATATGCTGTAAAGAAGACACATTTTAGCTGAGAACCCAAGGAAAGAGCAGAACTGAGACATTATTGGAACAATGATGCAGTAAAAGGTATCTCTTCTGATGCCTCTGCACAACCCTCTTCCGATTAATTCAAGGGCTGGCATCACAACGGTCAGTATTCATGCAGACATTAAGCACAGAGAGAATAAATGAGAATTTGAGGCCCTCCGAGGGAAAAAAGAGGAAAAAGGAATTTGCAACACTATTAAATAAAACTTTATCACCCTGAGGATTTTACTTTTATAAATTAAGAAAGATGACTCATCATATAAATGAGTTGGCAGTTCTTCTTTAAGTCTGAGCTTTTATAAAGGGACATTTTAGCCTCTGGTTAAAAAGTTCACTTTTTCTATTAAGCACAAAGCAAGGGACAAAGAACTGGGACAGTGCCCTTTCACACCTCTCACCTACAAGTCATCAGCCCATCATCAGACTAAATTGAAGAGAGAATCACAGGGTCCGGGGGATGAGGGAAAGAGGGCCACATATCAGCTGTGGGAAGGCAGCCTAGTGATACTGTCCCTCCCCTGGTGCCACAGGGAGAATTACTGAGGCTGTGTGGGGAGGATGCTTTTATGGCACAGATTATTGTCAGACTTGAAGGCAGTATGTGTTCAGCCAGCCCTGTGAGTGCCTTTGGAGGGGAAATGAAAGAACAAAATAGACAAGTGGCTGGGGTAGTTGACCTCTCCAGAGGCCAGGCAAGAGGAAGTCAGATAGCTCCTGCATTCAGCCCACCAAGAAGCAGCAAATGTGGAGATAAAGTTACAAATTGCCTACCACTCCCAGCCAGGGTCTGACAGTGGAACAAGATACCCACTTGAGCTGTGAGTGTTCAATAGGATGGAAAGTTGCATGAGCCTGTCACTATTATTTCATAAGTAACTCTAAATCTGTTCTTCAGGTTTTGCTGGCATTTGTTAAGTTTTATCATCATGATTATGTACTTGGGTTTGTCTAAGATATTCTGGAATGACCATAAAGTATTGAGAAAGGCAAGTTAGCCAGAATGATTAGCTGGTGGTGGCAAGAAATAATAAAAAGAACTGACATTTAATGGCTATATACTACATGCTCAGCCATATCCACCAAGCTTCAGGACAGTAAGGTGCCTGCTGCCACTATCTTTGTCACTTATGGGCAGTTTTGCCTTAGAGAGAAAGGATTCGTTGCCCTTGGCCAAGACTTAAATTCAAGACTGCCAAGCCCTTGCTCTTAAATGCATCCTTGGTGGTCTCCCTGGACTTATTTTTCTCTCAAGGTCAGACTATATAGCTAGGAACCAGTCAGAATAACCTCTGAGAAGGACTTTTCATACACATCCACAATGAAAGAACATGATTGCCACCCACAAAGCTGTTTAATTTCTGATTAAAAATTTACAATACTGCGGGAGGAGACCCAACCACAGGAGACAGAGACAAAGTCAGAGGATAAACATAGCTTACTAGATTCTGATTCACCATCACCATCCCCTCCAAAAACCGTGGGGCTTTGGCTTATCAAACTTCCAATGATTGTCCTATCCCAAAACATCACCTCATTTTCATTCCTGTTATCAATTGATTAATTCTTTTGACAAGCTGTATGGACCTGAGTGCCTCATGGTACCAATTTACTAATTGAGATCATTTTCTGTGACCCACTTTTAGGTTTTTTCCCTTCACATTAAAAAAAAAAAAAAAAAGCTTTCTATAACCTCTATTAGCCAATACAGTATAGCATTACTTCCCAACTGAAGATGACAGTAATTATGAAAAAGACCTGTATTAAAGGCAATTGCATATTTGATCTACAGAAAAAGCACACCTGTGCCACCACAATGTTATGTTAATTTCATTTCATTCATCAATCCCCTCACTGACCTCTGAGGTTGCTTCACAGAGGAGGAAACTGAGGACCAGAATAAAAGACATATTTCCCAGAATTCTCGTTTGCTGTTTGCTGTATATTTTTTAAAGAAATCCTTGATGGCTAAGCTGGTCACATTCACCACAGTAATAGGTTCTGGTGCATAGAAATGGCTTCAATCATTTTGAATGATTTAATTCAAATAAAGAATCAACTAAAGAAATGCCTTCCCTAAAGAATGGAGTGGCTTTTTCCTGGGGTTTATTATTTAATTAGGGAAGTGTTAACTAGAAACTGAAGCTTGCTCCTTGAGCTGCAGACCATTCTTCCGAGCATTCCTGAGGACGGCCTCCGGCAAAGCCGACATCTAATGCTTTCAGAGGAGCTGGCAAATTTCAGAAACACCAAAGAGTGTCTTTTAATGATATCCTTGTTCCCGCATTTGCAGAAAGGGGGTGTAAACTGCACTTGGAAAACAGGCTAATGGTTTTAGGAAAACACCACCTAATCTGTTTTGTACCATGAAATTCTTGAGAAAACACTCCTTTTCATTTCCCCAACTACGCTTATTCCTCTGAGAATTTTAGTTTGGCCAAAAGTATTATTTAAATTGCTAGTCATTGAGAAATTCACTTATCAAGTAGTGCATTTTAGTAATATTCCATAGTTTTTTGGTTTTATTTTTCTACTTCCATGCCTTGGGGGTGTAGAGGTAACTTCCCATCCATAATCTCAGCTGTTTCTTAAACATATCACTTCCAAAGATTCACTTCATATTTGAATAGGCCACATGTCATAAATCATATTACAGGGACAGTAAGGAGAATAAATTAAAGAAAAATCCGATTTTGGACTGACCAAAATAAATCTGTACTTGGTGATACAGAGGGTAATAAGTATTTTGACATGTTTGTATAAACCAAGCGGATTCCCCCGTCATGCTCTGCCCAAGGACATTGACGCATCTGGACAATCAATGACAGAGGCTTACACACTCATGCTGTGGAGCACAAGCCTGCAAGAGCTGCTGCAATGGTTTACAAGTTTCTGTGAGGAATCCACCACAGAGTATCAGTTAAAAGAGTCAGGAGTGAAAGCTGAGCTCCCAAATGACTAAGACTAAAAAAGATAATACCCCCAGGCATCTGTATGTCTCAACATTTAAATTATATCCCTGGAAATGCCAATTTGGACTTTATGCCAAGAAGCAGTTGAAACCCTTTTTCATGGAAATACGCAATAGAAGGCCAATCTGTTTAAATGAAAGGTGTCTCTAATCATTTGGTATAAACATAACATGTTTTTATTTTATTATGTAACCTTGAATTATCTTGGCCTGTAATGAGGATCTTGCATTGTTACTGATTCTCAATAATTTCATGGAATTATGTTGTCTAAATGTGCATTCTAATGCCAAAAAAGAAGAAAAGAAAAACCTATCTAATCATTTAAACACAACTGCTTGATCTAGCACATTTCCTGGTTTTGAAAAGCCCTGTGCCACAGCCTCCTGGGTACCTGGCATGATGAAAATGTGTCAGTAGATCAGTATGGAGTTGTTTGACAGTCTCTCCATTTTCCTCCTTTCTAAGTTCCAGTCTGTGTTCTTCTTTTTGTAGAATTAGTGATTACATGGATTTGACACCTGTAGACATCGTAGGGAAAAGATGCTACCACTTCATCCACGCTGAAGACGTAGAGGGCATCAGGCACAGTCACCTGGACTGTAAGTACCCCTGTGTGGGGAAGAACCCTGGCTGGTATCATCTCTCCCTGACCCTTGTCTGGCTTCAGTGCTGATTTTTCCCTTCATCTCTGCTGTCTACATGTGAGAGGACTGTGAGCATGCAGTGAGAAAAAGTGACACATAAATCATTTCAACTTGTGTTGGCATTAGGTTGAAAGTTGGACCTTGGGCCCAGAGAAATTGCTGGATCTTTAGGCACTCACGCAGAATTTCACGGTGTCTCGTGCTCTCTCTCCCATGAAGTGGTGAGGGAAGCTCTGTCGTAAGTGCTTCCTTGACCCTTTCATTTTCTAGAGAGCAACTTCCATTTTGTAATTTGTGGTCTCCGTTTCAAAGAACACGTGAGAGAAGACAAGTTCACACAGGCCAGAGCCTCATAAAAATGCCTACCTGACTGGCCACAAAACCAGAGTGAGGGGGAAGCCCAGGGCTCGGGGCAGAGCACATAGTGTGAACACAGAAACTCTTTTCAGGATATTTCTGGAAAGACAGTTATTCAGAAGAGCAGGTACCACTAGCTCTGGCTCCCGGAATAAGGAAACAGATCTTTACTCTGCCTCTTGCTCCAACTCCTGACTCTTAGGCTGAACTCCAAGGGACCTGCCTCTGTGACCTGTAGGCAAGCAAGACCAGTAGTATCCCAGTGGGTGCATGCAGTGAGGCAAACACCAGCATCTTCCTGCACTTCTCTTCAAAGTCCCCTGGGCTGTTCCTACTTAGAAGGGATCTGACAAGGACACTCATCTGGTAGACTTCTTAGGAAGGAGGTGCTCTCTTCTGAAAAGTGGTCCTTTCTAGGACCATCCAACAGCTTTTTCCCGGAAGAGCAGAGCTCCACCAGCCATATTCCTAGAAAGTTCTAAACCCAGGTTTCCACTCTGACTTTAAGTACATTCAAGGTGCCACACACGAAATGGTGCAGCCTAACACTGAAGCTTTTATGTAGTAATCACCAGCCAAATAGTCTGTATTTACCCCTGCTCCCCTTCCTTGTCATGGTTGAAGAGAGCTATTTTGAATCTTTCCTGCCCTTTACAATGGTTCCCTCATTTCAAACTCAGATCTTCAAATGCATAATGGACACAGTAAGCTAGGCAGTCTCCAAGTATGACCATCTTGTACTGTATCTTTAACCCTGCATCAGCAGCACTGACAGGGGACCAAATTCCATGTCAAACCCTATATATATACTGTGTCTCTGGGCAGAGCCTGCTTGCAAAGCTGCTCTCCAGCACAATCTACTCCCAACACTGGCACGTGCCTTCATATTGCACACCAGGGATTCAGGGAACACACTTGTTGCTAAAAGTGAATGGGTGTCATGTATCACAGAAGCAGATGGCTTTTCAATTAATTGGGGGGAAAAAATGATGCTGTTTGCTGAAAAGAAACATCAGGTTCTTTGTTGCTGGGAATTCAGAGAAAATGGAGAAAATTCAAGATCTTTAAAGGAAGCCACAGACATAATTTTGGAACAATAGAAGCCAAAGATCTCGGCTTTTAAAATGAATATGTTGTTTTTAGGATACTGTCACAGGCCATGTGTGTAGGGACACGGGTGCTTTCTCACTTTGGAATCTTAATTGAGGTCTAAATTCAGAAACCTGACTGACAAAAAAGAACTCTGTCATCCTTGGTTATTATTTGGAAAACGTCATGCTATCTCTCTGAGATGTGATTTACAGCTTGAAGAAACACAATTCCTCAGGAACAGTGAGCTAGGGCAGTTCATTTCTTCCTGTAAAGCAAAAGTCTCCAACAAATATGTTTGATTCTATTCTTTCCGATCTACTTTTATCTCATTCTCAGTAGCCAGAGTAATTTTCGAGCCTTGAAAATAAACTACTGGGCCATTCACTATTGTGCCTTTCTCCTAATTTTTCTGGTATCTTGCCAACTAATAAACAGGGGATGTATAATTTCAAATTCTGTGATTTTTTTTTTTACTACTTGATATTGACATACTAGCTATTGCTTTATGATTTTGCCTACTAACAATGATTGAGTTCACTCTTTTAACTCATACACATGACTTTTAATTTTGAGTTCTTTTAATAACCTTAAATACATGAAAAAACAAATAGAATGAGCTGATAATTCTGCACAGTAAAATACACTTCACATATTTAGCTCTCATGCTGTGGAATAACTCCACAATGTCAAGTAGCACACAATTAGTAAAACTGTAGGGGGAGGAAAAGGAGTGTTTTGATCCTGAAGAATTTTGATCCTAATCAGATTGAAATTTCAACGTTCTTGTAGTACTTAATATCTTCAATCACACACACACAAAAATCAAACTGATTCCAATGTCAGGTTTTGCATTCTGTGACTGAAATAAAATGCTAAAATATACAAATGCATCTCGCTTTGTACAATAAACATTAACATCATTATAAAGTAAGATTGAATCTAAAATTGTGTGATGGAATGTCTGATGTTTACCTAATTCTCAAACCAAAGCCAGCCCCATAACAAAATGACAGAGCATATAATAAGTCTTGGTTGTGTAAACACTGGAAGAAAAGGCAAAAAGCCAGCACAGCATCTTGCTTGTCCAAAGCCCTAGGCTATATTACTGAAGGATGCCTCAACTCTGCCTTCTTGGCAGGAGAAGGTCATGGTGACATAGCATCAGTTCAAGAATAAGATAGAATTCTAAAACAAAGGGATGGTTAAAAAAATAAAACACATTAACTATTTAGCTTTTCTTCCTAGAGCTATTGGCACAATTCCTGGCTCTGCCCATGAAACACAGGTTTAGGCATCTGATCGTACTTCTGATATTTTGATGTCTGTCTGATACTCCAGTTTATAGATAAAGCTTAAAAAACACTCAAGTCTTTAGTAACTAAAAATACTATCTTTATCACTGGTACTTTTTTCATAGCCCAGGCATCTGTAAATCAATACATGAACTTATCTCTAGAATAGGAAAACTAAATGGGAATCAGCTGCACCTGGATTTGACAACTCTGATCAACCAAACCAAGAACTTGGGACCATCTGTTCTCCCAGTGGGCTAACTTGTGAGGTCTACGTAAAGCAGTTCTACATAAATAATCACTAAGAATCACAGTAGTGATGTCAACATGCTAGGTTAGTAAAATTGTACTAGGACTCTAAAACCAAGGAAGTTTTGGGGTCCGTTTTTTCAGGCTGTGACCAGAGACCTCTGTGAATTCTTTAAGACCAATTTCATTGATTATTCAGGTCAAATTGACCAGGTCAGCATTTAGGGTTTTAAATTATAAACCACTCACATTAGCAGTTATTTGGACACCTTGCCCTCACATCCTCCTACAGTCCTCTTGCTCAGGAGATGCTGACCTGAAGGTGACCGGTCACATCTCCTACAGCCACGTACTGCAGTTACCCAGGGCATCTGTGCTGCCTTAACTCAGAGAGGTTACAGTACATCCATCCACCACTCTACCTCTGCCTGGAACCTGAAAAATAGGACACTGAGCCAAACACAGATACATGCTTTGCATTTCTCTTTATTCCCAATTAATCCGGCCTTTTGTCTATAGTAGGAGCTGAATTTGTCTTGACACATCCCTAGGGTTCTCTCTGGGTCAAATCAGCAACAACTCTCTGAAATCTTAAAGAGGGGGGATTCCTTCCTCCTTGTGACATTTTTTTTCCTCCATCAGCAAGGCTTAAGACTTTGCAGCTGTTGGATTTCAAGAAAAGGGAGCCATGGAGTATAGATAGAGTGGCAGTTTTCCATTCCTAGCACCTTACCCAGGATGAGAGAATTCTGTAAGAATTATCCTAGAGAGAGAGAAGGACTTCCAGATTGGCTAGGAGACCAAGTGGACATAAAAGCCCGTCTACCCAATATACTTGTCCATGGGTGTTTAAAAAAACACAGTAGCCTAAGTGTTTATTTCAGTTTATTTAATTACAAACTTCTATCCTTCTTAACACAACTAATGTACAGCTACCTGGCATAATGCATTGCGTGCTGTTTTGCATCAATAACCCCTACACCTCCCTCCTGAAGGTGTCTCATCGCCAAATGCAAGCAGACTGCTTAATGCAAGACTAATTAGTATATCCCCTTCCAGTCTTCGGGCCCTCCATTGTAATTCCTTCCCAGCTCATTTTTTTCCACAACCGAGCATCAATCAAAGTAAGTGCCCTGCCTGCCTAGGCAGCACAAGATGTCCTCCATGCATTTGTCATCTGCCACACAAACAAAGGGAGAATTTAATTGTTGATTTGGGTATGCAGCCATTGCACACAGTAAAGGAAGCTGCAAGGGAAGGAAGAAGGAAAGCAATAAAGTTTGAGGGGTGGGGCAAATACACATACCATGGGGGCTTTTTTTCTGCTTTCTGATCTTACCCCTTGTTCTGGCCTGGTCTTTGGGGACTTAGCTGCAGCCTGCTCATTGGCTGAACTTTTCCCCAAGGTAAATGAGTATTTTCACTTCTTCCATATGAATATAAAAATTCCCATGGAACGAAATGCATTTAATAGCTACCATGCCTGCTTTCTTCAGAAGCCAAATCAGCCTGTATCATGTGCCTGTCTGTTAACTGAAAAGATTATCACAGGAAACAGGAAAAAAACAGGCTTTTATGCAGGGGTGAATTAGTATTTTCTTTCCCCTTCTCTCTTCCTCTCTCACTCTCTCTCCTTCCCTCACTGCCTACTCTCTCTTTCTGATTTTGGCTTTTCAAGTCAAGAGCAGGCAACTACAGAAAACAAATACCAGCAAGAGGGCCTGATCACAAACTGTGCCTGCTCCACTTGTTACGCAGTGTTCTAGAACAGCAGTACTGACACTGCCTTATAGAAAAGTACCTTATAGGAGCTTAGAGAAATGCAGACTTTGAGGCCTACCCTAAACATACTGAATCAGAGTCTGAAATTAAGATCTCCCCCTGACTCTATGTATGCTAAAGTTTGTGGAGTACTATTCATACTATTACTTAGAGACACTATTTTAACAAGGAGCAAATACACACCAAATATATACCTTAATGATTTTATTTTCCTTTAGATTTGGATGAATCTGATTAATAGCAATAAAATGTGACAGTTAATTGGTTCTGAGGGTTTCTCAATCAGTTTTCAAATGTAATGAGTATATGATTACTTGATAAAGTTACTTTTTAAAAAAGATATAAAGTTTTAAATATTTATGGAGGAAGTTAAAAGTAATATCCAACTTAGGAAGAAAAAGGAGATCTTTGGTGTTTTCCCCCAGGTTAATATTTTCCTTCATGTATTTATTGCATGTGTGAACATGAGCAGTAATCTTTTCCCTCTTTAGGTTCATTTAACATTTCTGAGTACCTACTGCCATATACAAACACTTATGGTATTGCTATGACTTTTCAAAACTAAGTTATAGTCTCTAACTCCAAGGAGCTTACATGCTAGCAGAGAAGACAGCATGAAACAGCCACTTATGAATGGATGGCATAAAATGAAGATTCTTAAGATGTACAAAGAAAGCAGAGAAACACCAGAGGTGGGGGCAATCAAGGAGAGGATGGAGAAGAAGCTCCACACTTCGCAGGGTCTTCGAAAGAGGGTGGCAACAAGCAAAGATGGCAAGAGATATGGAGGGTGTCGAGGGCGCTCAGGTCTAGAAGAGCATAGGAGGGACGTGGAATATAAGCACAGACTCTCTTCTCTCTCCCCAAAGACGAAGCCAGAACTTTGAATTGACTGATAAATTTAGTTCTTCCATGGATTCTTATTCCTTATACCATTTGAACTAGTAGCTATGGTTTTTTAAAAAAAAAAAAAAAAAAAAAAAAGAGAGAGAAAGGAAAACTTCTATATGGCAAAAAATAACCTATTGCTCTTGTAAGACTTGAACACGCACGCGCACATACACACACACACACACACACAGTTCCATAGCATCCATTTGAACATAAATCAGTTAACATAAATAAAAACCTCCAGGATAGCATCTTGTTCTTCATCTTGCATAAATTATTTTTTAAAATTTTCCTTAAAACATCAACATTTTAGGCCAGGTATGGTAGCACACACCTGTAATCCCAGCACTCAGGAGGCTGAGGCGGGAGGATCACTCTGAGTTTGAGGCCAGCCTGAACTGCATAGCAAAACCTTATCTCAAAAAGACCCCCCCAAAAATCAACATTTTCATGTCTCAAAAAAATCTCAAAACTTTTAAAAACACAAATAAGCAGCATAGGATTTAATTCATGTGTGATTCTAGCATACAATAGTTTGTTCTTAAATGTGAGGTTAATCAGTATACTCCAAACTCTTTATTCACGCCTACATCCTCCCTAGATTTTTGGAATTTGGTGTGGGACATAGCAGCTAAAATGTATCTGGTTGTAAGTGATAGAAAACCCAAGTAAAAATGACTTGAACTTTCTTTGTAACTGTCTTAAGTTTCTCTTCATGATCAAGATACTCACAGCACCCACTAATCATCAGTTCCCCACCGGGCAAGGTCCAAAGTCCGAAAACAGTGAGTCACTGTCTTGTGTTCCTTATCGAGAGAAAGAAAGCATCCCCCAAGCCCTCTCCTGGTGCTGAGAAGTACTTTGTGTCTCATGGTCTAGCATTTCATCAATGCCCAAGCCTAAGCCACACATCAGTCAAAACATGGAATTACTGTTTCTGGCTGAAGCAATCATGGTTCATCCCCCTGGCACTTTGATGGGAAGGCTGTCAAACATAAAGCCCAAAATCAGAGTTCTGTTGCCCAGAAGAAAGTGACAGTGTCCCTGCAGTGAACAATCAGGATGCCTGCCACATGGGAGGATCTGTGACATTTCACCATGAAGTACTTGGGTTTCTAAAAATCCGCATAACAGAAACAAATGGAATTTGTCTGGGCCAATTTAAGTATTCTTGAGATATAGACAGATGGATAGATAGATGAGAGAGAGAGAGAGAGAGAGAGAGAGAGAGAGAGAGAGAGAGAGTGCCACTTATACTTTTATTTTAAAAGATGTTCAGTAGGCTCAACAAAATAACAGCATCCAGAAACACAGGATCCACCAGACATATGAGGTTCACTTCATCCTTTTTACCTTTTAAAAGGTCTTCTTACATCCCAATCAGCTTGGTGACTCTAATATTCTTACCTTTTAAAAGGAGGTAAGAATTCACCCAGCCCAAGCCAGGCTTCTTGGGCTTCACAGACCTATGTGCCAATTTCCACATAGCTGTCACTATTATAAATTTATTAATGACTGATAAGGTTCGCTCTCCCATTCAAAGGCAAGTAGAGGTAAATCCCTGTTTTCAGAGTGAAGAAACCTTTTTACACCACCATCCACGGTAGTGACTTTACTCTGAGTTTCATTGCCCAGTGTTTTATCATATTCCAAACTTGCACCAGTCAATTGGCAAGGGGGATGCAATTATTTTGAGTAACTGAGATGACTGTAGGAGGGTACCCATGGCAGATTTTGTTACTGTGGCATCCCCTACCACTGGCACAGAGTCGGGCACTCAAAATACTCTTACTAAATAACTGGATAAAATCTACCATTTCCCTCATCCTAACCATAAATCTTTCCTAATTTATGCTAAAGAATATATTTCTTCCCCTTTAAATAGCAAATCCTCACAAAAAGAAAGGTATGGGGGCTTTAAAAAAAAACTGTCTTTGCCTATTTTAGATTGAAAAAAGTCAGAATAAGTAATAACAGAACTCTCTTGTTGGCCTGAAGGCAGCTTGAAAAAAATCCTAGAACTCTGATGTCACTTGTGCCAACAATTACTTTGATTCTTCCTGTCCTAGAATGTGACACTGATACCATCAGTGTTTAAAAGCTTTGGACTCCAATTCAGTACATTATCATGAAGAAGAAAAGGGGAATTTATTTTTCAAACTTAACACATTGACATGTTCTAAATCAATGAAAAGTTTTCTGCATGATTCAATATTAACAGTTAATAAAAATCTATCAATTGGCAGTAGTACAGGACAAAACCTCTTCTGAGGTTGTAAATCACACAGATCAGATCGCAGTTCAGGCAGGGCCTGTCATTAGCGTATTGGGGGGAAAAATCCATAGATGATGCATAGTCATTCGCAGAACATCCACAGGTCTTTTGTCCTTAAGCTCGTAACTCACATTAAATATCAGATAGCATTTAACTCTACCAAATATTGCTCAGCATGTAGATTTACAAAAAAAAAAAAAAAAAAACCCTAAAAACCAATTTGCGGATGTCTGCTATTTAAGACATCTAGCTCACTAATTGCAGAATCTATAGGAAAGTCAGCACGGCATCAAAGCCTTGGCTGATCCTGTAAGCAGTTCTAAATGAAAAACTGTCTCTACTGCAACTAAATAAAGCACTTAATGCACTCTGTGGCTACAATGCTGTTTCTCCTGTGGGTTTTGAAAATGACCTTCCTGTAAGCATCAAGGACTATAACTTTTTAGATAAAGAAACTTGTTCTTGTTTTATGTCTGTGTCAGGTTCATTCCCCTATAGCCCACAGTTTTCAAAAGCAGAGGAAAAAGTAATCCAGAATTTTTTTTAAAAAGTCTGTTTCCAGAATGAAGTTCCCTGTCAGCCTGCCTTGGGCCTTAGGTGGAGAAGCAGAGATTAAAGAGTCAGTATTCTTTTTCATGTTTCATCTGCCAGTTTTGTGAATGTAGAAAGAAAACCAGTGGCTACAGCGAAGCACCCAACTGTGGTATTAAGTAGAAAGTGTGATTCTAGCACACCCCCTTACTTAAACACACACACTTTTACACACTCCACTTTACTGAATTCAAAATTAATTTTGGAGTCTGTAGCAGAAGGCGTGCACTCCTCGGGCTCCACAGCCCTAAGAAGGTAGCTTGAGGAGGGAGTGAATGGCGCTGCAGATGCGGCCTCCTATCGCCTGACAATAATGAAGCTCTTTGTTCAGCTGTGTGAATGTGAAGTGTGGCCTCTCCGATGAGCTCACCATTTCCTATTTATTCTATACTTACCTGAATACACCAAGTATTACAGCTTTTTAATGCATATGCAAGCCACTAAAATGTCCTTTTGTGAGACAGTTTGCTAAAAGACCGCTTTTGATATGTGTTCTTCATCTCCTCTTCAGACTGCATTCGACTGCTTCCTTCTTTTTAGACACAACCAACTCACTATTTAGACTCTTTGGCTTTGATTTTGTGGGACAGCCCAACAGGAAGGGACCATGCTCTCTTTTTTTCTTCATATTTCTGAAGGCAAACTTGTACTGATTTGTTTTGATTTACTAACAGAGTTATGTTCCTGCCACAGACACTGCCTGCATTTGTGTCCTTTCAGCCATCAGTCTATGTCTGTGGACACAGTTTTCCCAAGGCAAACTGAAATCCCTTGTTGGTAACTGTGTGCTGGTCCATGGAAGTGTGCTATGGCAAAAAAAAAAAAAGAAAGAAAGAAAGAAAGAAACGAAGAAGCACATCGTGTCATCATGTTTGGAGGGAGAGTAATTATTCTCTACAACGGGAACATTTCCTATATGCCAACCACTAAGCTTGAACCAAGAGACCAGGTGACATTTTAAAAAGGATATTCAATAAAACTTAGCACCCCATCTTCATCTTTTTGGAGGGGATATATATTTGATGTAAAGGTCACATGTCCTAAATGTAAGCACATTGCAATTTTCTTTTAATTGAACTGTATTTACCACTCCCTTCACAGTTAGAGGTGGGTTGTGTTTTGACTTAAAGCCAAAGAGACACTTTACTCATGGTTCTTTAATTGTCAGATGAACAGAGCTGGCTCAGCCAGGAAGAGTTCAACTTTTGTTTGTCTCTACTGTATTCTCATCCCAACTGCAAGGTCACCTCCATCCTTTGAAGAGCACAGATTGTAACTCAAAAGACACCTTCCGAGTGGAGGGGGGAGGGTGCTGAGGACAGAATCTTAGTTTTTCTTAGAGCACTAAGAGCCAAAAGCAATTGGTTACATCCTGGGCTTCAAAGCAATAGGAGCATATTTTTGTGACAGTCATATCTGGCCCATTCAAAATTCTAAGTGAACTCACAAAAACTATTTATGTTCCCTATGTCTTTATTTTTACCTTATGAAATCTAAGAAAAGGCCATTTGAATTTTTGAGATTGTTAAATAAAAACTAATTCCTATCACACTCTGTTAAAGATAACTCTAGACATGTTATGATGTGATCAGCAAATTCCATTGAAAGACATAGAAGCTGCTCCATCAAGAATTTTGAACAACAGAAAGCAAACTTTAAAATAAACCAAAGAGAAGATGCCAAGTTACATTTTAGAAGCACTCAGCCTATAGATCATGGATGTGATAGTACGAATATGACCCCCATATATAGTTCCCCTCCCTCTGCTTCTTTCCCTAATAGTTTGTGCACATGGTTATAAATTGACTGCTGGGCTCCTTTGACTGATGAGTGCCTATTTCTTTTCAAGGTACAATTAAATCTTTTAAAGGATTCATATCAGGTAACTTATATTGTGCTTATTTCTGTTTTTCTATTCAAAAGAGATTGTCTGGAATAGGCTAACACAAATATCTCTCATTTCTCTCTGCTCTCTAAACCTAAAACTTGAAAATAAAAACAAGCCACTGGATTAAAGAGAATCAAAAAGTTTTGTGTGTGTGTTTTTCAAGTTCTCTAATTTATTACACACTAAAAATCTCTTTCAAACTGGCACCAAGGTGGCTTTTCTTCTTGAGCTGATTAGGACCACATGAGCTCAGGAAAAGCTGTCAGATCCTGCCTCTGGCACAGCTGGAATGATCCAACTGATTTGCCAGTATGATTTTTTTTCAAGAAATAAGCTTCATCCCAGAATCATAAATTCATATTCTGGAGACCCAAGCAAAACTTATTTCTTGTTCATTTTAAAAGAAGTAAGATTGTATTTGTGATCTTTTTTGAGACCTCCTAAAAACTGAAAGTAACTTGGGCGATAGTTTGGTCTATATATTATGCATTAGTGAGACCTAACTTCATACTTTACCTGTAGTTATCTAGCTTCCCAGTGATGCAGGGAGTCTCATTCAGAAAACACTCATCTTTAAGAAAAAGTAATGATCTAGGGCCAGGGATTTAGCTCAGTGGTGCTGCCACCTGCCTTGCAAGTGCAAGGTCCTGAGTTTGATCCCCAGTATCAAAAGAAAAATTCTGTTTGTCAGACAGGGAAAAGTTGTGGATTTGAGCAAACTTGAGTTTTCAGCTGCCCATGATGGGCTCTGGAACCTGCTTCTCAGTCTTTGCCACTGAAACTTAAAGGACAATCATGTAGCTCCCTGGAAACCTCCCCATGCCCTTGCTCTTCAGTCCTTTTACAACCACCTCTTCACATCAAAACTGCCCTCTCCTGCTTCTCTTTCATTTAGGTCTCCTGTCTTTGCTAGATGGCCCTTAGCCCAGGTTTGATAATCCAGTTCAGGTTTGATAAAAAAGATTTTCATTAATGTATTCATGGGCCCTAATCAGTCAGTATTTAGTTTCCCAGAAAACAGAGATGTACTTAAGCAGACCAAGTCATCCTACTTCGTCTCACAGAGATGACACTATAGCAGCCCTTTAGCAAAAAAGCCTTTCAGCCCCTTTTCCAGCACACACCTGAGAACCACCACGGAGGCAGATGTTTTGTGCTATCCACCTTAGAGCTGGGATTTTGCTTCCTTATTTAAGAAAAAATATACTAGGAAGAGAGTCAGGTGATCTTTACATTGTGCAATGTCTAATTCCTTTATTCTTCTGCCACTTTCCATACTCTGTATTCTGGGGATTTTTAAACAAATTTTTCCCAGTTTTCGTCGCTTGTCAATCCAGAACCTTTAACAAGGCTGATCTGATCCAGCCACTATCTCACTATTTTCTTCTTGTGATTCTACAAAGGGGCCTCTTAGTCTCTTTGCTTTTGTTAATCTGGGATCCTTTATCCCAGATATAAAGCAGATGGAATGATAGCACCAATCACTGACTGGAGTGCTGTGTTTTCTCTGTGAGAAGAGTGGACAGAATTACACAGCCCACCATTCCTCGATTAATAGTTAACCAGGTTGAGAGGATTTGAATAAAAGCACATCGTGTTTGCATGCAACGATGGTTTGACTGAAGAGCTGTATGGCAGAGTTAGTATTTTACTGCTATCAGCTTCACCATGCAGTTTTGTATCCTGGGAAGCCATGCATGCAGAATGGCAGAACTTACAATTGCCTACAAAAGGAGAGTACAATGCTACCTGTGGAGCCTTGCCTCTAAGAGAAGGTGACAGTTCCGGACCTTAAAAATACCCCAAATTGTTCAGTAGTTTCAGAATGGAACTTGCCACAATTTGAAACACTTATGAAAGCAAGGCTTTTTCAAGCAACAGTGAAGACATGATTATTAATAAAGTTTTACAACCATCCATTTAGCATTCTGTGGGGAAAAAAAGGAGAATGGGAGAAAAGCATCAAAGCATCTGTGTTTATAGATATAATACACGGAGATGTGATTTGTGATCACTTTCAGTGGCAGGAAGAGTGGCCGAGGACATGAGAGGAAGAGTTTCAACAGCCTGAACACAGCTCTTTCCCAAAGTGACTCCCTTTTATCTATCCGCCCCCCCCCAAAAAAATGAAAATGTACTTCATGAAACTATTGTATATGAAGCACTTATTAGCCGTAATTAAATGGACAATATGAATTTACTACGTCTTTAGGACTCTAGCTTGTTCTGGTTTAGAGCAAGATGATTAATGCAAATACATATTACTTGAGATAACCATTTAGCAGCTAATTTAGCCAAATTTATTACAGCAGTTAGAGGTTTTTCATTTTAGCAGACGGAGACAAGGACATGCCAAATGTAGGCCAAGTAGATGAGTGCACACTGCCCTCTAGTGGTCATCTGGGTGCTGCGCTCTTGGGGGGGGGATGCAGAGTTGCGGGAGATGCAGCAGCTTTTGCACATTTCCGGCATCCTTTTAAACCATCCCCATTCATAGCACTTTATTTCAGGGGATGATTTACTGCACTTTCCCTTTTACTAGCTCAGGAGTACCCAGATACAAATCAAATCAATTTCAAGTTGGCAAGATTTTGGTTAAAATATCATTTTTAACATCTGCATTTTAAAGCTCTCTTTCAGCGGGTATTTAATGGCACCGTTTCACATTACCGATTGTTTTTACTTGTTCCTTCATTTTGAGCCATATTTTAGAGTCTGTGTGGAGCTGTCACTCTGTTTGGCTCTCGCCAAGTCAATTCTGTGCCTCCCTTAGGCTAGCATTTCTTTCTGAGTCGATTCGAGGATTTATTTTGTTCCAACATTCAGCAGTCACACTAGAATTTCCCGACTGACCAATGTAAATTTAGTTCATCCAAGGACTATAAATTCTGTTAGACAAGATCAAAAGGAACAGATGTGTAAGGACTGCGGTTGATATTGTTCTCACTGAGGGGAAATGATCAAAGACAGAGGGGTAAAGCATCTTCGGAACCATTCAAATGTCCAGAATCTCAAAGAGGGCTACCTTGAAGCTATGAATAAATCACATACAAATTTGCCTTCTTACTGTCTGACGTCAAAGCCATTGACAATATTCACACCACATTAGGTGTTCTGCAAGCCAAAAAGATTTGTAGTCTTTTTATCCTTCCTCTCACACCATGGCTGCCCCCCCGCAAAAATAGTCTTACTACAAATGTCAGTAACTTGGCTCCACTGAAGTGATGATTTCATTTGCCCTCCTGATGGCTTCCTACACTACACATATGGGGGGCACTCTTAGTGTGGTGCAGGACCACCTACTGCTGAGGTTTTGCAGAGATGAAAATCATTTGATCCCAGTCTTAATAAAATGCACTTGCTTTTGTTCTTCCCCAGTGCTGAATAAGGGTCAATGCGTGACGAAGTACTATCGCTGGATGCAGAAGAACGGAGGCTACATTTGGATACAGTCTAGTGCCACCATAGCTATTAATGCCAAGAATGCCAATGAAAAGAACATCATCTGGGTGAATTATCTTCTTAGGTATATTTTCTGATTCTTTTTATTTCTGTCTCATTTATTAAATATGCAGCCCTGTGGTTAATACCTGACCTGTTATGAGTTCTATCTTCCGACAGTACCTGGTGTGGAATTTCATGGAAATTCTACTCTTCTTTCTACAAGACTGAAAGAAATATGAGATGATCAACCTGTTGGAAGGAACTTGCAGGGAAGACTTGCACGATTTTCAGTTAATTTTCAGTTGTCAGCATTTGGGTGACTCTGTAGAAGTTGCTCTGGTTTCTTCACAAATGCTCAGACCAGAAAAAGAAATGCAGACTTTTCCCTACAGTTGAAGCATTCAAAAAGAACGTCCTTATCCCCACTCCATTTTCACTCACACTCTCCTTATAACTGTTAAGTAAAAGGAGGGGAGGGAGAGAAGGAGCAAGGTACATTACATTCTTGTTGCAGTTCATCCCTTTGATGCAATCAGCCTATTCCATGGGGTTTAATTTTCTAGGAATTAAGGTTTTGGTAAACAAAGTCAGTTGCTTTGCCAGAATAATGACAATCTCAGTATAAAAAATAAAGACAGTCTTCTTCTTTTTCTTATTGCTCTGTGATCCCAGGCCAGCTTTACTGCTCTGAAAATGTCCTCAAATTTATATTTCTACTTAAGTCCAAGCTCAGTTGCCTCCTATCTAGTGTAAGACACCTTCTCGCTCTCTTTCCCCATCTACTCTCTGCTGTTAGATTCAAACAAGCAGAAAAGTAACCAACACCAGCAGACAGGATGGCCTGAGTTAGAGGACAAGCCTTCTGGGAAGTTCTCCTCTAATCCTGTCACGAAGCTGTCACAATACTTGTCTTGGTTCCCTCCCACTGTGTCATTCCAATCTTTGGTTTCTGTTGTCCCAAAGTCACCAAGCAGGGTCCACATGTGATCTGAGCAGGAAAACTTCCAATAGGTCTAACAAATGGAAGCTGGTGCCCTTTGGCTGATAATTTCAACCTGAACCCCATTTTTCTTTGAGACAGCCAAATGGAGCTGAGATGCTAACAACTATGGCTCATCAGCACACAGGCCCTTCAGTGTCTCATACTTTGGCGATGACTTGAAGGCATGAATGTGCTTGCTTCCAACAGCATATCAATCAGACACTAATGATTATTGCTCTAGAGAGGGCCTTAATGGGCACCACTTAAACGAGTCTTCATTTATCTGCTTTCTTTTTCCTTTTTTGACCTCTTCTGCTCTATATTAATTCTCTCTAAAGGTAAAAAGTATGTGTATTTAATGTGGTTTTCTCTGAAGCTTGATTTTTATGCAAAGTATCCCCTGTAGTCCTGGTATGCTCAAGATGGGTTTGGATATCAAGAAGTCCTTTTACATAGAGTTTCAGGGAACAGCAACTATATGTAATACAGAATATTATAAAAGTACATGTGCCAAACAGGAAAAAATATTGTGCACTTGACATTCTTTTACTAGGCAAAGTGATATTGTGCCAAGGAGACACATGGCTATTAAGAATTAAACACTGGCAACAAAGAGACTATAGGCTAGAAAGTATATTTCCTATCTTGATGTAACATAGGGTACTGAAGTAATCTATATGGCTGTTACTCCCATTCTGTGAGACACTGTTCCTATGTGAATCATTTTACCTCACCAGCCTCATGACTTCCTAAATGGAAGAAGTAAGAAGGGTAAGGAGATGTCATCCTACACAACCTGGGATCAGCATCATTGAGCTAGCCTAGCGTTAAATGGTATAAGCTTATGAGCATTTGAAAATTGCATTTCATCAAATTCCGAACAGATAGGAAGGAATCAGTTTGGGTATCTAAGACCAACCTTCAGGCTCCAGACTAACTCTCAGGTGTGGTGGACCTTTTTTAATTGACCTAAAGACCTATCCTGAAGTCAGTGAGAAAAGACATTCAGTGGACAAGTGACCTTTGAACGTGCATGGCACAGAAAGTAAAGGAGACTCGCAATAATGGTCTTTAGCAGTAGAAACTCCACTAAGCCTGTGGGCCCTTCGGTGTCATTCTGTAGGCTGGGGATCAAGTAAGAGCTCCTTGGCAAAATGCCAGCTACTGATGTTTGGTTTTCTTTCCTGGTCTTCTCATCTTTTATTCTTCCCTGAGCAATACTTTCATACTTTCTTCCTCCTCAAAATCCGTCACTTATGGATCCCATCAAGGCATATCCTTCCCTCTTTTTAAATTACTGCTCCTCAGTCTTCTTCCCATTCTGTTATAACACTTAACAGAATTACAGACTTAATATTAAAGTCTGCAAAGTGCTAAGTCCATCCTCCTGCCATTAGTCTTATTTGATTATCTAGAGGGAGCTTTGCTGTTGAAGCTAATTCACACTAAGGAGTAAATGCCTGATAATCCACCTTCATGAATTAACCCTCCAAGGGATGTTTGAGGTTTTAGAATAGTTACTGATACAGTGATTCTTTAATATGGGAATTTCACTAGAGGTTAGCAAATAAGTCAGTAATTATATGTTGCAAGCCCCTGCTTGGCTGGCCTTCATGGATGGACAGAAGAGGCGGTTCCCATTTGGAGCCAGGATATTCTCCTGTATGTTCACAGGAGCCTATAGTGCTCAGGGATCAGCCAGCCGGGGAGTGGCATTTCTAGAAGAGAGCTTGCCCAAATTGACCAAGCATGCTTTCTTTTCCCAGAAGAGGCTTATTTCTGAATTAAAAATAGAACAAAAATTAAGCACATTTGCGCAAATGGGGATAGAGCCATTCTGTGGGGACTCACACTGGGGCTCTCCCCACTGCAATCATATTTCCAGCTAACAAGCCACAGGTGTACACCACATGAGCAGATGAAAATGTGATTGTAATGGGTGTGTTGACAGTTCAGTAGCCATAATCCCTGCATCCCAAGGTGCACCTGTGATCTGTCAGCTCATTCGGCACCAAGGGCTCTGCACTCCCCCCAGTAGCTTTGGAGCCATCTGAAGATCTTAGAAGCTACAGGAAGGGGCCAAGACAAAGGTACTGAGGCAGTGGACTCATTAGGAGCCCAAGCAATGGTAGGGCACACCGGAGGTGTGGGAATGAGTTGTGGAGCAAACTCTCACCCTGCCAGCTCTCCAGGTGCTATACTGGGAGGAATGTCAAGCGGCACAGTTCCCTGGCCTCCAGTGGTACCTGATTGCTTAAAAGCTTTTTAGTAGCTTTCATGAGCATTTGGGTATTCAATCATTCTAGCAGGATGCACCTGTACCCTGGCACATGTAATCCAAGCTTCTGTAAAAGTCCCAGGAAGAGCAGAGAAGTCATTTCCTATTTAATCTTCTAAATTCTAAAAGTTTGGGGCCAGGAAGTGAAGAAGATAGTTCAGAACAAACCACACAGAACGGGTGCTTGCTCACCTGATGTATGCCTCCCTCCCACAGCAATCCTGAGTACAAGGACACACCCATGGACATCGCACAGCTGCCCCACCTGCCAGAGAAAACTTCCGAATCCTCTGAGACATCCGACTCTGAGTCAGACTCTAAAGACACCTCAGGTATTACAGGTATTACTTCTTCTCCATGTTCTGTAATTGTGGCTTGCCTTAACATGAGGGGTGGGCAGTAGCCAGAAGGCCATGGTCAGAAGCCAAGCAACTGGCCAAATTTTGTACTGAGTTATGGGTAGATCATATTATTAGAGTTGCTTTCATTCTCTGTCTCTCTACATACACAGATAGGTATAGATATAGATATATAGATATCTGACCACACAGAAGGAACCATGATGCAACCCCATACCTAGCAGCTCTGGCATCTTTACTGGAAACAGGTACCAGGGATAGCTCTGCTTGCTCCAAGACAGCCTGTGACTTTGAGTCCCAAATGTTCATAGCTTCACCAAGCTGGGATTAAGCCTCCAAAATGGGATACTCGATGACATCAGTAAAAACCTCTATCAGGGTGCTAGACTATTGCTTGTCTTCTCAATGAATGCTGAACAAATCCATGCTTTCCCATTTCTAATTATTTGGGGAAGTAGAGTTCCTAAGTAGTTATTTGGAACACAAGAAAATTGATGCAAAATGCCAAAACTTTTCCTCCAATGCCTAAGCTCCTTCCACAGATACATCGACAGCCAGGGACTACAGAGCTCAAAATTTTACAGCTGCAAAAAAACCCCGAGTCTTTTGTAACAGTGTCTCTTCTGCTGCAGAAAGGAAGATGAAGGCATATGTAGTTACATGATTTGCCCAAAATTCTAATCCAGGCTACCTCCAAAACCATCTCTGCAAATCCATGAAAATCAGCATTCCCAAATCTTCTGATGTTGTGTTTATTGGGAAAATCTATTACCCCTGGAATGTGGCAGGTGGCTAAAGATCCCCACCAACCCCCTACCATCAGGACTCCAGCACTCCAGGCCTGTCAATCTGAACCCCTGTACCTCAGACACAGCTTCAGAGAGCTGTTTTGGCGGACCCTGATTGTTCTCCTCTTGCCTACACTGTATTAATTTGAAAGTTCTTACTATGGCAGAAGTACTACAATAGTCTCTGCCCCTTACTTATATAGTTTATAGCAGTAAACAAAACAAGACAAACATTCCCTACTCCCATGGGGCTTATTCTACCAGGTAGAAGAGACAGAAGCAAACAAAAAATAGACATACAATGAATGTCTATGGCGATTCATAAATTCTATTAAAAAAATAACAATAGAAATAGGGAGTGTGGTTTTCAGTAAAGAATAAATATTCACCAAGGGCTGGTGCAGAGCTCTTTAGAAGTCACCTAGCATTCCATTATCTTTCTGGGTCTCTTACACCTTTCTCCAGGTTACCTGAGTATCTCTGCAGAGCTTCTCAAACATTTGTGCCCCTAAGAATCACCTGGGGATCTTGTTTAGATGCAGATTTTGATTCAGCAGCCTGGGTGGGGCCTGAGATTCTACACTTGCCCCTGGTGTGCAGTTGACACCCGCACTCCGGTAAACTTTCACTCATCTAGGCCCAGACTTGAAGTCACCAGAAGGTGGTACAGTTTATGGAGGAAACAGGATGCCTCCCTGCCCGCCCCTGTAGGTGAGAAGCCGGTTCTGCCCGGCTAACGCGGTGTCCTTTCTCTCCGCCCCCCCCCCAACCTGGCCGCGGACCCCACGCAGAGGACAACGAGAACTCTAAGTCTGACGAGAAGGGGAATCAGTCCGAGAACAGCGAAGACCCGGAGCCCGACCGGAAGAAGTCTGGCAGTGCGTGCAACAACGACATGAACTGCAACGACGACGGCCACAGCTCCAGCAACCCGGACAGCCGCGACAGTGACGACAGCTTCGAGCACTCGGACTTTGAGAACCCCAAGGCGGCGGAGGACGGCTTCAGCGCGCTGGGCCCGATGCAGATCAAGGTGGAGCGCTACGTGGAGAGCGAGTCGGACCTGCGGCTGCAGAACTGCGAGTCGCTTACATCCGACAGCGCCAAGGACTCGGACAGCGCGGGCGAGGCGGGCGCGCAGGCCTCCAGCAAACACCAGAAGCGCAAGAAGAGGCGGAAACGGCAGAAGGGCGGCAGCGCCAGCCGCCGGCGCCTATCCAGCGCGTCGAGCCCCGGTGGCCTGGACGCTGGCCTGGTGGAGCCCCCGCGGCTGCTGTCCTCCCCCCACAGTGCCTCGGTGCTCAAGATTAAGACGGAGATCTCGGAACCCATCAACTTCGACAACGACAGCAGCATCTGGAACTACCCGCCCAACCGGGAGATCTCCAGGAACGAGTCCCCCTACAGCATGACCAAGCCCCCCAGCTCCGAGCACTTCCCGTCCCCACAGGGCGGCACTGGCGGCGGGGGGCTGCACGTGGCCATCCCGGACTCGGTCCTCACCCCGCCCGGCGCCGACGGCGCGGCTGCCCGCAAGACCCAGTTCAGCTCCTCGGCCACCTCAGCCTTGGCCCCCGTGGCGTCCGACCCCCTGTCACCCCCGCTCTCTGCGTCCCCACGGGACAAGCACCCCGGGGGCGGCGGGGGCAGCGGCAGTGGCCCCAGCGCGTCCAACTCCTTGTTGTACACTGGGGACCTGGAGGCGCTGCAGAGGTTGCAGGCGGGCAACGTCGTCCTCCCTCTGGTGCACCGGGTGACCGGCACCCTGGCCGCCACCAGCACGGCCGCGCAGAGGGTCTACACCACGGGCACCATCCGCTACGCGCCAGCCGAGGTGACCCTGGCCATGCAGGGCAACCTGCTGCCCAATGCGCACGCTGTTAACTTCGTGGACGTTAACAGCCCCGGCTTCGGCCTCGACCCCAAGACGCCCATGGAGATGCTCTACCACCACGTGCACAGGCTCAACATGTCGGGACCGTTCGGCGGCGCCGTGAGCGCGGCCAGCCTGACACAGATGCCCGCGGGCAACGTGTTCACCACGGCGGAGGGACTCTTCTCCACGCTGCCCTTCCCAGTCTATAGCAACGGCATCCACGCAGCACAGACTCTGGAGCGCAAGGAGGACTGAGGCAGGCGCGCCCGGCGTGCGCAGGGTTCCGCTCGGAGGCATCGTCGGCGTTTTCATTTTAGACCTTTAATTCTAGCACTTTGAATTCGAGCAGGTCAGCGTCTTCTGTCAACAAAACAGTCCCCATTCCATCCCTTCTTTCTTTAACATGATTTATTCTTTCATGTAAAGATGTTTATTTTTTGCCTTCAGAGGGTCAAATGACCAGTTGCCTGCCGTTTTGTCTTCTTCTAAGATGTGTCTTGGGTTGTTCTGCTTTCCTTTACATCTTTATTAAGATGTCTTTAATGTGTATATGCCTCTGCCATAGAATACTCAGTCTTGTGGTCAAGAGATTTCTCAAGTGACAACCCTTGGTTTTCTTCATAAAGATCTTGATATGATCAAGATGGAAAGAGACAAGCATAAACAATGTGCCCTGTTTGACTAAGTCAAATGATATGGGGTGGTTTTTTTGTTTGTTTGTTTCTGTTCCTAATTCCTTTAAAAATAGGGGAATAGTATTTTAGAATTTTATGCAGAATTTAATTCTCTTTTTATGGTTAAGATTTTAAGATTTTCTTACTTGCACATAAAAATAATTTGGGTTCTTAAACTTAATTTCTGGCCTGTGACTAGAATGTTTTTTTTAAAAAAAAAAAAAGTTGGACTAAATGTTAATTACTGAAACATTAACTTAATTTCTAAAACCATGGTGCTATCATTTATTAATCTGTAATGTCTTCATACAAAATGCAGCTCCTGGGCTGGGTTTTGGGGGAAAAAAATGTGTTTTGTCCTGGTCTGGAGTCCGTTGCTGCAGTCTCCTTGGTTAGTTAAGACAAAGCCCTCATTAATGTTTGCTGCAGGACTTAAAAATTTTTACCTCCCAACTAATAAACATAGCCTCACATTAAATTTAATGGGTCAGTAAAGCCCTTTTAAAAAGGGGCTTTTGGAAAACTCAATCAAGTTGATTTGAGGAGCAGTTTAGGTACATACTGTCTTTCGTTGAGCTTTTTTTTTTCCTTTCTCAGTCTAACTGAGGCTAATTTTGCAACTTCAGTAACACTTCAGAGTAAAAGAAGGAAAATATTTAACATGTTTTTGATTTTGTTGTTTTCATTTCTTGCTTAAAGGAAAAAAAAAGGGAAGGTTGTATTTTAGAGAACTGGTTTGATAGAATTTATTTCCCTTTGCTTATTTCTGGATTGAAACCAATAAGTTTTAAAACTAAAGAATGGGTTAATAAGCTTCAGACAGATAACTGCAAATAAAAACTGCACATTAAGTAAAAAAGAAAAAAAAAGAAAAAGAAAAGAAAAACTATCCTATTTTGTCTTTGTTGCCAGAAATCAGTGTGGTGTCAAAACACTCCAAATGACTGTCAAGTATAAATTCTTCCTCCACTTCGTTTTTGGCAGCTGTTTGTTAAGGCATCTAATAACAGATGTGAAAACTGTAACGTGTACGATGTGTATGTGTCTTTGGCTGTCAGTCCCATGCAGTTTCAATGTGTTTCTATATGCAGTATATACTAAGCTAATGTAGTTGTTTTGTCCTTTGTCTTCTCTGTGCTCTATCTCTAGTCCGGAGTGGTACAGTCCCATTCCTGCAGTCCTAGTGAATCAGTGATTCTTGGGGGTTAGTGGTTTTGTGTGGTGGCCTTCCTCTGTAATGTCACCCTATACTGCTTCTACTGTCTGTGGAATTCTCTGTTTTACTTTTTTAAATTCCTGCTGTTGTTTTGCTGGTGTATATTCTCCCTACCTCTCCTTTCTTTCCCTCCCTGTCCTATTCTCCCTCTTCCCTTTTCTACTTTCCTTCTCCTGTGTCCAAAATCTTTTTCATTCTCAGAGATAAAAAGACTCTTAACTAGCTCAAGGTGAATGGAGCCATTTTTTCCACAACGGAATTCTGGGTATGACTCTCCCTTCTGGAGTGCAAGACAAAGCACTGAAGAATAATGCTCAGATATACTAAATAAACCGATGCCATACAGCCTCAGTTGTTGACATTCCCAGAGTCCCTTGTGCTCTACCTATAAGCAGTGGGTGCTTTTCTTTGGTTTCCTTTCAGGTTGGCTGATGGAGCAATATATAAAGCAATTACCAGTGAGACAGAAAATTATTTCAAAGGTCAACCAATGCTTTTTTAAAAACAAAGTGGGAGGGGGTAATGGAATATATAATTGTCATATATATTTGTTTATTTGTGCAATGCTAATATAGTAACTCGGCTGTCCTTTGAATATCACTGTGTTGAGTGGATTCCTCTAGAACCTTTGATTCTGTGAGTTGGGCCTAAGCCAAGTTGAAATAATAACAGAAGGAAGTTAAATGCCACACATTTTAGTAGTGAGGTTACTTGAAGGATTTAAGTAGGTTTAGAAGATGAAGAAGTTTGATCAAGAAATTTAAAGATTAAATTTGGAAGCTCTGCTCTAGCTATCGAACAATCAAAGGAATGCACCTATCAGCTACAAAGAACAGCTAGACAGCTGTTTGGTTTTTTTCCTTTATAAATGTTTCTGTGTTGTGTCAAAATGATTTCTGGTGATTTAAACTAACAGATAATCACAGCTGCTGTCTAAATCCATAGTGTTTAAAATTACAAAATGAAAAAAAAAAAAAACACTTCATTACCTGTGAAGACTGTGTCTGTGTTTTTAACTATTTCTTGTACAAATATATGAAAACTTTTATGAGGAGACTGGTGCCAAGTAGCTGAATAATGGGGAAAGGGATATTCTGTTCGTAAAAATCTTAGCAGTGTTACCAACTCTACGATATATATATAAAAATAATTAAAACGTTACAAAGCGACAGCTATGGTACATTTGTTTTGTGTGAAGCTAACCGGACCTAACTTCCTGAGTGCCTGGCTTATTTTGAAACATTTTTTTCATTGACCATTGATAATGCTGCAAATCAGAAATGTACATACTTCATTTACAACAGGGTTCTTTTTATACTTTTGTAGATTCTCATACATGTCACATACATGGTTGTCTTTATGTAACTTAATTTTTTCATCCGCAGGTGCCATTTTCATAATAAACTTCTCTTGGATTTGTTACTATCTGGCATCATTTCTTTTACATGTAACCATCCTAACTGATGAAAGCTGGTAGTATTTGTTTAAGCAGGTACCTTGGTCATTATTTGTTATTTTTTAAAAAAAAAAAGGAAAAACAGTTTTTAAAAAACTGCATCTATATTTTTGCTAGTTTTGGAAAAAAATATATAGCTTGTATACTGATGAGGCTGACAAGGCACAGATTAAGATGCTAATCCAAATACTACACGAAACTTGCAACCATCCTAAATTTTCAGCTACCCAAACTCATTGTCATACTGAGCATTATTATGCACATTCTCAAGGCTGAACAGTAGGCCTGCAACCTTAACCCCTATGGGAAGTGTGCATTTTTTCTTGATTAATGCACAGTAAGTGATGGCCGTTTTCATACATTAATCATTTAAAATGCACTCAGTATTTTCATTTATTATAATCTATAATGTATAACTAATTGTTCTATTGTTTATATCTTCTCTTTATATTAAATATGTATTTTCTTTCTCCTGACAGGCTTAGTAAGCCACAGTTGTACCATGCTATGGTTAGGTGAGCTTGCAGCCTGTCACACTGTAAGACATGTTATCTGGTAACTCTTTGTTTTAAGTGCCAACTCATATCAAAGTTAAGGATAAGGAGGTGGTCATCTTTGTTAAGTTTGTGTTCTCCAAAAAAATGAAGAGATATGAACTGATTGGGCTGAAATAAAGACACAAATACATCTCCCCCAAAGCTACTAACAATAAATATCATTTCCCCAGGCTAACTTTGCAGTGACATTTGCCAGCTTAGGGGTAGCTGTCATTAATGGAGGAAAGCTTTAGACTGTTTGATATGGAAGTGTGGTTATGGTTGTGTGGGTCTTAGATTTCTTTCTGCCCTACATGCATACTTGAAATAAGTGCTTAAAATTAGGAAATACCAAGAGGGGGCTGAGAACACAGAATTGAGTCTGCCCAGCTCCCTTACAGCAAGATTGGGAAGTCAAAAATTAGTGACGCTAAAAAGCCTTGATTGGATGATCAGGTGAGTGAAGAAACCAAATTAGCCATGGCTTTCAGTGACTTACTGATGGCTTTCAACTTAGTAATGGCTTTTAGGGCTTTGTGTAGGGCCAGGTCCAATTAAGGCACAGGGGTGATGGATGAGTGTGAGAGTGGAAGACGCTGATACACAGGTGCTGGCAGTGAGGGTTGAAATGGGCAATCCAGGCATGGTGGTTGAATTAGATCCAAATAGTATTTAGACTGTAGTGGAAATCTTGGATTCTTACCAAACCCAGTCTTCTCTTAGCATCGACAAGTTCCCTTTTATGTGTACCCATCAATGCTAAAATAGGTCACTAATGAAATAAAGAACATCTCTCAGCCAGAATGAGTGAGTTCTGGGCTCAGATCTATTGATAATCAGGACACCTTGCTTCCCACTCCCACCCCAGGCCTGGTAAACTCTCCCTTGCCAGGCTGGCAGCATCAATTTGTCAAGACTCCAATTTATAGATGATGGACAGAACAAAGCTCAGCAACCAGCTCTCTGCACCTACTCCCTTCTCCCTCCTAGATGATACTGTTATAGTTTATTTGGCAGTGAACCAAAAGAAAAAAAATTAAGTAAAATCAACAGGAAGGACAAGGGTGAAGATATATACTTGGTGGAGCATTAAAAAAAATGATTTTAGTCCTTTTGGACTGTAATTCTTACCTCTCTTCCCATTCTCCTGGACAATGTCTATTTGTGTGAAAAATGTTTAATACAACTTAAAATCAACTTGGCCTACACATTGCATTAAAAGTAGAAGGTAATATATAGTATCAAGCACAGATAATTGTTCAAGCCAAGATTATTATCCCTGTTCAAAGCATAGAAAGAATAAGGGACTTAGATGGAAGAATACCATTGCCAACGTTCATATCATGTAGTTTTAAAAAAAGACAAATTTTGGTTTAAAGCATGACTTCCAAAGACTGATAACAACTATCAGGGTTAAGGAACTTTACTGGTACATTAAGTGAGCACCTTCACCTGCCTTCTTCTCTCTTGTGTCTCCTAGAAAACTTACAAAGAAGGGGTGTGACCTGATAAGCTCCCCAACGGCATGAATCATTACTTATCCATCTTCACATCACCCCCAAAGTGCCAAGCTCAGTGATTTACAAATAGTGTTGACTCAGTACAGATCTGCTGAGTGGTGATGAGAAAAAATGCAACATGTGGTATGACAGAATAACTGGAGTTTGTATCAAGAAAGGAATGTCAAAATAGATAAAGCAGAAAATTAATTCATTCCTGCCTCCTTGGATAGTCCATATGGCTGACACAAAATTGCCCATCAAAAATGTTAGAGGGTGGTTAGGAGTGGGGGGGGTAACACTATCCTGACTGTATGCAGCCATAGTTTAGGTAAGGGGAGGGGGGAAGAAGAAGAGAAAAGAAGAGAACAGAAAGAGAAGGAAAGAGAAGGGAAAAAGAGAGAGAACCTTAGTAGTTGGTAACTAAATTAGTTAACTATGACATCATTTCCTATGGACAGCTAAGAAAATAAATCTTAGATTTCAAAGAAAGTACCACTTAATTTATCCTCACAGATGAGCGCAAGCTGTAGAAACACCACAGTCTATTAGAAATCTTAGCATTTTAGCTGGACTTTCTCATGTAGAAATCATATCTTAGTAATTCTAGTGCAAAGGGTCTTTCTAACCCACTATTGGATAGTTATAAAGTTATGAACTAGAATCTTACCTCTGGAGTTAAGTGGACTAAATCTAAACTCTTTTCCATCTGAGTGGCCTTCAAAGATGTGACTATGGATGTCAGAGTTTTAATAACTCTCTAGGCTAAAATGTCACTTGTTCTTTCAAATGTCCTTCTGATGACATTATGGCAGAACCTTTACATACCCTAGTGATCCTCATCTGAGAGTCAAGGCCTCTATTGGTTTCTTAAAGCTGCCCAATACCACAAACTAGGTGGTGTATAACAATGTAAATTTATTCTCTCATGGTTCTAGAGGATAGACCAGTAAAATCAAGGTGACTGCAAGGAAGGCTCTGAGGGAGGTGCATCTCTACCTCCTTTATCAGATGACCATCTTCTCCTCATGTGTCCCTGCATCTCCACACGGAGTCCCCCCACCATGATCATCACCATTCCTCTCCTCTAAGGACACCATTCATACTAGATTAAAGACCCAAGGTACTCCATTATGACCTCATCTTTACTAATTACATCTATAACACTGTGCAATGAAAATAAGGTCACATGCAGAAGTAATGGGGATTGGGAGCTCAACATATGGAGGGACACAATTCAACTCATAATAGCCCCTATTAAAATGTGGCCTTGGACAAATCACAGGGATGCAGATGTAATCATGCTATCTCTTACTCAAGACTCTGAGTTCTTATTAAAACTGCCCATGATGGCAGTCACTCCCTAGCAGCTAGGTCACATTATCCTCTTATTTTAAGCCTCTGGTCAACCAGAACTCCCAAGTCAGTGATGGCAAACCTTTGAGAACTTTCAATGATACAAACAGCCTGCTGCAGCACACGTGCCATAGGTTCAACACTGTCCTAAGTCTTTCCACAGACTTTTGTTAATGTAGGCTTCCCACTCTCCTCTATGCATATGGCATTTATATAATGCTGGCCTGTACTTAGGTAAAAAGTAATTTAAGGGAATTTGTTTACTGGGCATGGAAGGTAAGCAAGAGCTTGTTCCTCTGAAAACATTCAGCCATTTTCATTGTGCTGTACACAACTCTGCTGGAGAGGAGAGACCTAGCCCCAATATTTGTGCAGTGCTGGGCTACAGGCACATTATACATCCATAACAAACATACCACTAGGCTACTCCCTTGTAAGTAAACCAAGGCAGAGAAAAGCTGACAATGAGAAGGAAATGGAAACAATTAGCGATAAACCACCATAGTATGGGATTAGAAGCACCAAGAGTCTTCATATGTACAATAAAAATCTACTCAAAATTAAAGTAAGAATTATGAGACCAAACATCAATTTTCTGAAAATTTGTAGGCCCCCCTTAATCTTCTTTTGTGGATCAAAATCAAGGAAATCAGTCCAAATACATTCACATAATGCTTGTTCCATCTGAAATTAGAACTCATAGCCCCTGAATTTGTAGTTGTTGTCTTATCCTTTTCTGGGAACAAAGTACACTTGTTTTTTATTCTTCCGTTCACCTCCTTTTTGCAGTCATGAAACAACAAAAAGAATGACCAAAGTAATATTGAGAGAATTTTTCTTGAAAAATGAAATCAATTCCAGTTTTTAAAATAGTATATATGAATGATGAAAACTAAGAGAGGAAAAAAGAACAGAAGGTAAGGAGGTGTCTTCTCCTTGTCCTGAAGGTATGCTTAGATTTATAGCAGAAGTGTCAGAAACAGGATGTAATATCTATGTGACCCCCCCCACCTTCCCCAAACAAAGCCATTATATCCTTGATGAATTATTGACTTTAGAGTTTTATCTGTGCTATGAATAATCTCAAACTTGGGAGTCTCAGGGCACAGTTCATAAACAAATAATTATATCACAATGATAATTTTTCAGGAATTGCAACATCAATCATAGCCACGTTATTATCAAGTACACTTTCTGGTTGCCTCTATTCATCAAACCCTCCTTCCTCTCCACCCTTATGCACCACACAAGCAAAACTCATCACTGGATTGCCTCTTATTTACACATCACTCAAACCAGGACAGAGCAGGCACATATGAAATGGACCGGCCCAGCATTTATGAGAGATGAGTTTTCATTAAGAAAGCTCAAATTAAACACATTGAGAAAGATGGAGGGGAGAGATAATTAATTATTCCAGACTCCCCCTAAAGACACTGTCTTTGAAAAGATCTTATTCAGAAGATAAAAACATACGAAGGTTTATTCCCTTTCAGGCAGTACTCATAAAGAAAAAGCACTTAGTCTCAGAAAGCCAAGGAAAAAGCAGTGTGTGTGTGTGTGTGTGTGTGTGTGTGTGTAATGCTCACAGATATACATAAGGTCGTGCCCTGCTCTGCAACTTCCTCCTGTAAGTGGGAGAGGTAAGAGGAGGTGGGTACAGAGCTTGGAAAGGGTATAAATATCTTATCCAAGTTTATATACAAATCAATAACACCACTGCTCAGGAGTCTTGGGTCTGATCTAAACCACCTTACTGTGAGTATTACAAAAGGCTAATATTTCCAAACAAAATAACAGTACAAAAGCACTCTCAGTCGAGCTACTTTTCTGAGTGGTTTAACATCACTTAAGGTTAAAGGGCCACCTGGATAACATGCCCACCTTACAATTCAAAGGAAAAATAAATGACTAACAAAGCAATGTAGTGAAAAGTTGCCTCTTAAGAAATAAGATTGTGTAATCGGGTTAAGTCCAGAATACAGTGATTTTTACCATTAACTCCTTTTACAAAAGAGCTTTCTCATTGATCTCTTCTTCTCAACTGGCAAGCTATGGAGGCAAAGCAATGGGCATTAAAATGACCAACAGGGAGAATACTAAAAATCCTCAACTGGACGACCAACTCCAAGCAAGAGATAATCCAGTCCCCTAGGAATAGCTCACTACTGAGCACAACCTAGAAAACACAGGGCCTGAGTTTAGACCTGATTCTTTCCTCCTTGACATCCAACTACAGCTAGGAAAAGGTAGAGCATGCTCAGCAGTGAGCTGGCAGAGTCAGCACTGTGAAGGCAGAGAGGAGCCAGACTGCCTTTCTTCATCTAAAGTACTGTCTTCCCTTTCTCCTGCTTTTGTTTTAAGATCTTTGAGTTTCTTGAATGAACTTGGACGATTCAACCAGACACACACAAATTCCTGCTCCGTGGTCTAATAAAACTTATAAATATCCCCCTTCAAAGCTTCTTTCTCTCCCTCATAAAAACCTCCTTCAGAAGCAGGCCAAATCTTCCTCCTCCTCCTCTTTTCCTCCTTAGACAAAAAGCTCTACCTCTAGTGAGCTGCCTTCCCTGCTCTGACCAAGCTCCCCTTCAGCCAAATACTTGCCCTTTTTGCCTCCTTCCTGTCTCATCAGAGTTCATCTGAGGTCTGTGACATTTGTTCTCTGAGGTGAGGGGCAATTTGACCCCTCTCTACTCCCACACTGCTTTCTATCCATCCCTGCATCCAGCATAGTGAGGCCCACAAGCCAGCCAAACAGCCTTGCAGAAAATCATGAAGTGATCCAAAAAGTGGACAGAATCCAACAGTTTACCCTCCTCTCCAATCTCAGTTCTCTGGTAGAAATGCTAAGTGCCCTGAGCTGGACTTATATAAGCTCTGCCTGTTCCTCTCTGGCTGGGGACTTCTGAAGGGGGAAGCTGGGAAGAGGGGAGAAAAAAGAAAGAAATAAGAAGGTGATGAAGGCCTGAAGTTAACAACCCACTGCAGGGAAAGAGACAGTACTCTCCACTGGCTAAATCCTAGAGTCTTCCAAGAAGCCTGGGGTTCACAGACCTCAACAGATGCCTCTCCTTTGGAAAAATAAATACTTATAATCATTTAAGGACATTTCCCCAAGGTATAACTATAACTGCTATATCTTTAATAGCATTCTCTAGGATGAGGACACTAGCAATTATTTTTCATTTTGAACATTCTGAATAAATTAAAAGCAAGCTCAAATTTATTCCTTCAGTATTTCTACCTGACATCCTTCCATGCTGCTCTGGATATTTATATAGAGTTGCCCAAGTTAGAGACATTTTTCAGACATTGATTAATCTATAATTCTTTGAAGTAGGGAAACATTATTATCTCCACTTTACAGATGTGGAAACTAAGAAACAGAGGTTAATGACTTGCCCAGAGGTCAAACATCCAGTCAATTGCAAACGTGGGCTTTAAACAGAAGCTCCCCTTTCTGCTCTCAAGCTTAATTCAAGTCTGTTCTTAGCTCATCTGTCCTATTCACATCTTAGCTGCCTCCTACGTCTGGCCACCTCTTAAATTCTGCCTTAAGGCCCTTAATATGTTTCATGAAAGACCAATGCTCTCCTTGCCTGCTGTCAGCATCTGCCCTCTTCCTATTCATGCCTTTGCTCATAAATAAGAAATGACAATTCCTGTCTAGAGTATTTTGAAATGGTTTTGCATCACTAAATAGCACTATTATTTTCTTAATTTTTTTACTAATAAATAGAAGCCCCATAGTTCTGCATAAGTCTAGAATCTGGAGTTTAGCTTAATTTCCGTCAATGACCTACAATTAATTTACTAAGGACCAAGCCAGGCCAGGAATATAAAGAAGAATAAAGTATTACCCTCTGCCCTCTAGTTGTTCACAGAGCAGAAAGGGAGACAAAAATGTAAAAGTTAATCATTACAACAGTATGAGAAGTGACATGGTAAACATATATCCTCTATGTTAGGGGTGTACTGAGTGATGGCAAATAATTCAGGCCATGAGGGCAAAGAAGCTTCCTGGGAGGAGGTGATGCTTCATTTGATCTTAGCCAAAAGGCGAAGAAGCGATGGGAGGAGGTGATGCCTAAAGTGGGACCTGATAAATAATGAGTTAATCATGGATGCTAGAAGAATAATGATTCCTGGAAGGCATATGCACCCTCAAAGGCAGGAGAGAGCTTGCAGATAATTCAGCATGCTGGAGTGATAGTTAACCCTGGAATATGTGGGAGGGAGGTCAGCTGACAAATCCGTGGAAGCCAGCCAAGCTTTGGGAGCAAATCCTTGTCCCCTAAGGAAGGGAAGTATCTTCCCAATAGAAGTGCCTTATTCTCACCTAAATCCATGCTCCCTGTTATGTTTTAGATCTAAAATGTCTCACAAAGTGGCTCATGTATTCAGAGACAGAGCTTTGGGAAGATGATTAAATCATGAGGGAACTGTAGTCATCAGTGGATTAATCCATTCATGAGTCTGTAGCCTAAAGTGCTATTAGGAGGTGGGGCCTCGTTAGAGGGGGCAGGTCACTAGGGGTGTGGCCTAGAAGGGTGTATTCTTGTCCTCAGGTCCTCCCTTCTCCCTCTCTGCTCCCTGGCTTCCTCTATGTTGTTTCTGCCTTGGAGTCAGCCAACCATGGACTGAAACCTCTGAACCCATGAGCCAAAATAAATCTCTCCCATAGGTTGTGAGTGTTGTGTATTTTATCCTAGCAATGGGTAAGTAATACATTCCCCGCTCCAGTGTCCTTTTGCATTGGCTGGGCTGCATATCCCTGAGGGGGACATTTTTTTTTTTTTTGCTATTATTTTTGATACACAGAAGCCATGTGGATGAGCAGCCGACCTGTGAGCACTTTACCTTGAATGTTACGCTGAGGAGCTTGCATTGTGTCCTACAGGTGGTGAGAAGTTTGGAGGATTTTATAAGTAACACAACAGGCCTTTTTATTGGAAAGGTTACTCTGACAGCACTTGAAGGATGAAGTGATATTCCATGTAACAAAGAATGAGGGCTTGAGAGACAAGAGTAGGAGGGGCAGCAGGAAAGGGGTGCAGTTGAGAGGCTTAAGGAGGAGGTCTTGATAATAGGCAGGTGAATGTCCTTGATCGAGGTAGAGAAAACAAGGACAAAGGAAGATTTAAAGGAATGAGTAGACGGAGTTGAAAGTTCCATTTTAGACATGGTAAATTTTGGGCACTTAGAGGAAATTCAGGTAGAAATATCCAATGAGTAGCTGCAAAAATAGTTCTAGATCTCTGGAAAGAAATCTACCTGAAAGTTATTATCAGAGACATCAGCACTTAGCAGGAGGATCTATGGGTCTAGATGACTATATTAGTTACTGTTTCTGGGACAAAATACCTGATACCCACTACTTACAGGAGGGGAGGTTTATTTTGGTTCATGGTTCAAAGGTTTCAGTCCACGGCTGGCTGGCTCCAAGGCAGAAATGGCATGGTGGAAGGGCATAGCAGAGGAAAGGTGTTCAACCTGTGGCAGCCAGGAATCAAAGGAGGAGGAGGAGCTGGAAATAAGAATATACCTTTCCAGGTTACACCCTCAGTGACCCACCTCTTCCAACCAGGCCCTACCTCCTAACAGCACATTTAGCCATGAATTCATCAGTGGATTAATCCATTGATGTACTAGCACACCCCGGATATAATTACCTTCCCAAAATCCCCAACCTCTGAACACATGAGATTTTTTAGGAGACATTTTAGATAAAATCATAATAATGATATTACATTAAAAAGAGGGCATAGAATGTTCCAGAATGGAATTGTAAGGAATGTTAAAAAGAGTGATCAGAGGAATGAGAGCCAAGGACAGAAACTGAAAAAGGAAAGTTCCCAAAGGTAAAGAGGAGTGATATCCCAAAAGCCAGTTCAGAAAAATGGTTCAAAAAATCAAGAATAATCAGTATTACCAAAGGCTGCATAAAAGTGTGGTAAAAAACAAAGTGTCAAATACACATGATAAACAAAAACAGGATCAGATAACTACTCTTTCCAGAAATTTGGCGGTGTACAAAATAAAAGAAGGCCCATTCCTAAGGAGTAGCTTTCTTCATGGCACGGATCCATATCATTTTTTGAAGAAACTATAGTCCCTTCATCACTAATATTAAATGGGTACTGAACAAGAGGGCTTGAAGCATACATTTTCCCTGTGGACTCTCTTGTTACCTTCTTCCTATGCACATGTCATCAATTCACCTCACAGCCTAGGCCTTAGAACCAACACTTTAGTCACAGAAGATGCTCTGTGTGGATTAAGGTCAGACACATAAGATTCTGTGCATATAGCAGAAACTTCTCTGCTTTCCATTTCTGCCCAGAGAAACTGCCTTTTTATGACCTCTCTGATGACTAACAGTGATTCTTTTTTTTTTTAAATGCAGTGTCACACAAGAAAGTCCTCCCAAGAAAGACAAAGTAATGAAGTATGTGACTGAGAATTTATTCCTCAGAGAAAAGATGAGTTTGATCCCAAACATGGATGAAACTGAGGTTGAGTTATATGGAATCATTAACCCCCATTCAGCCATTTTGGTGTCCAGTATGGGACAGAGTATATCTTGAGTCAAGCAGCCTTCCTAAAATAAACCATGAGCCACCATGACTCGGCCCTACTGACATCTTACACAAAAACATGCCCCCATAGGGTCACTCTGATTTCATGATCAGGACATAGACTCATCCTGCTAACACAAAGCAACCCATGCCCTCCTCCCAGCCCATCTTTTCCCTTTACTTTTAAATTTTTTATTAGTATTTGTTTATAGTACATAATGATTACATTCATTGTGGAGAGTTGATACTTGTACATAACACACTTGCATTTTATTATTTATTTAATAAGTATCAGCTTTTTTATTTATAAGCATCAGTTATTTATTTAAGTCTTTATCAAGTTACTTATCATAAACCCAGATTAACAGCCAGACTAACAGCCTAAAAAAGATACAAAACACATAAAACAATTATACTAAATCAAGGTACACATCTTGGTTACTTATCTCATTGCTGAGGCAAAATACCCAACACCCATAAGTTAAAGGAGGAAAGGTTTATTTTGGCTCACAACTTTTAAAGGTTTCAGTCCAAAATCGGCTGGGTCCAAGGCAGAGTGGCATGGCAGAGGGGCATCACAAAGGAGAAATAGTCAATGGCATTGCAGGCAGCAGGCAGGAAAGCGGCAAGCAGCAGCAGCCTGCCTCTTCTTTCATCTCTTCCAGGCTATCCACCTTTGGGGTGATGCTACCCACATCTACAGTGGGCCTTCTCATTATCCACACCCAGAACTATGCTAAAACAATCAGTGGACTAATTTGGTAGTCACACATCCTTAATCTCATTTTCACACCATTAATCCCAGCATCATACACTTAATCCCAGCACCACATTTCTTAGATCCAACCACCTCTAAAAAGCCCTACCTGCAGCTGTATGGGAACATCTAGATGCAAACCATAATAGTACACTTTTAGATACATCAGCCATTCTGGATTATAATAACTTTTTTCTTTTCTTTTTTTTTTTTTTTTACCAGTTTTCTTTTTCTTTTTCCTTTAAAAATACTTCTCCTGCTGTTTCCATGAGCAGAGCTTCCTTGTGTCTTACCCATTGCTGTATAGCCTATTAAACTTTCCTTTGACTCTATCTATCTTGGTAAATTTGTTTACTGCCCACATTACTGGCCTCTATAATGCTGACTCACATGGCAGCCATGATAGCAAATCCCTTTGTAACAAAGATTGTCAACTACCTTTGGTCAACTATCCAAAATCCATTCTTGTTTTTCTCCTCAGTAACAGAGCCCAAAACTTTAGCTAGGCACAATGCTGCTCAGAATGAAACAATTTATTTCCCAACTTCCTTTGCAATGGCATATAACCACATGTCAAAGTTCTAACCCATGAGATCTAGGCACAGGATAGAACTTCCATGAAGGTAATACAGAGGAAATGGTTTATCTTTTTATATTTTCTCTTTATTCTAGCCTGCAACACAGACATAATGGCTGGGGTTCCAGCAGCCATATTAAATTATGAAGTGACTTTAAAAATAGAAGTGGGTTAGAACAGGAAAAGAGAAGACCTCTTTTTTGAAGACTATTCCATGGCAGCCATGGACTACCTACTTTTGAGGTATTTTTATATGAAACAATAAACTTCCATCTTGTTTATGCCATGTTATTGGGGAGGCTTGTTTTGCTACTTATCAATACTTAAGTGATAATTACTATATTAGATTCTCATATGTCTCTTTTGGCTACTAGCAATTCATCACTAAAGCAAGGTCACAGGTTCTTTTCTAGACACTGTCTTTTAACCTATCTTGTTCCTTACACATTGCAGCACAAGGCTTGCAATGCATGAAAAAATCAATGTGAGAAAAGCCAGAAGCTTTAATGTTGTAGGGAAGTTGTGGTAAGGTTCTTTAACTCTTTAGCAAATGATTAACAAGTGAGGAGTCTAGCTATATATACAAAGAAAGAATCCCACAGAAATACAGAAGTGCTTCTGTCAAAAACAGAATGAATTCAGGCTGCACAAACAGTGCAAGAAAGTACTAGCTCCCATTTTTGTGAGGTAGTGTCTCCTATAAAACCATTTATCTCAGAAGCATTGTGTGAACTGTTCTTAAACACCAAGCATTGTCACAGGTCAAAGAAAAGGCTAAATGGTCAGAAAGCCTCTAAACTCAGAGCATGAATCAGGAAATGTCTTAAATGAAATTTTATTATCAGATTGTACTCAGGATGGTCTGGGCACACTGATAGCTTGCACGAATGAGATTAGGAAACCTTAATAGAAGCTAGACTGAACCCAAAGTGAACCCAAAGTGATGCTACCAAACAGCAACTAGTTACCTGGAGACATGGCACACTTTTCATTTGGCTACTTTAAATATTTTCTAACATAAGGAACTAAAAATTTTGAAGACAATTCCAAAGAAGAAAAACATCAGGTTATCACAGGAAAGGCCGGGGATTTAGCTCAATGGTTTCACCGCCTGCTGCGCAAGCGCAAGGACCTGAGTTCGATCCCCGGTACCAAAATAATAATAATAATAATAATTTCTCGGGTTATCACAGGAAGATAATCACAGCTTCCATTTATGGCATGTCAGGCATTTCAAGTTGGCACTTGACATTGACTCTTATTGCACCCCTATGACCCTATAATGGTAGGTATTACTGGTTTTTTTCTATCTTACAGACTTAGAAATCAAGAATCAGAGAAGCTAACTTCACCTAAGCAACAAGTCCATGGTCTTCTAAGTAATAAACGGTATGCCAGGACAATATCCAAGGTCTCCTTGGTTCCAAAGCTTGATTTTTAAAAGGCATTATGCTTCACCCTCCCCGCCCCACACACCTCCTGAAAGCAATGACATCTATTTTTTTCTTTTAAATACTTTGAAAAATATAAATTTTGAGACAAAAACAAAAAATTACTGAAGATAAAAAGGTTTGTTTCAGAATAAAATATTTGATTCATCAGAAATTTTTAAATTTTTACATTTATATTTTCACATAATATAGCCTAAAGACTTACAAAGCCAAATAATTAAAAACTATAAATTCAAATCCACAATCATATGAAAGGATTTAAATATGTCTCTTAAAATTGATGGAATGAGTGAGAAGAAAAAGGTAAAAATAAGGTTATAAATTATTTGAACATGATTCATAAACACAACACACAGTATTTGAATATAAATCATGATTCATGATTATTTGAACATGACTCATAAACACAACCTAATGTTGACATATAGAAAATTACAGGGTGGGGGGAGAAAAGGATGTAAAAAGAATTAAGATGGGTCATGTACATGTTCCAGTTACCCACAATGAATATATTCACTATGTACTCCAAGCATGCACCAATAAAAAAGAAAACTGCATTTAATGAAGGCTTGCTTTTCAAATTTATTTAGAACATTATAAAATTGAGCATTTACTAGACTTTAGCCAGTCTCAACAAGTTTCTACAGATTGAAAATTTCAGATTCAGAAATACTCTCTGACTACAACACAATTAAGTCAGAAATCAGTAAAAAAAAGAGATAAATTAGAGAATCACCATTTATTAGGAAATTAATAAACTTATAAATAAAAAGTTTCATAATGGAAACTGAAATATCTGAACAATAATGAAAACATTTCATATTAAAACGTGCAGGATTCAACAGAAGCATTCCTTATAGGGAAATATATAACCCTCAAATTAAAATGAGAATGATAGAATTAACCTAAGGAAACAGAAGGTATGGAATAATAATAAACCTAGAAATGAGTTACTGAAAATATTCCAAAGAACACAAACATCAGATCACTGCAAGAAAACAATCACAGCATTCTTTTATAGAAAACTAAAGAATTGTCTCAAACTTCCTCACTGAGATGAAGCAGAAATAAGGAATATTTTTGAAACACAACAAAATGAGGAATATTTTTGAAACACCTTCACATCCAAGCAAAGAGCAAATATAGGCCCAATAGTCTTAATCCCTGGTCCTAGAAAAGGACTCTGAAGAAGGCAAAAAGAAAAAGTGACTCTGGGATTTGGAGCTGCTTCTCACTTAGAGGTAGTGGGCAACTCTAAAGGAGCTCACAAGAGGCTGTAAGGCTGAATGGTGCTTTGGGGATTCTCAGTGGCTAAGGGGAAAATTGTGTTTTGGGGCTCATCACATTGTAAGGGCTGTTGTCAATTTGTCAGGCTTTGTATTAGAATGCCCAATTAATTAATAAGGTGTAAGACACTGTCACAGGGAGAATAAACCTGACAGACAACCCCTCAGTGCCTGAAGCCCAGCTTCAGACCATCTTCATTGCAGCTTTTTAAAATATCTGCATCCCCTCTCTACCTACCCATCAGCTGGAAGAAGCAACTATAACTCTTCCTGGAGGAAAACAATATCAACCAGAACTTCAGATTATCTTTGCAATTTTAAATACTCTGTGGGGGACCCTACGAAAATTAGGTTTACATGAGGAGGCAAGATAACACTGAGTTAGAAAAACTAGAGAAACAACACACAATAAAAATATCCCTAAAGGAAATCCAAATAATGAAATGATCAAATGTGGACCTTTAAAATAAGAAGAACTAATATTTAAGGAATTAAAAGTCAAAATTGAGACTTGAGAAAAACTTTTAAATCATAAAAGGATTGAGTAGAAAAATTTTATAACCAAAATTTTAATAATTGAATTAAAGAATATTAAAATCAAGAAGGATTTACCAGAAAATTAAACATATTTGAGGACTGAATTAGGAAACAGATAATAACCATAATAAAGTATAAAGAAACAAAAATATAGAAAAATATAGGAATAACTGTAATGGATGTAGGGAATAAGATGAAGAGACCTGGAATACATATAATTGCTCCAGAAGAGGACAGAGAAACTATCCGAGTAAAATGTAAGGAGACAATGACTAAGAATTTTCTAAAACAGTTTAGGAACTTGAAGTTGCAGATTCAAGCCCAAGCACATGAAAAAAAAAGAAATATAAATATAAATATAAATATATATATATATACACCACAACACTCAAGTTATGATATAACTTCCAAAATTAAAAATATTGAGGAAATCCTGTGAACAACCAGAGAGGAAACAAAGAGATGTATTCCTTTCTAAAAAACAAGAACAACAGCTATCTTGCCAACAAAACCCAGAAAATAATAGAATATCCCCAAAGTATGAAAAAATGCACACATGGAGTTGGGGGGGGATGGAGAATCTAGAACTCTACATCCTGCAGAAATGGAGATGAAATATAAATATTTTCAGAGACAAAGCAAAATTTATCACCAGCACAACTATCCTGTAACAAACACTAAATATATTCTGTACAAAGAAAAATGACCCCAGATCGAAACTTGGAAGCACAGGTCATAATTAAAAGCAAAAGAAAAAATATGTAGATAAATGTAAACAAATATTGACACCCTGAAACAGCAACCATATTTCATGGGGCTCAAAACAGATGGAAAACTAAAGCACATCATAAGTTAGGAGGAGGATAAATAGAGTGAAAGTGGCCCACATATCTAACACTGTCAGCACAAGGACATGTTAGTAGTATTAATGCTACAAGAGTATGACTTGAGAAACAATTTTATTCCTTGGAAAAGGTACCATTATAGAAAAAACTTTTATTTCATACACACACACATATACATGTTTATAACACATAATAACTACAGTCACCTTGAGGAATTTGTTCAGATACATATTGTACCCTAATCATTATTCTTTCCTTTCCTTTCCCTTCCTTGTCCTCTCCCCTCCCTCCATCCCAGACCTTCTTTCCATCTCCACAAAGTCGACCTAGAAAAATTGTCATTTTATTAAAAATTATTATACAACTGTAGCTATAAACTTCTAAGAAGTCATAATCACAAACATTACTCAAAAAATTTCCATGTATGGATACACAACATAGGGAAATGTTTAAGAGGCCATTCAAAAGAAATCACCATAAAAGAATACTCAAGTACTGTACTAGAATAAGTCAGGAAATATAGACATTAGTAATAGTTCACAATACCCACCACTACAAAGAAATAAAGAAAAAAAAAAAGAAGCTCTCTTACGCTGTGACCTGCTGCAGGTTACTAACCTATCTGGAGTCAAACTGTCTTAACTCTAGAATGAGGTATGTTTGGACAATGTGACCTCAAGGGCCCATGAAGAAGAAGATCCTTTTCTGACCTCAACCCAGCAGGCCAGACGGAACCATGATGTGCCCCCTTCCTGTTGGCTGGCCCCAGGGCACACTGTATTCTGACACTGTTGGGTCACTCTGACTATCAGTATCCAAGTCTCCTGCTCACCAAGTGTCAGCAGAGTTTATACAAACCTGTTGTTGTAATAATGTATTTTATCTAATATTTAAATATTCAAATACAAGTGCAAGAGAAAGAGGGTTATTGTTTCTATGAGAACCAGAACGAGTGTTTTGGTAAAGATGATTTCACAAAGAAGAGTCACTTTGAAAACTGACTATATAACATTGAAGGAGAAAATACAGTAAAATTCTAGTAGAATCCTGTTCTCAAATTGCATCACAGACATCTTTAAATCTATACCTCTCTTTAGGCTAAAATTTGGACAACAAAGACAATACATATTGGGTGTCATTTATGCAAGAAAGGTGATACAGGACTATAATTAGTAGATTTGCCCTTAAAAAAAGATCTGGAACTATATCAAATCAATATAAATGAGTACATTTAGATACCTTAATTTAATATGAAGTGTTATAGGTACGCATGCATTGGGTTTTTATGGTTAGTTCTTAAACAAATTTCATGCTTCATCCAACTTTTTGATTAAACTATCAGTCCTGATCTTGTTAGATAACAAAGCTTTTCTGTAATTTCATAATTGGGATTCTGTTTAATTTGAATGGAACACAGTGGTCTTTATCATTGGCAGCCAGCTTCTCTGCATCCTGGTTCAAATGCTGATTCTTCAACCCTTGCCTCTGTGCTTTTTATCCCATTATCTAGTTTTTCAAAAGAACAGGCCAATCTAAGACATGTAAGAAAACAGTACGAAAAGCAAAAAGTGTTGGAAATGTCGGAGCAACTGAAAGGAGACCACTTGAACTTTCAATCCTTTGCATGACTTTTGTGCCCCATGCTCACCTTGCTGTTTCACCTTTTGCTTCTACTAAGAGCCTCAGTACCCTAGGTTGGCCGAGAAACTTAGAAGAAATGAAGACAATTAGGTCCTCAAAATAAAAAATGATCTTCACAAGATTATTGCAAGAATCTACCTCAGTTTCTCCACCCAACTCTTCTTGTTCCAAAACACTGAAGTAGAGACAAATGAGAACCCAAGAATGTGTGTCAAATCGTCTCAAAGTATTTTGAATTTTATGTGGTCTTAACACATTTTAATACAGATGAATTGACCAAACACATAATAATTGTGTTTGATATAGAAATAAATAGCACAAGATGGAAATAGAATCAGAGTTTTCTAGAAGGCTGGCTTGTTCTTGTCAGTGTCCAAGGGCAATCAGACACAAAAATACTGACTCTCACTAACTAAAATGTACTGAGGATCCGGGGAAGGCATCAGGGTGGCAGTGTATTAATTTAAAGTGAGAAATAGAATTGTCACACAGGCTGGAATTATTCAGGTTGGCATAACAATCTCCTTTTCTCCCTGTAGTCAGGGAAAACCAAATGGTAATCAGAAGTCACTCACTGCCATGAGAAATCACTGTGAAAGACTTAAATATTTAAAATCTGTATATTTTCTGCATTCTGTCTCTGCACAAGTAGACCTTGCCTGGAACCAGGAAACTGCTGTGAGGACATGAAAAGGGGATAAGAGGAAGCTTGTGTTGGAACATCAGTCTCACAAAAGGGATACTCTTGCCTCCGGGACTGGAATTTCTGGAAGTCTAATTGTAAATTGTTCTATTCACTGAGACAGAGCTGGTTTGGAATAAAAGCAAAGGTATTCTTGGCGATTCTTTTGTTTTTTCTGCCTCCACACCTGACTATGCCCTCTGCTTTGGACATATCATTTCCTTAAATATGTTAATACAATTATACTGGCATACAAGGTTGCAGTTTTGCAAGCCTGGACACCAGTGTATCTCTTCTTGGCACCTCTGCACATTTCTGCTCTGCTCTCTCTATGCTGTCCTTATAGTACAATCCTACTTCCTCTCTTCCCCGTTCTAGATGAGGCACTGTAGCTCCCAAAAGCAAGCACATTTGACACTGTCCTGTGCCTCCACAAACTTGGCTGAGATGCACATTTAAATTTGACTTTAATGTTCCTAAATCTACTCTAATTGAATCAGTTAATTCCCAGACAAGCAAATCTGGATATTTTAAAACAGCGAAGAAAAATCAGACAATAACATGATTTTCCCATTCATCGGAATTTGCTGTTTTATCAAGGCATTTTGTTCCTGGACATTTTTAAATAGGTAGTCTTCATACACGTGTGTTAAAATAATTTTAATAACTTATGTTTTAGGTCTACAGATTCATATACAACTGTGAACTAAGTATATTTTTATCATGTCCTCATCTTCAAGCTTCTTAAAATAAAACTGTATTTAAACCAAAATAATTCAAACCAAGTAATCATATTCAAACCAAAGGCACATCAAACTGCGAAGAGAAATTACCTGGGTTCATCTTAAGATAGGAGATTGAAAGTCTTGGCTGAATTCATATTCCCTGGTATCCAAAAGAACGAGAGAACAGATGTTAAAAGACAAGGCAAAGTATTTTCATGATAGTACCCAAATACAGGAAAGGTTATAAGCTGACTTAATAAACATCAACAAACAGAACGTTGTAGAACAAAAAGAAGCTCCACACAAATTCATTTCTGAATCCTCTGCCGCCAAAATAAAAACTGTTGACTTTAATAAAATATTGAGAATTCTTATTAATAGTGTCACACTACAGTTTAAATATGGTTTGCTTGTGTTGCTCAAAGCTTCACCTGCCAGAAGATGGTCCCCAGCATGGCAGTGTTGAGGTGGTGGAACTTTTGAGAAGTGTAGTCTCTCTCACTAGCAGGGTGTGATAAAGTGAGACTACCTCACGTTCTCAGCCCTTTCACATGCAGCTGTTTTCCTTTCCTATTTCTCTGCCATGTGACAGCCATGGGCCCTCACCAGAGGTCTAACAGATAGGGCTGCTTGATTTTGGACTTTCAGTCTCCAAACTTACAAGGCAAATAAACTTTTCTTTATAAACTACCTGGCTTCCTGTATTTTTTATAGCAACACAAAAAGGGTCAATACACTCCAGATCTGGAAAGAGGTAAACTGTACAGTTAGCCTTAACTTTTTCTTATCCTGACTGGAACTACTGCTAGGCGATATGAAAAAGAGAAGAAAGGGACAATCGTCAGACTTGTTGCAGGGCAGCACATTCTACTGGAAAGATGTTATAAACAGGCCTAGTGACGTGTGATGAATCTGACAGTCGACACACACAGAAGCCTCAGACGAGAGCCCAGATGGTATAACAAAGACAGTATAACCCTTAGATGTGCTCTTTCCCTTGACCCTCGAACTAAAGCCCAAGATTCTGCCCGTTTTTTTTACATTATAGAAAAATAAAAACTCAGCCTCATACTGTATTTTAGAGGGGAAACAAATTGGTTGGACATATTATAGAAAAAGGGTAAGAAATCACCCAAACTATACCAGAGAAAACAGAAAGTCTAGACATATTTCCCCAAGCATAAACAAAATACAAACAAACAAAACATAAAAATAAACCAGTATGGAAACTATGCACACAAACACAACTAAACAAACCAAAAACAAGGGCATCATCCTATAAATGAAGTTACTGTTTTTAAAATCAATACTTTAAAGACAAAATGATAATAGATGGGAAAGGAAGAAAGAGTTCACCTCAAAGAAAACTCATTGAGAGTCAAAGCAACATTATTATAAAATTAACACAGAAATTAGATTAGGTTCTTTTGGAAAATTTGTTACTGACATACAGGAATGACTAGAGATAAATATAGAAAATGGAGAAGAAAAAGATAAATTAACGAGAACCTAGTAGATATGGAAGAAATAAAAAACAAGTCAACATAAGGACATGCAGGGTTCCTGAAATATAACCCTCCTCCCATGATAGGACAGAAGATGCTTTTAAAACTACAACATATGCACATTCTCCTGAAATAAAAAACTAAAGCTGCAGATCATTTTCTGATAACATATGACATAGAAAAGCCAAAATTGAGTCACATCCTAGTAACTTTATTGAACTTCAAGATTCCTAAAAAATAAGTGAGCTTTTCAGTGTCCTGAAAGCCTAATAAAAATCACTCTAAAAAGAATAGAAAAATTCTGGTTGGCTTCAAACTTCAGTGCCAGAGAACACTGAAGCAATGTCTACAATACTTTAATAGAAAGAAATTATGATTCAGAAAGCTCTAGTCAGCATTTCATCTGGGTACAATAGGAAGACAGTCTGAAATATGAAAGAATGTAAGAAACAGATGAATAATTTCTTGGGAAAAAATATCTCACGGTCATGAAATACATTTATTTAAGAGATACATTAAAATAATTCAAGAATAAGGAAGTCAACTTAAGAAGGTCAGAGTTCTGACGGTGAACAGTTAGAGCATTTAAATATTGATTCAATACTTTTAAAGAAATTATGGCTACTGAAAATAATATGAATGTTTTCACCTATACAATAAAAAATAAACAAATGTTGAAAAATATGTGAGAAGAGATGAAGAGATGGGATAGATGTCATTTACAAAAAACCTCAAGCTTAAAAATCTTGACTCAGCTGGGCATGGTGGTGCATACCTGTAATCCCAGCACTTGACAGACTGAAGCAGGAGGATCGCCAGAGTTCAAGGCCACCCTGGGCTACATAGTGACTTCAAAGCCAGCCAACTACACAGTAAGATCCTGTCTCAAAAAAAAAAAAAAAAAAATCTTGACTCTACATAAATATCCATGTGAATCACTTTTAAGGTGCTAAAGGACCTTTTAGAAACTAATATCTCTAGTAGCTGAAAAAATTGCTTATCCATAATTCACTATTATTACTTCTATATTTTTCTTCTATTAAATTCAGTAAACGTGAACTAAATAATTATTTAAAAGACTATAATGATCCCACTTTCTACACTCTGTCTTTTTTTAACATCTGAAAACTTCTCAAACAATCTTATAGTAACACCCTAAACTGCCTTTCTAAAAACAACTGGGAGCAAATGGCCCAAATGTTAACAATGACTTGGAGTGATAAAAATATGAATTCTTTTTACTTTTTTTTTTTGGTGGTGGTGGCATTGCTGGGTATAGAACCCAGGCCCTCGCTCATGTTAGGCAAACACTCTCCCACTAAACTGCTTTCCAAAGCCTACTTATTTTTTAATTTAAAAAGTTAAGATTATTTAAGAAGTCAGTGAAAAGATGCACTGTACAGGGGCCGGGGATTTAGCTCGGTGGTTTTGCCACCTGCTGCACAAGCGCAAGGACCGGAATTTGATCTCCGGTACCAAAAAAGAAAGATGCACTGTACAACTGAATAGTTTCTCATTAGAAACTGTTGGTCTCCCAAGCATCCTGTGCATCCTTACCACATAGCCCCAGGGACAGGCTCTCCCACCTCTGCTTTAAAGCAAGCACAAGAGCAGCATGTGCCTCCTTATTCCAGCCTCACAACTACCTTCCGGAGTTGGCATTCTTGTTCCTTGATAATTCTTAATACTCCTACTTTATGATGAGGAGATGGAGGCATAAAGAAATTGTTTAAATTGCCTAGGGTCAACCACTGAAAGATGTTGGAGTTGAGCTTTAAACTTAGGCTGGAGAAAGTGATTTTGGAGTCTGAACTCTGTCTCCTTTCTCTTTGCTGGAGAAAGGAAGGCCGAGGATTGGCTGCCCCTGTACAGGCTTATCAGAGCTCTTTCCATACAGCCAGGCCCTGCCAAGCAATTCTTTCATTACCTGCTAAGAGATCTTCTCTCCCAAAATAACATTTCTTTTGGAGTAATCTCAGTGGCCCAGACCGTATCTAAACACATATTATGTCTTTCAATGACAAATTTGTTGTTCACTTTGCCGGAAAAAGCTCAATAAATATGATGACCTTTTGGCCATAAATTATAACTAAGAAAATAATAATTTCCCTTTGTTAAGTTTTAGTCTCATAATATTAAAGTTAAGGACCAGCAAGCGGATGGTGAGGACCTCGGCCGCATGGAGCCCCACTCCATCCCCGTGCCCTGTCCCCCAGCAACCAGCTTAGCAACGCCCTGTGTGCCCCCCCACCAGCCTCTGGCATCCTAGCTGTGCTGCTACCTGGTTCCACACTACAGAGGCACAGGGGGTCATAAAGGTCATTATCCTGAACTCCAGAAGATAGACCAGAAGTGAACAATAGAAAGAGGGCCTCTCTCAGACTCCTTGATAAAAACTGAAGCCCACTGGAAAAGTGAAGAGAATCTCTGCAATAAAGGCACACCAGACCACCATACTTGGTAAGTTGGAAGGATCATCACCTTCCATTGGAACCTGGGCTATCATCCAGGAAAGGGCAGCTGGAACCTGCAGTAGAACCTTGCAGAGTTCAACCTTGCAGGAGGCCAGGGAGCTCAACTTGGGACTTGAAGCCAGAAATCTGCCTGAATCTCACAGGTCTGCTACTGGTTTGATGAGACTCATTGACTTATATCTGCACTCTGCTGCCCACATTGTTTATTGTGACAGCAGAGACATACCCTGAAGGAGGCCTTTTATTTTTATTTTTTATTTGTTATTTTCAAAAACAGTTTTTTGCTCTTATTTTTAATTTTTTTCCTACTCTTTTCAAATTTTTATTTTTCTCTCCTTTTTTCTCTTCTTTTTTTCTTTCTTCTCTCTCTCTCTCTCTCTCTCTCTCTCTCTCTCTCTCTCTCTCTCTCTCTCTCTCTCTCTCATTCATTCTCTCACTGTCCCACATTGTTCTTCACCTCCCTTTTTGTTCCTGTTCTGGCCCTAATTTGGATTTCTTTATTTTTCTTTTCTTCTCTTTTTCCTTTTCTCAATTGTCATTAGTTTTAAAGGAAAGTAAATACAGTTTCTAGCCTCCCTATTGCTGTTAGGTTATTCTGTTCTTGTCTTTGTTCTTTCATTCTGTCTTTTCCTCTTGTCTTCAACAGTTTCTTAGAGTTTGTGTGATCTTCCTGTGTTCTCTGGCCTCACTGCTAACCTTTCCCTATCCTTCTACCTATCTATCCCTCCCTCCCCAACTCCTTCTAACTTCCCATCCCGAAGGGTAAAGTTGCTATATTGAAGAGTTTATTCACTATAAACATATGTTGGGCTGTTCCTCAATTTTGATTTAATTCACACAGTTAAAGGTGATAGATTAATAACTACCAGAAATTGTCATTTTCTAACCTATACTTGATGCTATAGTGTTGCTGATTATATCACTTGGGCTAAGGTATTGTAATTGATATAATCAGTTGTCCTTCATGGTATAATGAAAATGAGGTAGCCTCAGAGTCATTAGAGACTCAAAACCTAAAGACCAGCTATGTCTAGAAGACAACTCTGAGAAGCAATCATTCCATAAGGGTTCTAAATACAGGCCACAAAAATACTTACAATAAACAATTTCAAAGTATCAACCCAGGAATTAAACCAAGGACAATACCAAAAACAAAAATGAAAAGACATTTAAGCAAGGCACAATCTCAGACTTCCACCCCACAAAAGGCAAATTCTGGAGGAAACAAGGTGGAAAAGTCTAATAATCAACCACCTGGACACCCTGAACTGATAGCACAGGAGGTAACAAAACAGATGAATGAGGCTCTAGAAAAATTCAAAACAGAACTAGTTTCCCAGATAACTTCAGAGATGGTGAGCAGAGTAAAAGACATGATTAGAGGCTCTAGAACAGAAAGAGATAAAAACAAATAGATGAGCTCAGAACCATGCTGGAAGCCATGAATGCACAGCATAAGAAAGAAATGGATACCATGATCGCCCAACATAAGAAAGAAATGGAATCCATGAAACAGTTTCAAACAGATATTCAGGAGATTAAAAACTCTACTGAAAACATGCAGAGCAGATTAAGGGAATCTGAAGATAGAATATCAGATGTAGAAGACAGGATTGAGGTTAAGGACCATGAAAACAGAGATTTCTTAAAAATAGTAAGGGACCATGAGAAATCAATCCAGCAGCTGCTAGATGATGCAAAAAAGAATAACATAAGACTGACAGGAGTCCATGAAAAAGCAGCAGAGTACAAATGACATAAAAAAACTGTTCACAGAAGTAACAGTAGAAAACTTCCCAGACAGAGGTAAAGAATTGGACATACAGATAATTGAGGCATATAGAACTCCAGCTAGCCTTGATCAAAAAAATCACCTAGACATGTAATACTCAAGATCACAGAAACCCAACAGAAGAACAAAATCCTACGAGCAGTTAAAGAAACAAATCACCTACAAAGGAAAGCCCATCAAAAATCACAGCAGACTTCTTAACACAAACCCTCAAATCAAGGAGAGCCTGAAGTGAAGTATTTCAAGCCCTAAAAGAAAATAACTTCCAACCTAGACTGTTCTATCCTGCAAAATTATCTTTCAAAATCAATGGGGAAATTAGATACTTCCACAACAAAGAACACCTGAGAAATGTCATGAACACCAAACCAGCACGCCAAACAATTCTAAACAACATCCTAGAAAAAGACAATGACGGTGACAATTCCATGAGGCCCAACAGAGGGAAGCCACCAGGCAAGGCAAGAAACTAAAGGGAAAGGGGGAAAAATAAAAAATAAAAGAGGCAACAACAGTAAAACATCATGACAAGGATGAGTCAATATCTATCAATTATAACCATCAATGTTAATGGGCTCAATTCACCAATCAAAAGAAACAGACTGGCAGAATGGATTAAGAAGCAAAATCCAACCATATGCTGTATACAAGAAACACACCTAACTCAAAAAGAAATTCATAGACTGAAAGTAAAAGAATGGAAAACAGTTCTCCATGCAACAGGAACCTGGTAAAAAGCAGGGATAGCAATCTTATTTGCAGACAAAGTAGATTTCAAGCCAAAACTAATTAAGAGACAAAGATGGTCACTACATCTTTGTGAAGGGAACAACCCAAGAGGAAGAGATGATAATCATAAATATATATGCACCAAATACGAATGCCTCCCAACTATACAAAACAAATATTAACAGACATGAAAAACCAAATAAGCACTAATACAATTGTAGTAGGGGACCTCAATACCCCACTATCACAAATAGATCATCTAGACAAAAAAATCAACAACAAAATTCTAGAACTGAACCAAGATATTGAACAAATGGACTTAATAGATGTTTACAGACTGTTCCATCCCACAAAAAGCAGAATATACAATCTTTCCAGCTGCACATGGGTCATTCTCCAAAATAGATCACATATTAGCTCATAGGACATGTTTAAGTAAATGTAAAAGAACTGAAGTTACCCCTTGTATATTGTCAGACTATAGGCAATAAAATTGGAGATCAATAACATAAGAAACCATAAAACCCCCACAAACACATGGAAATTGAATAACATCCTCCTGAACAACCAGTGGGTCAAAGAGGAAATTAAAGAAGAAATTAGACAGTTTCTACAAGTAAATGATAATGCCAGTACAACATACAGGAAACTATGGGACACAATGAAAGAAGATCTACGAGGGAAATTCATAGCAGTTAATGTCCATATTAGGAAAACAGAGAGCTCAAATAAACAATCTAATGCTGAACCTCAAGCTCCTAGAAAAAGAAGAGCATAACAAATCCAAAACTCATACAAAAGAGGAAATTATAAAGATCAGAGCAGAAACCAATGCAATGGAGACTAAGAGAACAATACAAAAAAATGAATGAATCAAAGAGTTGGCTCTTCAAAAGAATAAATAAAATTGATAAACCTTTAGCCAACCTTATCAAAAAGAGGAAAGAAAAGGTTCAAATCCATGGAATTAAGAATTAAAAAGGTGGGCCCGGGGCCAAGGATTTAGCTCAGTGGTTCTGCTGCCTGCCTCATAAGCAAAAGCTCCCAAGTTCAATCCCCGGTACCTAAAAAAAGAAAAATAAAAAAGGTGAAGTCACAACAGATCCAGCAGAAATCCAGAGGATCATCAATACCTACTTCAAGAACCTGTACTCTAATAAAATG
>NW_004624838.1:2944140-2975120 GCF_000247695.1 Heterocephalus glaber | reverse complement strand
TTTGGGCCTTTTCTTTCCTTTTTCTGATAAGGTTGGCTAAGGGTTTGTCAATTTTGTTTATTCTTTTGAAGAACTAACTCTTGGCTTCATTGATTTTTTGTATCATTCTCTTAGTCTCCATTGCATTGATTTCTGTTCCGGTCTTTATAATTTTCTCCATTGTATTAGTTTTTGGTTTGTCCTGCTCTTTTTTTTCCTAGAAGCTTGAGGTTCAGCATCAGGTTGTTTAATTGGGCTCACTCTGTTTTCCTAATATGAGTATTCACTGTTATGAATTTCCCTTGTAAGACTGCTTTCATTGTATCCCATAGATTCTGATATGCTGTATTTTCATTGTCATTTAATTGAAGGAACTGTCTGATTTCTTTGTTCATTTCCTCTGTGACTCATTGGTTATTCAGAAACGTGTTGTTCAATTTCCATGTGTTTATGAAATTCTTGCAGTTTCTTTTGTGGTTGATCTCCAATTTCATCTCACTATGGTCTGATAATATACAGGGGATAACTTTGGTTCCTTTGCACTTAAACATGTTTTATGAGCAAGTATATGATCTATTTTGGAGAATGACCCAGGTGCAGCTGAAAAGAATGTGTATTCTGATTTTGTGGGGTGGAACACTCTATAAACATCTGTTAAGTTCATTTGTTCAAGAGTTTAATTGAGTTCTAGTATTTCATTATTTTTTGTCTAGTTTATCTATTTCTGACAGTGGGGTATTTAGATCCCCACTACTATTGTATTAGTGCACATATGACTTTTCATGTCCATTAGTATTTGTTTTATATAGTTGGGCACACTAGCATTTGGTGCATAGATATTTACCACTGTCATCTCTTCCTCTTGGCTTGTTCCCTTTACAAGGATGTAGTGTCCTTCTTTGTCTCCCTTAATCAGTGTTGGTTTGAAATCCACTTGATCTGCAAAGAAGATGGCTACTCTTGATTTTTTTCAGGTTCCTGTCACATGGAGTATTGTTTTCCACCCTTTAACTTTCAGTCTATGAGTTTCTTTTAGAATTAAGTGTGCTTTTGTATGCAGCATATTGCTGCATCTTGCTTCTTGACCCATTCTGCCAGTCTATTTCTTTTGATTGGTGAATTGACACCATTAACATTGATGATTATAACTGATACATACTGACTTATCATTGTCATGAGTTTTTATTTTTGTTGGATTCTCTCCTTTGCATTTAATTTCTTGTCATGCCTGACAGATTCATACTGCTGTGCTTCCTGGAGTTGCACCCAGTAGGAAGCTCCCCCACCGGCATCCCAAGCTCCTAGGGCAGAGAAGGTGAGCTGGTCCCAGCACCTGGAAGGAAGCTCACCCACCACCATCCCAAGCTCCTAAGGCAGAGAAGCTGAGCTGGTCTCAGCACCCAGAAGGAAGCTCCCCCACCACCATCCCAAGTTCCTATGGCAGAGAAGGTGAGCCGTGGGCTCCAGAAGCTCCCCCACCCCATGGAAATGAGAAGACACGTAAACAAGCCTCAAAAACAGACTTCTGGATCACCTACAGCAACCCAAAAGGGAAATGAGATGGAACAATCTGATACTCAACCACCTGGACTCTCTGAACTGGCAACAAAAGAGGATCTGGGAAAAATGAAATCAGAAATAATTACTCATTGTCTTTTCCTAGGATTTTGTCTAAAATTTTTTGGAGTGCTGGTTTGGTATTTGTGAAGTTCCTAAGGTGGTCTTTGTCATGAAAGTATCTTATTTCTCCATCCATTTTGAAAGATAGTTTTTCAGGGTACGTCAATCTGGGTTGGAGGCTGTTTTCCTTTAGGGGTTGGAATACATCACTCCAAGCTCTTCTTGTCTTGAGGGTTTGTGTTGAGAAGTATGCTGTGATTCTGATGGGCTTTCCTTTGTATGTGATTTGTTTCTTTTCTCTAATTGCTTCCAGAACTTTGTTCTTCTATTGGGTTTCTGGAATCTTAACAATTATATGCCTATGTGTAGATTTTTTTTGATCAAGGCCAAGTTGGAGTCCTATATGCCTCACTTATCTGTATGTCAAGTTCTTTTCCCTTGCTTGGGAAGTTTTCTGCCATCACTTATGTGAACAGTTTTTTAATGTCATCTGCACTCTGTCCTGTTTCTTTGTTGACTCCGATTAGTCTGTTATTCTTCTTTGCATCATCTAGCAGCTGCTGGATTGATTTCTTGTGGTCCCTTACAATTTTAAAGCAATTTTTCTTTTCCTGGTCACTAATTGCAATCTTATCTTCTATATCTGAAATTCTGTCCTCACCTTGGCTCATTCTGCTGTGTAGACTTTCAATGGAGTTTTTAATTTCCTGGAAATCTGTTTGCATCTGTTTTATGGATTCCATTTGTTTCCCATGTTGGGATTCCATCATGTTCCTCAGCTACTCTCTAGATTTATTAATCATGGCTTGCCCTATGAGCACAATCTCTGCTGTTATCTGAGAAATTATTTCTGATTTCATTTTTTCCAGATCCTTTTTTGTTGCCAATTCAGGGAGTCCAGGTGGTAGATTATCAGAGTGTTCCATCTTGTTTCCCTTTGGGGTTCCTGCAGGTGATCTAGACATCTGGTTTTGAGACTTGTTTACCTGTCTTCTCATTTTGATGGGGGCTGGGGGGTGCTACTGGTGCCTGTGGGGCTCACCTCCTCTGCGCTGGAGCAGTGCCACAGCAGCCCAGAAACCTCTTCTGTGCTCCTCTGCGCTGGGAGCAGTGCTATGGCAGCCCGGAAGCCTCCTTGTACTGGGAGCGGTGCTCCTCCTACTGTTTTCCATGGTGGCTGTATTAATTTGTAGCCTCATCAATTTAAAATTCCTTTTCTAAAATCATTATACATCTCATGAAAGGCAAGACTCCTTCCTGCCTTCTGACAAATACCACATAATTATCCCCATTTCATAAATAGTGTTAAAGCCCAGAGATTAAGTACTTTAACCAAGGTAGAGAGAGGCATGAACATGTGTTTCAGAGATGACAGGTTTTATTCCCAGCCATGTCACTTTCTAGCTTGGTTATTTAACTTCTCAAAGTGTTAGTTTCCTCCTCAGAAATTGGGAGATGATGTCAGTTCACCTGGTTGTTGTAAACATCGAGGGAGAGGTGAAGCATTTTAAAGTTTCTGGCACATAAGTTCTTGATAAACATTAATTAGAGTAAATACCAAAGTATCAGGATGTTTAACACCTTCTTTCCCCCTAAATTTTCTGCTAGGGTCATGATTGGTTCCTAGAACTCTGATGGATTTGTTGTGTCAGCCTCAGTCAGCTTGGACTGGATGCACATGTCTAAATGGATAGAAGGAACACTATCTTCATCTCTGTTTTGATTTGGATTTTGCCAAAGAGAATCCCTTTCAAAATCCACAGAGTTTCATGTAGCACATTAGCTCCACTGAGGGTTTCTGTAAGGCAAAGCATGCCGTTCAAAATCTTATTCTTGCCTGGGATGTACTTTAGCTCAGTGGTTCCACCGCCTGCCTCACAAGCACAAGGTCCCGAGTTTGATCCCCAGTACCAAAAAAAATAAAGCTTATTCTTATGAACTGGCTAATGGAACACAGAAAAAACTAAATTTAAGTAGCCTAACTAAGCTGGAGGTGCCTATGGTTATTCCTTCTTAGGGCTTAGCTTCCCAGCCAGGGTACTGTGACTGGGTTTCAAAAATCTTCAACACTTATCCTTGAAGGCAATGACCTTTAGCCCAGAATATCAGTTTATCAGTTATCCCAAGATACTGTCATCATTACCATAATCTATGAGTAATTTATTCTGTAAAGGGCTGGGAATCAACATAGAGTTTGGTAAGAGTTTTATAAGGGTTAAGAATGGTTAGAATCCAGGCTGCTAACCCTTCGATTAAAATTCCCAGACAATGAGCCATCCCTGTAGTGGAGTATTTGCCTCCAAACTTAATGATCTACAAGAAAACATTTGCTACTCTTAAAGACTGAAGCAGCAAAAAAAAGAAATGGGGCACCCAATTAGACATAAAGCATTATGTAGCATCTCATTGCAAAGTATAATTTGATCTGTAAGTCTGACCCCAACTTCTTTGCCAACCCAAAGCTACATTCAGATGCAATGTCTCCCAAAAAGCTGCTAGAGATGCCCAGAAGCGATTGCTTTCTGAAAATATGTCTACGTGAAAAGCCCTTTCTCCTCAGATCCATCACATTTGACTGGAAAAACAAAACACTTTGTTGCTTCTAATAAGTACAGAGAGCTTGACAAGGTAATGACTTTTTTTTCCTCTAGCACTAATCTCAAATAATATACTGTCTAATACAATTTTTAATCTCTAAACATTGTGTTACCGAGTCAAAGCTAAATTCTTGGACTTGCACTTCTAGTTTGTATCTCTCAGTCTATGACTCAGAAATAAAGATGAGCAGGATATACTGAATGAACTGCACTCCTGCCTGAAATGGTTTATGACAGATGACTATATATGATGAGAATACAAAATCTCAATGATAATAGCTTTATTTATCAATTGCAAATAAAAGTCACGAACTGTGAAGCTGCAAACTGCACTGGAGGGAATTGGGCAGGGAGGCCATCAGGAAAAGTGTATGCCATGCAGAAACAGAGCCAAGAGTTGCCTGAAAGAGGCCAGGCTGGACAAGGCTGGGGTGGGAGCTGGCTGGTGCTGCCTCCACAGTGGCACATCAGGCCTCATGCAATGAATGGTAGGTGGAGTGAAAATGCACAGGAATTCAGGAGCTGGTGTCCAGAATCTGCTCCACCACTAACAGGCTATGTGACCTTGGACAGGAGTTTGAATCCCTCCTGGCCTCTATTTTCTTTCTCTGTAAAATAAGAGGTTTTATTCATGCAACAAACACCACAACCTACAGTGCTGAGCCTGGTAATGTTAAGATGGGTAAAATGAGAGTGTCAAAAGCAGGAAAAGCAGACCCGAAGTAACCTCAGTATAGGGCAACACAGTACAGGAAAATTGGCAGGCCACACAGTGCTGAGGCTTGGCATGCCTAGCATCCTTTATGAGTCTCAGTTCTACAGCTGAAACTCAAACTATGCTTTCCAATTGCTTGAAGATGCTTGCAACAAAAATGGGCTCAAAGGCAGCAAAATATGAGAGGGCTTTTAACTCCCAGGCAGAACCTAGAAGGCCAGAGGAAAGGCTTGGACACCTGAAAAGTCATTTGCATATTGCTGAATGATTTACATACCAGAGGGAGCCATTTGTCCCCAAAGTGCCTTCCAGTGTGGTCTCTGTAACAACATCAGGGCTGAGGTGACTAAAAAGCCTGTGAAAAGGGTTTTGCCTGATGTACACAGGAATTGGCATACCACAATTTCACACAATGAAATTACAAGACAAACATGTCTTTGTTTGATTTATCTTTCTGCAGCCCTAGCAGCAAGCTCACAGAAAGCCCTTAATGACAGAGCTTCCTAACAGGTGATTTTCAGACAGTCATAGCAGGTAGTGATTGAAGGAGAATAATTGTGGTTCCAACTTAGGTGAGTGACAATAAAGTCTTAAAGTAGATGTTATCTTAAAGACTTGTTGAGATTTCATTTGAAAAACATAGGCTCTGCGTTCATTTCGATTTCTTCCTAGCTACCACCACAAACTTAGCAGCTTAAAGTAACACAAACATCATTTTACAGTTCCAAATACAAGTTAGCTGGGTTCTCTGTCTAGGCTCTTACTGGGTTAAGATCAAGATATTGGCTAGGGCTGAGATCTTTTCTGAGATGTGGGTCCTCCTCCAAACTCACTGGGTATTGGTAATCTTCATTCAGTTCTATGTGGTTACAAGACTGAGGACCTCAACTCCTGCATGCTACCCAGCTTCCTGCCATGTGATCCTCTGGTAACACAAAAGTTTAAAGATCAGTAGATGAATCTGATGACTTCTGTTTAACCTCTACATTCTCTCTCTCTCTCTTTTTTTTGGGACTGGGGATCATACTCAGGACCTTGCGCTTGTGAGGCAGGTGGCATACATTCTCTTTTAAAGGATTCAGCTGGTTAGGTGAATGCCTAGTGATTGTAATTACACCTGCAAAATTCTAGACCTTTGCCATATAACATGACAGTCACAGCTCATCACCTTTGCCATTTTCCATCAGGTAGAAGCAAAGTACAGGTTCAGCTCACACTTAAGGGGAGGGAATTATACATGGACAACATGGTTTTTAGAGGTCACCTTAGAATTCTGCCTACCATAGGATCTCTCTTCCTGCCCTTTTATATGGTTGGTTGTGTTTATGTTGGTTTCATTATATAGGATTTCCTAATCTCCTTGGGGAAAATAGTACTTCTCCCATTGGTATCATTCCCAGACTTTGTCATTATTCATCTGAAGCTTGGGAACAGAGGGTCACAGGAATATTTTTACATCCCTACCTTGGTAACTTGATTTTCTTTGTATTGCTCTCTCAGGAAAAAGAGGAAGTACCATATAGGGACCTTATAACTGACTCAAAATCCCCACTGGTAATCATCATACAAGATAAGCTGAGAAATGGTCACTTGCCACATTAGGATTTTCTGTTAAAAGCATCCCAGGCAGAAGTAGTTTTTTGGCCAAAGGGAGATCCCAGAAGACGTTGAACCTCCAACACATTGAACACATCTAGTTGCAATCATACCATCAAACCAATGCCTCCCTTTGTTTCAGATAAAAACCAACTGATAAGCTCCTTCCCTCTGTGGCTTTAGCAAGTGCCTGCCACCTGAATCAGCAAGCTTCCTGACCTTACTCCATGCTGCAGTAAGGAAGAACCTAACTTTTTGACATTATCTTTGCAATAGGAAACAAGTTTGATGTTAATGTGAAAGGCAGTGCTTTTATTAAAAAAAAAAAATTATTGCTACACTCATTCCCGGCCTTTTTCCATGTACCTTCCCCTCCACTGCCCCCTCTCCCTGGTACTTCCAGCTCTGTTTTCTGCAGCCCTCCTGCTTTTCGGGATGGTGTTCAGCCATCATTTCAACCCATCCCCCATGCCTTCTGCCATCACTCTGGGACTTCCTCCAACATGCTCCTAAATTCATGATGTAGAGGTTTTCTAAAAGGAGTGGCCCTGCACTAAGAAATAAATGGTGGTCAATCACCCAGAAAAATTGAGAAAGAACCTGCTTTATAAAGTGAGAAAGAGAAAGAAATAATACAATACAGCCACAAAAAGATGAATCAACTGAATTTTTTATAATATAATTAAATTTTCAGACCAAGATTGGATATGACTTTGGGTGGAGAGGAATCTAGACCTAAAATTTCCAACTAAAAGGAGATATTGATAATACGGTGTAGGCTACACTGTTGAAGCAGCAGTTCCACAGGCACCAGAGTGATTTAGCTGATACAGTATGGACATCTCTCTAGACTATACTGTAATTGAAAGAAAGTTGTTGTCCTCAGGCATAGCCCAGTTTTTAAGATGGATTGAGCCCCAATACATTGCAAAACATGCTTGCTGTAGTGTTGAACTTGGAGATGGGGGCTGGGATGGACCTGTGTTGAATCCTAGTGCTGTTACTTATTGACCTTATGATTTTTATCAAGTCACTTATCTATTATAAGCTCAGTTTCTTCTTTTGAAAATGAGGATAAATAAACATTTCACACATATCATTACTATTGTGAGGATCACATTGGGCTGTGGTGTACTAGCACAATGCCTGGCATATAATAAATGCTCAATACATATTGTGCTATTATTAAAACTCCCTGGGTTAGGGTGCGAGCAGACCCCAGAATTATACAGCTTGACTTTACCGTCTTGTCTCACTTTCATGCTGTAACCAGATTGGATTCTTTGCTTTTGCCTTAACTTAAGGGAGAGGAGGAAATTTTGTTTCCAAATTAAGATTTTTCAGAAACTTAAACATTAAAATAGAATGAATACACTCTGGAGATCTACTGTAAAACATAGTGATGACAGCCAAGAATATATTGGACACTTGAAAATTGCTAAGTGTCTTAGTTACTTTTCTTGTTGCTAATACAAAATACCTGATGCCAAAAGTTAAAGAAGGAAAGGTTCATTTGGCTCTCAGTTTGTAGGGGTTTCAGTTCATATTTGGCTGCTCCAAAGAAAGGTGACATGGCAGAGTGGCATCACAGAGAAGAAACAGTCCATGGCAGGCAGAAGGCGACAAAAGCAGCAAGTGACAAGTGAGCAACAAGCAGCGACCCTCTGTCCCTTATATCTTATCCAGGCTAGCATGTCCTGGGCAGGTAGCAATCACACCCTTAATCCTAGCATTCCACCATGAAATCAACTCAAGCATCAAATCTTGATCTCAGCATTATGCAGCCTAGATCCAGCCAACTCTGTAAAGCACCACCTCTGATTACATGATGCTTTGGGGGGACATCCAGACACAAGCCATAGAACTAAGACAGATCTTAAATGTTCTTATCACAAAAAACAAGAGTGCATATGTTAATAACTTGAGTGTGGTAATCATCTCACAATGTATACATGTATTAAAACATCAGGTAGGGCTGGGGATTTAGCTCAGTGGTTCTGCTGCCTGCCTCGAAAGTGCAAGGTCCCAGTTCGATCCCCAGTACCAAAAAAAAAAAATCATGTAGTATATGACAAATACATACAACTTGTCAATTAAGACTAAATAAATATGAAAAAAGAGTCCCTTGAGGCAAAGGCTATGGAACTATTACTACAGAAAATGTTACATCTGTCCCTAGTTTGGGGTCTATTAGTAATTTTCTTTGGAGATAGAGTTCAGTAGAAGCATATAAGCAACTCAATCCTAGAGGAATGACTGTGCTGCTTTTCTTAATTTGTACAGCTGATGTGCAAAAGTCAGAAGAAACAGTTGGGAACATCATAGGAGCAGCCTGCCTGGAACCCCAGCAACCAGATGAACTCCATGAGCTCATCTGGAAACCCAAAGGACACTGCATCAAGAGAGCAAGAGGACCCAAGAGAAACCATGTATAATTAAAAAGTGAATAAACAACCGTCTTAAAATGTTTTAAATATTTAAAATCTTGATTTGGAAAGCCTTCAAGCATATAGAGTCAGCAAGTAAGATGCTAATTATCTTTTCTGTAATAATCCCCTAAATCATAAATTAAGTCCTTTTCTAAAAAGCCTCATGCATTAAATCAACCCCATTCCAGAAATGCACATACAAGCCCTTTTCATAAAGAAGCTGGCATCAGGTCCGAAGCTTAGTTTTCCAGTTAAGGTCAAAAGCCACCAGATATGAAGCAATTTATTGAGAACAAAGATGAGGCCTAAATTAATTTCTACCCATGGCTTCTATGAGTGGAAATTCTAGAGCAGTTCTCAAATTTAGTGTGCCTAAGAGATCACTTGAGATACTTGGATTTGGGCCGACACATTCAGTTTTTATTCACTGAGCAGATTTATTGAATGGTTTATGTGCTGAGTTGATCTCTATCTTTACCAAAGCTTATGGTCCAATGAGGGATATGAACAATAAACAAACCATTATAGTAGTGCAAAATGACTAAACTGTCATCAGAGACAGCTCTCACTGATTCTTCCAAGATCTTCCTAGAACTCAGGGAGTTAAGCTAAAGAAAAATGAGATCTAGTATTCCTTGTCAACTTCTAGGTACAAGGCTATTTACATACACTTGCCCATTTAATCCTCATGCAAGTAACGTTATCCCCAGTTTCCCGGGTAAAACACTAACAGTGTATGTAGCTTGGTTCCTGGACTGGTTTCCGCATCGTCTGCCTGTGAAGCCCAGGTGAGATGCATTAGTTTGGGTTGCCTGGATTTTTCAATTAGTCAGTGCACTATCGTTGGGTAGGGAGAGAAGAATTGCTGTATGAAAAGAACACAGAAGCACATGGAAGAAAAGGTTTTGGACAGAAAAATTGTGAAGTGCAAGGCAACTCCCATAACTCTGCCCTGGGGGTTGCCAGGCGGGGTAATAGGAGTGCCCCTTGGGTCATGGGAGATCTTGGCCACTAGAGGGCAGAGTGTGCACTAACCAAAACAACGAAAGTCTCCATACAGTAGTCCCTTAAGAGAAAGGCCTAACACTGCATGTCTCGTTAACTATTCCAGTGTTGATAAATACTTTCAGTACCCTTGTCAGATACAGAACAGACAAGAGATTTTTACACTAGAATATGGCACCTGATTACTGGACACACAAGGAGAGGGGAGAGTACTTCCTCTGATTGGCCCCATTTGTTTCCAATGTTGTTAAAATCACAAAGCTATGTGCACTTCAGTTAACCTTAAGACATGAAGAGTAAAGCTTTTTTACTCTTCCTAGCAGCATGAAGCACACACCACAGTTTTTTAAAAAGAAGAGTTGGCATCTAATGTTAATATAGTAATAACCCTACAATTGAGGCAGAAATGGAAATAGCAATAGCAGTGAAAAGAACACAGAAGTGCATGGTTCAAATCCTGGCTCTATTACTTACCAACTATGACTTTGTTCAAATCACTTAACCTCTATGAATCCGTTTCTTCATCTATGAAACAGAATCCACCCAATATGTCTTTTGTGATCATTAAATGAGTTACTGAATATAAACATTTAGCATACTCAGCAGCCATTATTGGTAGGTCCTATATAATGACATTAAGTGTTATTATTCATAGCAATAGAGTTTTAGCTGCATATTAATGCCACAGAGAAATTAAAGTCTTTCTAAAAGTCATCTCGTCTAGGGCCGGGGATTTAGCTCAGTGGTTTCACCGCCTGCTGCGCGAGCGCAAGGACCGGAGTTCGATCCTCGGTAGCAAAAAATAAATAAATAAAATAAAAGTCATCTTGTCTTGCCTTCCTGTTGACACAAATTCCCTGCACTAGACTCGTCATCTCTCTTCCTTGCTATAAATGAAGAGGTTTCCTTCCTGAGACAAAAGGCCAGCTTTTCAGTCTGGAGCCTGGAATTATATCTCCCCACCTTCTCTAGGAAACTTGATGCCTTTAGTCATTATGCCTGGCTTATACATCTTTATCTTCTCCTTCTTCCCTGGCCTCTTCCACTCCCACATCCGGACATGTTTGAGTCTCTTCTATCTTAAAATGAAAAACAAATAACCAAAACAAATTGTTCCCTCACCCTATATATTCCATCTGTCCCTGATTTGCAACAAAACAACTCAGTGGCACTTCCTACCAGTCTCTGCTTCCTTCTGTCTGGTAATTTCTGGTCCATTTCAATTTTGCTCCATGACGCCTGAACTCACCAGGACTGCTGACATGACGGCACTCTTCAGTTCGCTTACTTGACCTCTCAGCAGCACTGACCCTACGGACCTTCTTTATTAGTAACTTTGACACAGGTGTCTCTTGGGCTCCATAACACCAAACTATTCCTCAGAGTCTGTAAGTGATTTTGCCTTCTTTATTCAGCCTTTAGTTGCAGGAATCTTCCAAGCTCTGTCTCAGGCCCTCCTCTTCTATTTTGCACCATTCTTGGGTGCTCTTGTCTTTTCTCAAGGATCCAGTGGTTATTACCCATCCATATGGTCCACGTCATCTCCAACTGAATGTCTCAAAGGCACCTCAATCTCAAGATGTCTCTAAGAGGATTACGTCTTCCCTTCTAGCACTTCCCTCCTGACACACACACACACACACACACACACACACACACTCAGAAACACTCACACAGATGAACCCATTCCTTCAATTGTCTCTATTAGAAAATTTGTATCCCCTGCAACCAGGCATTTAAGTCAGAAATTTCACAACCACTCTTAATGCTTTCCTTTCTCTTATCCCTTACATCCAATTAACTGTGATTACCAGGCTCCTGCCTATATTGTTCAAATCTCACCCTCTTTTTTCTCCACCACCTCCAACATTCTAAGCTACTATCATCTTTTGCCTGCTCCTCATCATTCCACTCTTCACACTAGCCATGGAAATACCTTAAAATATTGATTTTATCCATGTCTTCTCATACATTTGAAATTATGTGCTAATTATAGTTCTTTGGCTAAAATTCAGAATCCTCAAAGTATCCTATACTGTTCTTCGTCTAGCCCTTCCTATCTCTCCAGTCTCCCACCATCTTTACCTTTCCTCCTCCTTTAAGCTTTCAAAAATCCTCTTTCTTGCATCTCAAAACTGGTATTGGAAAATGGATTAGGGTTTGGATTGTAGCTCAGTGATAGAATGTATGTTTTGTATGTATGCAGTACTGAATTCAATCCACAGCCTCCCTCTCTAAAGAAGGCAGATTAATTTAATGCCGATACTATGGGAATTTCAGAGTTGTATCATTCATAGTGCCTGCCTTCAAGGAATTTACAGTCATGCAGGAGGGAGAACCCAACTGTAACTATTAGTATAGAACCAAATGTGATAAATAGCTCTAAAAGTGTGTACACAGGGGAGTTTGGAGGAGGAAATGAGTGGTGTGATACACAAGAAAGGTTGCAGAGACATGGTGGGTATGATCTGTGCATACCACCTTATGAGTTGGGGGTGGGGGGACCCAGCTCTTCCCACACTGCATAGGAAGACAGGTCTAGGGAAGGATGAATGAAAACAGGACAGATAACAGCTATGTGAGGTTAATCAGGGAAGAAATGCTGTCAAGACAGAAGTGTATAAGGTGCCAACTCTTGCAGACACCCAGAAAAAATAGCATTTAAACACAACAGCAGAGGCCATTGTAGATCTTTGGTAAAGTACAGTCTGTAAGGAGGTGAGGGTTGAAGGCTGATAACAAAGGAAAAAGCAAGTCATGAGAACATGAAGACCAACTATAGTAGTTTGTTATTTTAAGAAGTTTAGTACCAAAGGAAAAATCGCAATGGAAGAATCTTGAGAATCTAGCATTCATCGTCATAGCTTGGACCAGGTAGTCAAATTTCCAATTGTGGCTAAGTCAAAACAGTATCAGGTGGCCTTACACCATAGACAGTTGCCAGGATGCCAGGAAAAGGAGGGCATGAAAGGAAAGAGGCTGTTTTGCCCTAGGTTCAGCTACCGACCCCCTCCCCTGTCCCTGGACACAGCCTGAGGCCCGGGCATCAGCCACACTCTCACTCAGCACCAGCCGTAAAGAGTGCGGAACAATGGAAGCTGGTTGTAAAACTTAAGCAGATCAGACACTATAAAATACTTGGTAATGTGCCATTGAGGCGACCAAATAAGAGGCTTGAATAAATTTATATTCCAATTGCTAAACATTACAGTCAATTTAAAAACCCACAAAAGTTTTGCTGAACAACTGTATAAATTAGAATGGATCCGTCGCATTGCACAGTACCTAATAGACTGAGACATAAAACAATCGCGGCTAACTCCCTCTCACCTGTTAAATCATCTTGAACTAGATCTGCTAGCTCAACTCTCCAATTTTTTTCCTTTTGAAAAACACTGTAAGGTAATTCTCAGGTTAATGTGAGTTTTATTTATTATTTATTCACATTTTTTTCCCTCCAGAAAGAAAGTACTAAAAACTGTCAGGAGCAGGAATTTATCATACCTGAACCTGCCTTCCTCCATTGGAAGCTCTCCACCTGACTTTTGGGGCATTTCACTTCCATTATGCTATGTTGGAATTGTCGGTTGATGGCTAGTTTGTAGAAGCTCCATATACATGGTCGCACACTGACACAAACATACATGCATGCACACACATACACATGTGCATACATATGCATGCACAAGCATATATTCATGGGAGTGTGCACACATAGAGGCAATACAACTTAACAAACTAGGCCAACAGCCAAAGGATGAAAATTCTGAGTGTGTTTCTGTCATATTTGCTATGAGAGAGTAGGTGGTTTCCTTTCACACTGTTCCTCTGTTCCCACTCCAAATCATTTACTACCAATTGCAAAATATGCACTGAAGCAGTGGAGACATGAGGGAGAATCCTCTCCCTCTGGTAAGTATTCACATTTGAGACCCAAGGGCTACATACTAGAGCAAAAACACTTGTCTAATTCTCTCAACGACCCTCTAAGATAGACACAGAAATTATCCCCCTTATTCCAACACAGTAACAGGGCTAGAGAGGTTAAAGGTATTTGTTCAGTGACACACAGCAGAAAAGCAGAAGTTCTGGGATTTGAACTCTGATTTTCCTGAGCATACCATGTGGAGGATAGCTGAAACCTGGAGAACTGAGGAACAGGCAGGAGACCAACTCCATCTTCCCCTGTTAAAGGAAGATGGTTCCAAAGAGGGGAGAAGCTGGAGGCCAGTTTCCTGTTTGTTTCTGCCACTCAATATCAGAAACTGTTTCCATCCTCTTGGTTTTGTCAAGATTTTGTATTGAGTCCCAGCAATATTACTGTATGGATGAAGCATTAAATTTTAAAGAATATCCAAGAACAGCAAAGAAGTTCAGCTGGGCCATAAGTAGTCTGGATTCTCTTCCGTCTTCACTGTGAACTGAAAACTTTTTGGGGGCAGGGGGTACTGGGGATAGAACTCGGGTCCATGCACTTGCGCAGCAGGTGGCGAAACCACTGAGCTAAATCCCTGGCCCTGAAAACTTCTTTTTGGGTTCCTTATTGCAAATCTTTGCAGTGCCCCTCAAAAGAAAGAGAGCAGTCAGCTGGGATTTAGCTCAGTGGCACTGCACCTGCCTTGCAAGCCCAAGGTTCTCGGTTTGATCCCCGGTACTGAAAAAGATAAAGAGAGAAATAGAGCAGTCTTGTTCATCTTCTTTCAGCTGACCACAGAGCCAGCTTATGAAGTGATTGCTCTTGCAGCACAAGCCCACCCCTGGCCCAGTGAGGTGAAGGGAGCAGGGGTAGGATGGAAAGTTTTCTTACCTACCATGAGATACTGCTACTTAGGCACCAGGAGCCGAGGGTTTCCCTCAGAAGCTGGGCAGGGATGTGGGAGGATGGGCTGAGTGGACAAGGGGACAAATCTCATTGAGAAGTGAATAACTTGCCCAAGAGATTCAACCACCTCTGTTACTTTCTGAAAAAAAAGAAACTGAGGCCCAGGAAGTCAAAGGTCTTGCCCAAGGCTACCCAGCTTGTCCAAGCAACAGGTCTGTCCTACGACTGAATGTGGACTAGAAATCAACTTTTTGTCTCCCAGAGGGTAAAGAAAGATCTAAGGACTTTATCTGCCCTACTCAGAAAGGCACAATCCTGAAAGGAAAGGTAAAGGTGCCTGGTGCATCCATGATGGACAAAGATAAACGCTGGCCACTCCTTCCAGCCCTGGCTCTAGATTAGAAACCCTGGGACCTGGAGACTGAGGAGGGTGGGACAAGGCCTAAGTCTAGGAGCCAGTGTCGGGGTGGAGACCATGACTGGTGGGAATGGGAGTCACTGCCAAATCCAAAACTGCAGATAGGAGTCAACCAAACACTTCACTGAGGCTGTTTTTCCAAACATTCCCATAGTAAAGCTCTTCAAGGGCCCATTCATAGAAAGTGATGGTTGGGATCTAATCTCCTTTGTGCCACTTGGGGGCAACACCTTCATGTTTGATTTATTGAGGCTTCACACCTCTGTTTGCCTTCTGCAGGCTGAGAGAAATCTCCAATCTGAAGACAATCTTGTCCTTTTTAAATGGCTGCAGCAAACTCCCAAACTGCCTGACTACTTGAAGCTCTGGATATTTTTACCTGTTTATTTAAAGTCAATTTTTTCCCCAGTTACTGCAGGACAAGGCAAGACAAATGTTGGCTACAGAGACTGGCATGAAGGTGCTGGGGGAAATCTCCTAAAAGGACTGAGAAGGAATTCAGAGCACTGACAGATCTCTGTTTCCAAGGATGTCTTCAAAGGCAATACCAGCCAGAACAACCATTACCAGCAGGAATGCCCAACATTTGCTGCCTGGCCTTTCTGAAGGTGGACAGAGTAGATTCAGTAGTGGGGAACACTCAGAGGTCCAAAGAAGCAGCAGGGAGCTATCATGGAGATGGTGATTTGTGTAAGTAAATAGGGGCCACCATGGCAAATAAGCTCAGGACAGAATTCCAGGCTGTGGGTGGGTAATCAACAAGAACAAGTCATGGCCCCAGGCATGAGGAGATGTGGAGGCTCAAGTCTAAGGGACACGATTTCTTTCTATTCATGGGCCTTGTTCTATGCCTGGCCCTTCCTGAGCAGCATCAGACAAACATTTCTCCTGATTCCCAGATCTCCACATGCTCACAGACTTCTTCCCTGATGGCCCATGGCTACCTCACCAAACATGTCAAAATGGAACTTGTCATCCTCACTCCAAAACAGGCTTGGCCTTCTTTTAGTCCTTCATCAGAGAATGGTACTACCATCCACCCACATATGCAAATGAGAACTGTCACAACAGTAACATCTCTGTCCTATCCTTCACTGGTTATGCCTAATTGGTCCCCACCTGCTTGCTTCAGATCCATCCCATCCTCCACCACTTAGGTCAGGCCCCTACCATCTCTTACAGTGACAGTAACAGCTTCCTCATTGATCCTCTGGCCCTGGTAATCCCCCTCCACACTACTACCAGGAAGTTCCATCTGGCCACATCATCCCTCGCACTCCACAAACTTCAAAACAACAAAGAATAAGCCACATAGCACAGATGCTCCGTTTTCCATTTGCCAGCCTTGAAACCCTTATTCATCTTAAAAACACAAATCAAATGCTATCTTTTCTATGGATTCTCTCCAGTTACTTCCCCTCTACTGTTCTCCTTGCCATAATTAATCCCATTCTCTTCTGTATGCTTTTTGTACTCAGTCTATAGGCTTCTACTACAAGATTCACATGGCATTAGAGGTCTTAGTTGATCACATGTCTCTTTGTGAAACAGTAAGCACAGTGGAGGCAGGCACTATTTTTGTATATCCAGTGGCTAATACACAGTAGGTACTCAGTTAAGGCTGAATTGATTCAGGCAAGACCCAGTTGCTAAAGGTGATAAAAGAGGTGAGTTGCCATTGACTACTGAGCCAGAACTCATTAAATGCCTCTTACATAATATTGCACATGGAATTGTTTCTCACGTAATACTGTAAATGGCCCTAGAAAGCAAGTATTTAAGTAACTTAGATTTAGTTTTGCATGCCCTTTTCAGAGAATTGCACACTATCAATAGCCCTAGCTGAATAAGGAGGCTAGAGACCAACTTTATGCTACATGGACCCCACTGCTTTTGGCAATAGTTGATTGGACCAGAAATGGACAAATGACCATATGTTCTAGAGATTAATTCTCAGATATGAAGAAAATATACATCACTGAGGTCAACACTGGCTTTATATCAAACCAAAGCTACATGTAAGAAAGATAAGACAGACCTCAAAACAATGATAGCAAAATGATTGTAATAGAATAATGGGTAATATTTCTAATATTTTCTACATGCCTCATATCATGCTAAGTGATTTTTATCTATCTAATTTCATCCTTGCAACAAATCTGTGAAATAGCTACTTCCATGTCCTTTCCATTAGTTCCCCCTTCTCAGCCTTAATTTTAACCTGAATTCCAAGCTATTTCTATTGCTTATGAAAAAGCACCCTGTTTTAGTCACTATTTCATCTCTGGGACAAAATATCCAACACCTATAACTTAAAGGAGGAGAGATTTATTTTGGCTCACAGTTTCAGAAGTTTCAGTTCATGAATGATGGCGGGCTCAAATGCAGAAACAACATGGTGAAACCTGCCACAGAGGAAAGCTGCTCACATCATGGCAGCCAGGAAGCAGAGAAAGAAGAGAGATGCTGAAGCAGGAGATACACCCTTCCAGGTCACACTTCTAGTGATCTGCCTCTAACCAGGCCCCATCTCCTAATAGTACACTCAGCTACTGAACTCATTGGTGGAAAAATCAACTGATGTGCCCCTGTAATCCAATCACCATCTAAAAATACAACTTCTAAATACATGAGACTTTCGGGGAACATCCTAGATCTAAAGCATAACAAACCTTGATTAGAACAATTATATCTTCATCTTATAGATCAGACATCAAACTTGAAATTTTCTAGCACACAGAGGTAGAAGACAAGATTAAAAACTAGTCCTTCTACCTCCAGAGCCTAAGCTCCTAATGTTTTATTGTTATCTATACCTTCAGTTTCCATTAAGCCTTTCTGTATTTATTTTTGCAACATTTATTTCCTTTATTAGAGATAGTTTATAAACTATCTCTAGGTTGCCATGTTTAAAATGGAATAAAGGAAGGGTGGAAAGAAGGAAGAACCAGACAGAAGGTAATCAAATGACTACCACTGTTGGGAGAAGACGAAGCCAAAGCTGGGAAACCAGCAGAAGTTGGCACCCTCCCCATCCATACAATTATGAGGCAAGGCCTCAAGGCTGCCCTGGTGTCAGAACAGCAGGCATGGATTAACACAAAAAGGAGCATTAGGAACCTTTCTCTGTGTCCCCAGGAGGTAGTGATGAGCATAGAGAGGAAACTAAGCACAGCAGAGTAGATCTTAAAGCTTCCCAAGCAGCATATGGACACTGAATACTGGGATTTGATCATCCTATAGGAGGCATTGGGCATTGAGGCTGCTGTTCGCTTTGGATGAAAAGTGAATGTTACTGTTGCAGATAGGTAAGTTAATTAGCTGTCTTGTAGGCAGTTAGGGCCAGCCCAGGAGGAGCCAACATGGAGGACAGTGAAGACACATTCACTGAAGGCCAGCATTGTAAAAGGAGAGAAACTACCACACCCACGTAGGATGAACAGCAGTGACTGATATTCTAAATGGGTATCAATCACCTGGGTGGGGGGCCAAGGTTTTAACCCAGCCTTTCCAGGAAATATCCCTGGCCCACCCTTACTGAAAATCCTTGTACACTTGCTATGTGACTTGCCTCCCCATTTGACCCCCATTTAATCAGTATTACCTGGGTGACTGTACTTGTAATCTTATTGGTTGGTCATGGTTTTGTCCCACCTCATGCCCACCTTGTAAATTTCCATTGGGTCCTATGGTTTTGTCCCACTTTGTACCCACCTCACCACATGGCTTTGCTGTATAAAACAACTTTGAAAAGTGGGGTGAGCGGGCAACCCACTTTCCGGTCCCCCTTCTGTCTCTCTTAGACAGAAGCTTTCTTTCTCTCAATAAATTTTTCCTACTCTTAAGCTCCGTTGTTCCTAGAATTCATTCTTTGATTTTAGAGAACACAAACTCAAGTTTTGGATATCTAGTGGGTTTGGGAGTTGCATCTATTCTCCCTATATCATTACCTCCGCAGAAACTGACACTCTGGAAATTGCTCTAACTGGATAAAGTTTCCCAACTTACCATGTATCTAGAGATTCAGAACTCTAAGTCAATCACTAAGAAGCATTTTTAGTTTTTTACTCACAAACCCTCCTTGGCAGCTGATCTGGGTTTCCTAGAAGCACCATTTCCATGACCCTCCACAGACAGGGAACCACTGTGACAGGTTTAGCCCTCCAGAGGGCTGCCTTCCTATTTGGTAGCAGTGCTCTGCTCATGACTGATAGGATATCCCCAGGGATCTGAGGGCCACCAGTCTCCTGCCTCTAGGAAGTCTCTGAGCAGGCATGGCTCAGGGTGGCGAACCTGTGGCACTTGTGCCATAGCAGGCACACAGAGCCCTTTCTGTTGGCAAGCGAGCCAAGTCGCCCCAGCAGCCAAGCATCAGATAATGGCACACAAAAGCATGCCAAATGAAAACTTTTACCTTTCAATAAAATGTTATTTGTATCACTGAAAGCACTGCTGTTGTGGTTTTCTTTAAAGACAAAATGTATGAGTTGTTTTTCCTAAACTAAAACCTCAATATTCCAGTTTAATTGCAGTGTTGGTACTTTGTGATAAATAAGTGGGTTTGGGGTTACAGTTTGGGCACTTGGCCTCTAAAAGGTTTGCTATCACTGGTTTAGGGCATGGGAGAAGTCATCATCAGAGGGCCCTACTAGGGTCCCTCACTGGCCAGAGGAAAGATACAGGTAAGACATAGTTGAAGGAATTCACCCAACACCCAAGAATGCTTGGTGAGACCAGGGATGGGAATGGACCTCAGTCTTGAGGTTTGCTACAAATAAGCCTTAGGAGCCAAGATGAACCTTCCCAGTCTCTCCAGCCCAGGTGGAGTCCTGCACCCTGCCTTTGTGAGCCCATGTCTGGTGCTGAGGGTCACAGAGCACAATTACCACTCAGCTCATAGCAAGGAAGTAGGAAGTGTGCTTACTGAGTCCTGGAAACTGTGCTGAGTGATTTCCATGAATTATCTCATTTCACAGAAAAATTGGGGCGCATAATCCTGTCTCAGAGTCAGGGTCAATTCCCTGTGAAAAAGCCATCATCCAATAAGAATGGAGGCAACAGTATTTTGGGGGAAGAGAGAACAGCATACACAAAGGCCAGAGAAGACAACAGTGTCTGTACCCAAGTCTGCTCAAAGGCCTCCATGCACTTAGTTCCACAGGGATGGAGTGGAGAGGGAAGAGAGACCAGCATACCACAGACCAGAAGGGACCCAGAGTCCAGAGCAAGAGGGATTGGGACTCCATACTGGGAATGTTAAGCTAAGGAATGTCTTAGCCTAGTCTGTACTTCAACAACACGACTTTGGCTTCTGTCTAAAGACTAGACTGGAAGAGGACAAGAGAGGGATGTAGAAAAAGTTCTGGAGGCTACTGCAATAATCTAGGTGAGAGATGGCAGGAGCTATGACAGAGGGTAGATGGATGCAGACAGAGTCAATGATGAGGACATAGAGTGGAGAAGATTTAGTGACAACTGGGTAAAGGAGGAAAGGAGGAACCAAGATTGGCTCCTGGCATCAGATGTCAATAAGTGTAGTTTGCTGAGATAGAAAAATGAAAAAGAAGAGCAGTGGTGAGGGAGGTGAATGTAGTCATGAAGTTAGGGTAGACCCCAGGTTTGAAAAGGTTGTCCACAGCCCTGTGTGAACATTCAGAGGGACACACACTATAGTTTGAAGTTGGTTACTTATCTGTTCTGTACTTTGCTAGTAAGCTAGGGGCAGGGACAATGTCTTAACTGTTTGTGATTCTCCCTGTCTAGGTCAGGGTGGCCACCTATCAAATGTTGGGTGAGCAAACACAATCATGAGCAGACTAAGAAGGAGTACTTGAAGGTGTGGAGGGAAGGTCGGTACAAAGTAATAAACAGCAAAAGGGCATGAAAAAGGTAGATGATGATGAGTCTGAGGATAACCCTGGTTTTATGTTTGTTTTTGAAATGGGGATTTGCTGAATTGCCTAGACTGGCTTCAAACTTGCAGTGCTCCTATTGCAGATAGGTGTTAATTAGATATCTTGTGGGCAGTTAGACAGGTCCAGCCCACAAGGAGCCAACATGGAGGACAGTCAAGACACATTCATTAAAGGCCAGCCTTGAAAAAGGAGAGAAACTACCACACTCATGTAGGATAAATAGCAGTGACTGATATTCTAAATAGATATCAGTCACCTAGGTGGGGGACCAAGATCTTTCAAGAAAGATCCCTGACCCACCACTTACCACTGAAAATCCTTGCTCATTCCTTGTACACTTACTATGTGACTTGTTTCCCTATTGGATCCCCATTTAATCAATATTACCTAAGCAACTATACTTGTCATAATATCATTGGTTGTCATAGTTTTGTCCACCTTGTGATTTCTCATTGGATCAATATTACCTAAGCAACTGTACTTGTAATCTTACTAGTTGACTACAGTTTTGTCCCACCTTGATCCCACTTCACCTCATGGCTTTGTCCCATAAAATACCTTTGAGAAGTTGGGTGAGCAGGCAGCCCATTTTCCGGTCCCCTTTCTGTCTCTCTTAGACAGAAACTATCTTTCTCTCAATAATATTTTTCCTACTCTTAACTTCCATTGTTCCTAGAATTCATTCTTCGATTTTAGAGAACACAAACTCGAGTTTCAGATATCTAGCAGGTTTGGGAGTTATATCTATCTCCCCGCTATTATATCTCTTCCTCCTACCTCATTCTCTGAAGTAGCTGAAATCTCAAATATGTGTCACCATGCCTGGCTAGAACCTTGCTTATAATAGTAATAAATGCGTTAGAAGTTCAGAATGTAAGGTGTTTTCATAAATAGCTTAAAATCAGTAGCACCAACAAAGAGTGGAATCATGATGTGTAAGTGCCCAAGTGGCACAGTTGTGTAACAAGAATATAGTTGTTCCACATATTTACTGAAAATCTGTCAGTCAAAACAAAGCTAGATCACTGGCAATAATAGGAGTAGATAATTTTAAATAGCTCCTGGAGCCGAAGCCAGCTGTCTGTGTGCCTGAGGCATATTAGTCATCTCTGGAAGCTTCATTTGCCTATCAAATGCCTGCTCCCTTAAGGACTTCTCTAGAATGTCTCAACTGTGCACGTTTTTTGTTTGGATTATCTCTGAAATGTACTTTCTAACAGCTGATAATGTATTCATTCTACTTAGCTTCAGAAACTTTGAAGGTGGCAGAAAAAATAAGAAAGAAGTTTCAGAAATAAAGTTCACTGTTCAAGAAGGCATGAGGGAGGAAGAAGAGTCCAGGAGCACCAAGGTAATTACTGTAGAAGGGGACGGAGCACAGAGCAGGGAAACAGGCTCCAGGTTCAAAGGTTATAAACCAGCCTTTCTCGCTCACTTTTATCCAGAGGAAAATTAGAGGCCAGAGATCTAAAATCTCTTACTCCTTCATTTAAAACCCTTCAAAGGATCTCCAGCACCTCTCCCAGCAGTATGGACTCTTTAGCCTGGGTGAAGTCTCATGTGCTTCCTGCCCTGGCCTCATGATCTATTTCTTGCCTCTGCTGCCATGTCCAGTAAGGGAACTAAGACCCAACCATACTTTTTTGTAATGTTGGGTGTGGATTTGGAGATGACTTTTTTTTACTGCTGTGATATGAATTAACACAAACTTAACAGTTTAATAAACATTTATTTTATAATCAACATTTTTAAGGATCATGAATAGCTAGGTTATCTGCGTAGAAGCCTATCTTACTTTCTCATTGCCGGGTCAAAATATTGAACAACTTAAAGGAGGAAATGTTTATCTTAGCTCACAGTTTGTAAAGAAACAGTCCATAGTTGGCTAATTCCAAGGCAGGGAAGCATGGCCAAGGAACATGGCAAAGGAGAAACAGTTCATGGCATGGGAAGCAGGAAGCTGCAGATCTCAAGGGAGTAGGAACCATATGTACTTCCAGGCCATACCCCTAGTAACCCTCCCATCTCCTCCCACCAGGCTTTGCTTCCCAACATCACACTTAACTATAAAGTGGACTAATCCAGTATCATATACCCATGATCAAGTCACCTCCAAAAAGCCCCACCTATGAGCTCATGAGGCTTTGGGGGAATATCTATATATAAGCCATATGCATCTCAAAAATCTGTTGGCCAGGGCTGGGTTCTTTTCTGGAGGTTTGACTGTGAAAAAGCTCCTAGGTGTAGGAAGAATTCAATTTCTTGTGGCCACAGGGTGTTTGGCAGCTTACTTATTCAAAGCCAGCAACAGAGAGAATCCCCCAAGATGGATGATATATTTTTCTACAATCACATAAATATGATCAGATAGCTCCCATTGCCTTTGCTATATTTCACTGGTTAAAATCAAGACTTGAGTTTTGCCCATACTCAAGAGGAAGGCATTATACAAGGGCATGATAAAGGTAAAGGTGGAGATTACAAAGGCCACATTAAAGACTGTCCACCCACAGAGGCTATAGCCTGCAGTCTCCCTGCTGCTCTAAAGCTCAGTGGGGGTAGACTTAAAAGAGAAAATGGACAATGTCATCTTCTAACACAAACATTAATTCCAGGGCTTTAAAGATTATTTACTTTTATTTGTCTCTTATTAGATTTGAAAGTCTTTGGAGAGAGAGAGACCATATTTTTTAGATCAAATTCAGCACCATGCCTAGAACACAGAATTCCCTCAAAACAAATTTGGGACAAAATGATTAGGTTTTGGATGTATAGTTTTCACTAACAAAGCCTATATAGGTTTTCTGGGGTCCCGTAGTTTTTTTCTACAGACTTGTCATCAACATAGTGTTTCTCTCTCTCAAGTTTTGCAAAGATTCAGAAATGCCTTATCCTTGGATATATGCATAGTCTCAGAATTTAGGCTCAGAGGTCATATAATCTATATCTCGAATACTAGTTGATATCTCCTATTTCACAAAGAAACTTGTGTAGGAACCAAGTTTTGCAAATATTATCTAGAGATTTATAGGCTATAGGAAGAGTGTTATGGTTTAAATCTTAAATATGTCCCAGAAGTCCATATACTAAAGGGTTGTTTTGCAACCTGTGGCGTTACTGGGAGGTGACAGAATCTTTAGAAGGCAGGGCCTAGCAGAAAGAAATTAGGCCATTGGGGCTGCACCCTTGAAGAGAATACTGAAATCCTGGTTTCAATCTCTCTCGCTTGCTCTCTTTTCCCCTCTCCTCTCTCCCCTCTTCTCTTTCTGTCTCTCTCTCTCCTTCTCAGCCACCATGAATCGAGCAGCTTCCCTCTGCAGATGTACTGTTTTACCACAGACCCAAAAATGACTGGGGCAACCATGGATTGAAATGTTTGAAAGTGTAAGCCAAAGTAAATCATTCCTCCTTTAAATTGTCTATCTCAGAAAAAAAACTGTCTATCTTAGGTATTTTGTCACAGCAACAGAAACTGATCAACCCAAAGCCAGATGACTTATAGAAATATTATTCCCGTCCCATCCCTGGGACCAAAAAAAAAGAAAAGAAAAAGAAATACTGTTCCCCAGATTTGGTTGAAGTTTAAATCAGTTGGAGAGGGGAGAAGAGAGGGTAAGATGGGTCTTTTTCTCTAGCTTGCTAGCTTACCCAGACTAGGGTAATCTAAACAAAGAACATATAGCTCTTTAGACTATCACTTAACTTCCCCATGAGGAGATGTATATGCAAGCCCTTAAAATATGAACCTTTGCATGAGGAATGAGGAGCTATAGCTTCACAGAGATTCTCCTGCGCTATCATTCTCACAAGAAAAATAAGTAGAAAGAAAACCTAATGACTTGATCTTCCATCTTGGATGTTTAATACACTAAATATTTGCCCAAATGTTTAATGTGTTGTGTCCTTCTGGGAATGTGCCAATTAAACATCTATTACATGGTACTCATGTAATACCAAGTGGTTTAATCCCATTAGTACCTTACAAACCAATAGATTAATATAGTTTATTGCAGTGTAAGATGTGAATAGCAGCATATGCAATCACAGAACAAGTCTTACAAATTAAAAAAGGCTTATAAACTATTTTACTTTCATAGCTCCTGGGAAATAAAGCAAATTGAAAACTCACATTCACACGTGGCAAAAATTGTATTTGTATGTACCAAATTCTACTTGATACCAAAAATATATTTGGATTACTTCTTCAATCCAGAGTTCTAATATTAAGAAATTAAAGATTTTTTCATATTTTTAAGATGAAAAAGACAAAAACCTTTTCCACATGAAGTTAACAATGTAGAAGGAGAGACAGAAGATATACTACTAAGCAAATAAATACTGAGCAATATGGGCTGCTGTTTAATATGATGGTAGGCTGAAAAAATGTCCTCTCAAAAGAATTTACCTCCTAATCTGTGGAACCTCTAAATATGACCATACTTGGCAAAAAGAGACTGCAGATATGATTAAGTCAAGGACCCGCAAAAGGGAGACTTCCATGGATTTTCCTGGAGGCAATGGCACATATGCTTATATAAGATGGAGTCAGTAATCTCTCTCTCTCTCACACACACACACACACACACACACACATGCGCACGCGCACAAACACAGAGGGATAGAGAGAGAGAACACTATAACCACAGAGACAAAGACTGCAATTAATGCAGCCAAAAGCTGAGGATTTCCAGAAGCCACCAGATGCTGGAAAGGGCAAGAAATTAAATTCTTGGTCTTAGCATAGAGAAACTGATCTTGAACTTTTTACATCTACAACTTTATGAGGATAAACTTCAATTGTATTAAGTCACCAAATTCATATTAATTTTTTACAACAGACATGAGAATCTAGCGTGATTACTATGAAAAAATGAATGCAGGGAAGGGATTGGGTATAAGTAGGGGAGAGGGAAGCAGTAGCTGTTCTGGACAGGAGAGCCAGGAGAAGACCTGTAAACTCAGAACTGGCAGTGAGGAGACAAAGGTCTACTATCTAGAATATATAAAGAACTTTAAAAAAATCAGACCTCCCAAATTTAAAGACCCAATCCAAAAATGGGCATCTGAAATGAACAGACATTTCTTAAAGAACTAGAAACAGCCAATAAACATATGAAAAAAATGTTCAACATCCTGGTCATTTGAGAGATGCAAATGAAAACAATGCTGAGATTCCACCTAATTCCAGAAAGAATAGCTGCTATCAAGAAATCAACCAGGCCTGGGATTTAGCTCAGTGGTTCCACCGCCTGCCTAGTAAGCGCAAGATCCCAAGTTCGACCCCTGGTACCAAAAAAAAAAAAAAAAAAATCAACTAACAACAAATGCAGGTGGGGTTATGGAGAAAAAGGAACCCTTCTCCACTGTTGGTGGGAGAGTAGACTGGTGCAACCATTGTGGAAATCAGTATAGAGATACCTCAAAAAACAAGGATTAGAGGTCCCATTTGACCCAGCTATTCCCCTGCTGGGTGGCTTCCCAAAAGAATTAAAGGCATCACAGCACAATGATATAGGCACACCCTTGTTTATAGTGGCAGTTTGTAATAGCTAAATCTTGGAAACGGCCTGAATGCCCATCAACTGGTGACTGAATAGAGATGTGAGTTTTTAAAAAATAAGATGGAGTACTACTCATCAATAAAGAATGAGAAACTAGAGACATTTATAGCTAAATGGATGCACATTGAGGCCATACTCTTAAGTGAAATAAATGGGGCACATACGTGTAGATACCGAATAGTTTCTCTGGTGTGAGAAACTGAGTGTAAATGAGGATCAAAATGTATAATAGATAATGTGAAATAGGAAGAAAAGGACCAAAGGGGAAGGGCAAGAGGAGGGGGGAGGGGGAAGAGAAAGAAGAGAGGGCCAGGGGCTTAGCTCAGTGGTTCCTGTGCCTGCCTCGAAAGCGCAACGTCCTGAGTTCGATCCCTGGTACCAAAAACGAAGGGAAAGGAAAACACAGAAACAAAGTCTTTGTATGTAGGGAGGGGTGGAAGGGTTGAAGGGAGGACAGGGGAATGGAGGAAAGAACCAAGATACATCATGTAAAGGTACAAATTCCCAATGATGAATGTCATCATATTGTACACCTAAAGTGGACGGATAAATTTAATGAATTAAAAAAAGAACTGGCAGTGAGGAGTGGTGGGAGATGATGACAGAAATGACCACTAGCTGTGGTCAGAGCAAGGTTGTGGTTTTTCCTGATGAGGATGATTTCAGTGGAAAGATAAGACCTGTCTAGAGTGGATCCAAAAAAACTGGAGACAGGCTAGGCTAGAAAATTGTAGGAACCAGCCTATGAGTTGAACTTGAACCTGACCAAAGGGTGACAGGGATGAAAAATAAAGAGACACAGAAACAGGTTAAAATCTGGGGGGCCAGGAGACTCACGTCTCCCTTTGACATAGAGCCCCAAATGACTCGCACACCTAGGCTTTATTCTCTCAGACACGGGCACAAGCAATTAGGGTTCCACAGGATTCATCTGTCTCCCACCCTCCGGGGTCCTTCTGCAGGTAAACAACTTAACCTCAGGTGTTTTTACTTTTCCCTGCAGCGTGTTAGCACACTCGTATGCCCTCTTCTCAGTGCTCACCAAGAAGCCCAATTAGGCCTCATTCTTCCCATCTATCTGATCGTCACAGAAAATGAGTAATTTTGCTCTAAAAGGAGGGCAGAGAAAAGAAACAGTGACTTGAGGGGAAATATGAAGTCAGAAGCCCACTTACATACTATGTTTAATCTTCACAATGGTACTGAAGGAAAAAAAATCCATTTTAAACTAAAGCTTACATTAAAGGATTCAGTAATTTATCTGGAACTCATATTGCAAGAAAGTGACTGTGTAAAAATTCAAACCAGTATTTTTCTTAACTCTTAGTATAAAATCATGATTCTATAGTAATGAAAAAGATAAAGTTTCTACCAGGATAAAGATAAACTGGGCTAGGGTACAAACGTGGCCTCAACCACTGTAAACCACAAAGCTCAGGCTTCACATGATCCCTGTAGGGACAATAGTGCAACATTCCCAACCAGTAACTTGGCCCATACCTACAGGTTCAAAGAATGAGTGAAGAGTAAGACTCTGTCCTCATATTGCATGAGAACTCCAAGAGAATATTGTTCTTAATGATGAGGAAAATATTTTGATTATAAATGTTAACTGACTAGACAGAATAGACAAGTGAAGGATCTGTCGCACATGTTCCAGCATTAAACACCATGACTGAAGTTAGGCCAAAGAGAAGGAAGGGTATTAATTTAACAACGAAGTCAATCACAAGCACAAAGTGGGTGTTTTGATCACTTTGTGAATTCAGCTGGTTTTGCGGGATTCTGCAGGCAGATTCTTTTTTTTTTTTGGTACCGGGGATTGAACTCGGGTCCTTGTGCTTGCAAGGCAGCAAGGCAGGCGACGGAACCACTGGGTTAAATCCCCAGCCCCCTGCAGGCAGATTCTTAACAGCTCATATTTCACAGTTGGTCTTTATGAAGTGCTGATGACAGTGCCTCTCCCAGACATGTATTGAATAAGGCTGTATAAACCTCCAACCATCACATGCCCATAGAAAGCCAGGATGTACATAGCATCTTACTCATCTTTGTCATCAACTAGGAGCCACAGACCCCAAAGATCAGGCTTGCCTATCACTGGCGTCCCACTTCCCCCTACTCTTGCTGATGGTCCTGTTCCTGCTATACTGATTTTCTCTCTGTTCTCTCACCACCACCTCAGGACATCAGCTCAAGATAGAAAGCTCGAATTCTGGATTATGGCATGAAGGATCCCCTCTCTCTATCCAAGTCTAAATTCAAATGGTATCTTCTCAAAGAGGCATTTCACAACCACAGTATTAAACCCCTCCCAATGGTTTATCCTCAATAACAGCATCCCATTTGAACTGTTTTATTTGTTTTTTTGTGGGGTTTTTTGGTACCAGGGATCAAACTCAGGACCTTGTGCTTTAGAAGCAGGCGCTGGAACCGCTGACCTAAATCCCAGGCCCATTTGAACTGTTTTAAATCACTAATTTTCTGGAGTTGCCTTGTTGATCTGTGTCCCATCTCTCCCTGCAGATAGCAAAGACCTGATCTGTCATATATCTTGCTTCTTCTCCGACACTTAGAAGAGCACCTGATACAAACTAGTAGCCAGTCAATAAATACTTATGGAGTGAGTCATTAGGTAAGAAGTATATGCATAGTTACTCCATGTATAGGTATTCTGTATATAAATATTTTGTATATGATAATGTAAATAAATTGAGAAGAGAATAAAGTCCAAGTCAGTGCCACTGACTTAAACCCAGCTCTATGACTAGAGCTGTGTGATCATGGGTAAAATACTTAGGTTCTCCATCCTGTTTGCCTATCAGTAAAGTGTGGTAAGGAATTGTCTGATATCATGAGGATTAAATAAAGTGCTCTGAGTCAAGCGTTATATTTAATATAACACAAGATACAACCTGGAAAACTCTTAATAACTTTTAACAACTATTTTCTTTCCAGTAAAATCATTATTATATAATACATACCATAATGTTAATACACTGTAATGTTAATACACCCTGTGAATGTTAATCATGGTGTGTCACTTTGAATGCATGAAAAAACACCTAACAGATTAGTGGAACATCATCCTTGGTGTGTCTGTGAATGACTGACGTGTAGCCAGCAAACTGATGAGGGAGACCCACCCTAAGTGTGAATGGCACCAACCAATAGGCTTGTGACATGCCTAAAAAAGAAAATGTGTTAGATAAGCTTCATCCAGGCATGAATTAAAGGACTGATGGTCATGAGTTCAATGTCAATAAGACAACATATATTCAATAAGGTATCTTTAAACAGAAACACACACAAAGAAAGGTTATGTATGATTATTTGATAGAAGGGTAACCAGAGCCTCACAAGAACCAAGCCCTGTATTTCCTGTAGGGCTAACAGTTCAGTATTCATTAATTCAGTTGTTTACAGCAATTGACTATAGCTGCCTTTAACAGTTGTCCAACAAATATTAGAATCTTCATGAATGAGAAATTAGCTTTTCTTGTGCTGTACCCCTGAAATTTAGGGGTTAATCTATTCTTGCAGCACAGCCTTTGACTCCCCTGATTAAGACACTTTGAAATTACGCTTTCATTCTGATATTACGCTGGCACTGTATCTCTGAAGTTTAGGTCCCAGTCTTTTCACTGACTAGTCCAATGTCAACTATAACCAGAGATATTAACAATCCATCCAGCCAGCTTTGGTCATTCTTTTTTATTATGAAGTGCCTATGACATGCCATGCACTAGTCTAGATCCTCTAAAAGTTATCACTACTATGATAGAGTAGCTCAAGATGAATTCCTCTGTGTGTGTGTGTGTGTGTGTGTGTGTGTGTGTGTAGGTGGTGGTAGGACTCAAACCCAGGGCCACATGCATGCAAGAATTCTACCAGTGAGCTATATCCTCTGCCCCAAGATCAATTTTTTTTTGCAACTCGAAGAATTTTAATGCAAAAACTGGTGCAAGAAATGATGTCTTACATGAAAGACATCCAGAATTAAGCAAGAAATGGATCAATGAGGATTCCACCAACCCAGGGAAAATGCTTGGTAGTCCTCACTAGTACTAGAAGAGGAACAGGACTGAGGATTTAGCTCAGTGGTTCCACCGCCTGCCTTGAAAGCACAGGCCCCGAGTTCGATCCCTGGTACCAAAAAAAAAAACAAAAAACACCAAGATACATCATGTACAGGTACAAGCACCCAGTAATGAGGATAAAGATATTAAGAATAATGTTGGCTTTTGTTCCAGGTCACACAGATATAAAACAATTTCCTTTTTTTTTTTTTTTGTCTAGAAGATTGAGCATACTTCTGTCTAT
>NW_004624838.1:2933142-2944040 GCF_000247695.1 Heterocephalus glaber | reverse complement strand
AAAAAAAAAAAGAGGAACAATGGGTTTGAATGAATGGTAATAAGTTCAGTATGGGACATATTACAAATTAAAGACCTGAGGAAAAACATACCAACTAAATACAATGTGTTATCCTAAACTGGATCCAAGAACAAAAAAAGGACACAGGAAAAAAAAATAGGTGAAATTCTAATAAAGTCTGTAGTTTTGTTAGTGGTACTTTAAAGTGTTAATTTATGAATTTTGATTCTTGTATCATGGTTATGTAAGATATTAGAGAAAACTGGATGTCAGGCATATGGAGCTATCTCTCCAACTCTTCGACTCTTCTGTAAGTAAAATGTTTCTGTTCAGTTCTGTTTTCTTGTGCTACTAGGGACTGACCCCCAAAGACCACTGAGCTACATCCTCAGCACTTTTTTTTTTGAGACAAGCTTTTGATAAGTGGTTGTGGCTGGCCTTAAACTCATGATCCTCCTACCCCAGCTTCCAGAGTAGCTGGGATTACAGGTGTGTGCCATCAAGTTTTTCTTTAACTTTAAGTAAAAAGTTAAAGATACCTAGTCACAAATAGGGAAAATACAAATGTAAACATCATGAAGATTTACACTCATCTCTCAGATGCATACATTATAAAAGTGTAAAAATCAGAAATCTCTCAAAAGTGGCATTATAAAGGCTTATATTCATGCACTGAATAGTTTTTCTATCTTCAGAACCGAACATTATGGGTGGAAAATACAGGAAATTAAAAGTTTTGTTAAAAATATAAACAAAAAACTTTTGTTAAAAAGAGAACTGGAGGGCCGGGGATTTAGCTCAGTGGTTTCAACGCCTGCCTCACAAGCGCAAGGTCCTGAGTTAGATTCCTGGTACAAAAATAAAATAAAATAAATTTAGTTGTGGATGTGATTTAAAAAAAAAGAGAACTGGATCCTTTTTTGGACATTTAAGGTCTATCTGATAAAAAACAAGACCTAGGGATTATCTGAAGCTTTAAACCTTTAAATGTCTGATAAATAAATGCTTTTAAGCTTACATATTAAACTAAAGAACACAATGACAATATATTATAAAAAGGCAAAACTAACAGATTCATAAGCAATAACGTATTTGAATATAAAAAAGTTACTTATAGTAATAAAATAGGTAGAAATTGGCTGTTACTATAAAATTTTTCCTCCTTACATTATTTTTATATACTTTATACTACAATAAAACAAATATTGATTTTTCTGCTATCAAGTGTAATCATATTGTTTATGTTCCATTATGACATTTGAAAATAGAACAATAATTAGAAATCAAAGGGTAAAACTATGTTCCAAAATAAAATCTTAACACAACCATGTAAAAAAACTATAACCTTTAGTTATATCATAGCAATACCTAAATCCTAACTTCACTTTCAAAATGCTCGAGAAGAACACTGGAGGACATATAAACATGGGAGGACATAAAATGACCATCTTTATGGAAGCTTCAATATTTGTGGATCTTAAAAAGAACTAGTTAGGATTAGTAAGAATTTCTGTCTTGTTCATTCACTAATGTATCCCAAGAGGCTAGAACAGTACTTGGAACATAGGAACTCAACAAATATTTGTTGAGTAAACGTCCAATATAGTAGAATTAAAGCCATATCATTTTCATCAAGGAAAATATTAAAGAGTAAGAGGAAGCTTTTATAGAACATTCAAGGTCAGCTATAGACAGTGTGGAGGGACTATCTATCAAATACCTAAAAAATACTAATAATTCAAAACTTTTCTCCTTCCTCTGGGGATTGAACCCATGGCCTCACTTATGCTAAGCAAGTGCTCTACCACTGAGTCACACCTCCAAACCAGTGTTTTTGAATCTTATTTTGCATAGATCACCTGACCCAATAGGCCCATGGGGGTAGAACCTGAGATTCTGTGCTTCTATCAAGTTACCAGGTAAAGCCAATTCTGCTGGTCCTCCAACCACACTTTGAGAAAAGATACAAACCACCTCTTCCTGGCTAGCATATGTAAGATTAAGATTTCCTTACCCTGTCTTGTTATGTTTATTTTCAAGTTCAATGAATATACACTGCAGAGAAACCACGACTCTGATAACAGTGAATTTTATATTGAAGTACCAATAGAGTAAGCTATTTTACTGTATAAGTGGTTTAAATTTAATTTTTCTCAACTCATAATTTTTGACCTGGGTTAGAATCTCATCTCTGTCCCTTATTTGGCATGTGCCCTTGGGCAAGTTACTTAGTTACTTAGCTTACTTAACTTTTTGTCTCAATTCTCTGACCTCTAAAAAGTATGAGAAAAATATCTACACATATTGTTATTTTATGCAATATACACACACATTTCATATACAAAGTATGTGAGTATAGCATGTATACATACACACTATATATAAAATATCTTCATACATGTCAAGCACTCTTAAGTGATAGAAGTTTTATAATAAGAAAGTCTAAAGACTTTAGTCATCCAATAGAATGTGATCCCTTCCAGACAGTAAGTCACTAGTAACTACAAACAATAACCATCAGCTAGCTAATTTCCTTTTCAGTGACGTTCTAAAATGTATTCCTGCTGGGGTTGTAGCTCAGTGGTACAGATCTTGCTTCATACCCATGAGGCCCTGGGTTCAATCCCCAGCAAAACACATGCACACAAACACACACACACACACACACACACACACACACACACAGTGTTCTGATTTGAACACTGCTCTGAGCAAAGGCAAAGTAGGATAAAGAAAGGAACTATTTGTTGGCATCAGAAACCAGTATAAATTGTGTCTCATTCAAGTTAATGGTGCACAAGAGAAGCAACATTAGCAGATTAGGCAATGGAAAAATACTTCTCAATTAGTTACACTATCACCTCTGAGGATCTCCTTACTCCCACAGAGAGGTTTGTACAGACACTGCCAGGGAGGAGGAAAAGTGAAATTAGATCTCTTGTTAGAAAATAGAGTTTGCAAGAAGGATGAGTTAAAACAATAATTTTTTTTTTAAATAAAAGGAGCTGTGGAGACTGTCAGGCTTGACCTGGTCATGAAATGGTTAATGAATATGCTCTTTAATTCCAAGCTATAGTTTGACAAGGTACAAAAAAACACTACAAAACAGGCAGTCTGTGCAGGTGCTGTCGCTGCCTGACAAAAGCTGTGCTATCTTGGACACAGAATACAGGATGGCGTGTTCCCAACATAGAGATAACAACTACAGAGTGCAGCATCTTTCAATGCCAAGTCACCTGAAAATAGCCACACACCTGCCTTGATCGCTGCATGGACCCCAACCACAAATACTTGCTCTGACCCCTATACGTGATAGGTGCGCTAGACCTCTCTTCCATGCCCTATAAAGCTTTCTGCCTTCGTTTGGGGCTGGCAGCCTCTTGCCTGCTGTCAGTCCACTTCTGCTCAGGTGAATGAAGTCTGTACCTCTTTGCCTTCACGAGCTTGCTTGGGTAGTCTCATCTCTCTGCTGTTTGTTACAGAGACAATGGAAAGCCAAGGAGCTCAGGCCCCACTGGCATCTGAATTTTTCGCCTGACCTAATGCCTTTTGACATCACCTATGTCTCAGAAACATCAGAAAGAGTAAGTTAATTTACTCACCAGAAATATTTATTAGACATTGACATTGGATTTCTCTATTTCCAACCAAACTCTTCATGATCCTTTGCTAAGCCTAAAGATCTTGAAGCCAGCCACTATGGATTTTACTTGTCTTGCATGTTCATCAGTCCTGCACTGAAAAGAAAAAGACTATGAGGTTGGGGAGCTGAGAATATTTGGAACATACACATGTTTGGTAACGACTTTTCTCTGTTGGATTCTAGGATCTCACATAAATCTTAACTAATCTTTATTCTAAATTAAGCCCTGTGAGTTTGTGCTCTCTTTGGCATAGACAAGTCAAATTCAAGAAGCCACCTTTTACCTTCTCTTCTTTTCTAGCCTGTCCTCCCCAGAGAATAAGGGGAAAGTCAGGACTAAGAAGGACTGAAAAGAGCAGGATTAACTTCAGGCAACTTTTTGATGTGGGCTGTGATAGTTAACTGGGATGTCAACTTCAAGAATAAAGGCCTAGAAGATCAGTTTAGCTCAGTTTTGCGTGTGTCTGGATGATTGACTTCATGAAGAGGGAAGACCCACCCTGGGAGTGGGCTTGTAGCCAGGATGGAATAAAACAGGAAAGAAAGAAATCTCACTTTTGCTTCTTCAGAGGAGCTCCAGTCTTCGCCATCACCTTTGGATGTCAATCTCCAGACTTCCAGCACAGACTCTTCAGCCTTCCAATGCAGACCCTTTGGCTTTGGAATATGGACTTACAGGGAACTCTGTACTGAGCTCCAGGCCTTTGACTTCTGACTGGATCCTCTGCTCTCCAGCATGCAAATGGCCCCTTTGCATTCTTCCACCCCTGACTCTGCAGGGTGCCATTGTAAGCCTACCTTGTAAATCCTTTATATATAATATATTATATTAATTATATTAAATGTGTTCCTCTAGTGAACTTTAACTGATACATGGGCAAAGCCTATCTTTGATATCCTACCCCAAATTCCACATTCCAATGTTATTTATTGCCCTCCTTTGCACACAACACAAAAACACATGTACATACACACCACACACACACACACACACACACACACGCACAGAAGCCTCCTCCCTAATTTCTTATTTTCACATTGGGTTAATTTCAACAAGGTCTTATAAACAGCTAAATTAGTTAAAAATATTATAGGCAGTCAGACAGGGCTGGACCCTCAAAGAAGTCAGTGCAGAAGGCACCTGTGGCTGGAGGTACACTCCCTGAAGGCCAGGCTTCAAGACAAAGAAAATTGACTATAGCACACACTTCCCCTAAGGATGATCAGCAGTAATTGATATTCTAAATGGGCATCAATCACCTGAGTAGGGGAATCAAAACCTCCCTAGTCCATTCCTTCCCAGAAAATCCTTATTCATTCCATGTATGCTTGCTATGACTTGCTTCCTTATTGGATCCCCATTTAATCCACATTACCTAAGCGACTATACTTGAAATCTTACTGGTTGACCAGTTATGTCCCACCTTATACTCACTTCACCTCATGGTTTTGCTCTATAAAACTCCCTTGAGAAGCATGGTTCGAGAGTGACCCACTTTCCAGGCCCCCTTCTCTTTCTCTTAGACAGAAGCTGTCTTTCTTGCAATAAATTCTTCCTATTCTTAACCTCTGTTGTTCCTAGAATTCATTCTTTGATTTTGGAAAACACAAACTCAGCATTTCAGACAACTAGCGGGTTGAGAGTTATAGTATTTTCTTGATACCATCTGGAGGTCCATATATCATTCCTATATCATACGCCCCATATCAGTTCGAGAAGGCAAACTCAGACAGCAATAACTCATATTAAACTCAAACAAACAAAAGCCTATGGATTGAACTCAGGGCCTTTGCACTGAGCTATAACCCTAGCCAGCTCTTACAAACTTTTTTATTTTTAGATGGGTTTAACTAAGTCACCCAGCCTGTGCTGGAAATTGCAGTCCTTCTATCTCAGTCTCCCACAGTGCTGGGATTACAGGTGTGCACCACTATACCTGGCTCAAAGTAATCCTTTTAAATATGTCACTTCATGTCACTGCTCTGCTTCCATTTTCCTCCAAGTAAAAGCCTAAGTCTTTACAGTGACCTCCTTCAATCCTACAGAATCAGGTCCCCAACCCATTACCTCTTTGACCTTATCTCCTGCCACTATTTCCCCTATTCTGTTATTCTGTTTCAGTCACAGTGGCCACCTTACTATTTCTCAAACACATTAATTATGCTTCTGATATAGGGGGAAGAGATATAAGTACCAAACCTGCTAGATATCTGAAACTCCAGTTCATGTTCTCTAAAATCAAAGAATGAATTCTAGGAACAATGGAAGTTAAGAGTAAGAAGAATTGAGAGAAAGACAGCTTCTGTCTAAGAGAAACAGAAGGGGCACCGGAAAATGGGTTGCCCACTCACCCAACTTCTCAAAGGTATTTTATGGGACAAAGCCATGAGGTGAGGTGGGTTCAAGGTGGGACAAAACTGTAGTCAACTAGTAAGATTACAAGTACAGTTGCTTAGGTAATATTGATCCAAAGAGAAATCACAAGGTGGACAAAACTATGGACAACCAATAAGATTATGACAAGTATAGCCACTTAGGTAATATTGATTAAGTGGGGATCCAATAGAGAAACAAGTCACATAGCAAGCTTACAAGGAATGAGCAAGGACTTTCAGTGGTAAGTGGTGGGTCGGGGATTTTTCTTGGAAGATCTTGGTCCCCTACTCAGGTGATTGACACCCATTTAAAATATCAATTGCTGCTATTTATCCTACATAGATATAGTAGTTTCTCTCCTTTTACAATGCTGGCCTTCAGTGAATGTGTCTTGACCATCCTCCAGTCCTCCATGTTGGCTCCTCATGGGCTGGCCCCATCTAACTGCCTACAAGATATCTAATTAAGTTACCTATCTACAATACTTCCAGTTTAGGAACTTTGTACTAGTTCCTGTTATAAATGGTACACGTGAAACCCCTTGATAGGAGACAGACTTTGTGAGGAAAGAGGTTTATTTCAGTGAACAGCGACTGAAATCGGGGGTAGATTTCATTAGCTATCAGAGAAAGAAAACTGTGCTTATATAGATTTTTGGAAAGGGGCTATAATCATAAGAAATGTTTATGACTGAGTTTCCAAGGACAGTCAGCACAGGTGTGCAATCACTGGACTTCTTGGTGCCAGGGAGATTGTCTTGTGGCCATTCGTCCTGTTTACTAATAGCTGTTTGTTTTACCTGTTTGCTTGTGAGGGTCTCACTTAGGCCCAGCATGACATCTCCCTCTGCCTCTGACATTTCCTAAAGATAGCCCCATGGAAGTCACCTTACCTCCTTCAAGTCTTGCTCAAATGTTACCTTTTCAATTAGAACACCCTGATTACCCAGGTTAAAACTATAACTCGTATGCAACAACCCATGTACAGTCCCCCCACCCCGTCTACTCCCAGTCCCTTTCACATATTCTAATTTTATTTTTTCACAATGTTTATCACATTTTAACATATTATTTATATGTTCATTGCTTACTGTCTCTTTACCCCTACTAGTACTATAGACAGCTAAGTTAATTATAAATATTATAGGCAGCTAGACAGGGCTGGGCCTTCAGCTTAGAAGACAGTTGTGACCAGAGACACATTCTCTGAAGGCCAGGCTTCAAGAAAAATAGGAATGACTACACTTACATACTTCCCCTAGGGATAAATAACAGTGACTGATATTCTAAAAGGGTATCAATCACCTTGGGTGGGGGTCCAAAACCTCCTTAGCCCATTTCTTCCCAGAAAATCCTTGTTCAGACCATGTACACTTACTACATGACTTGCATCCCCATTTGATCCTCATTTAATCAATATTGCCTAAGTGACTATACTTGTAATCCTATTAGGTGATCATGGTTTTGTCCCACCTCATACCCACCTTGTGATTTCCCATTGGATCAATATTACCTAAGCGACCATACTTGTAATCGTGTTAGTTGACTATAGTTTTGTCCCACCTTGAACCTGCCTTACCTCACGGCTTTGCTCAATAAAATACCCTTGAGAAGCAGGATTGGTGGGCAACCCACCTTCCAGACCCCTCTTCTGTCTCTTAGACAGAAGCTATCTTTCTCTCAGTAAATTCTTCCTACTCTTAACCTGGTTGGGATTGATTCTGCGGTTAGAGCCTACCTTGCTCCTAATGCCAACAATTCCTGTAATCACTGACTTTTACAAAAAAAAAAAAAAAATCAAAGAAAAAAGTTAGACAAAATTTTATTTGCTTCTTTCTTTTTTCGTGTTATTTTAGTTCACCTAACTACATTCTTCATCTTAGGAACTGATCCTAAGGGTTTCTGTACTTACCATTTTAACAACAAAATCAGAGATATTCCAAGGATTCTTCCAGAAGGAGAGGGAAAAGCTGGACGGACAATCACTCAACAAACCTCTCCAAGATAAACCGTTACTACTTCTGAAGTCAGCATCAATGGTCACAGATTATAGAGCCCAGCTATTCTGTGAGTGTAGAGCAAAGAAGGAATAAAACCTAAGGGAGTGAGAAGCTGAATGATGGAGTATGTTTACTTATAAACCACTTTGTGCCCACTCATTCCTTTTCCTGCCACCCCCCACCAACTTCAACCTGTGAAATACAGGAGGACAGAATTGACTGTGAAAACCTAGCCACAATTCCTCTCCTATTGATACTGGCATCTCACAGTCACAAGTCACTTCCTGTTCACCCTGGATTTCCCTTCTTACCCATCTGCTATAATGGTAATCCCAAAGTTTGCAAGAAAGCAATAGATTTGATAATAGAATGAAACACAGGGTCATAATATGTAACAAAGCCAGATTCGTGCGGCACTCTAAGTTATAATAGGAAATCAGCCCTTTGTTAGTTTTCTTTCTCCTCTGACCAAAAAAAATGTGCTTTTTCAAAACAAATTGAATTATCTAGAACCCTGCTATTATTTGCTAATTATTAGCTATTTCTTAACTCATTGCCTGTATCTTTTAACCACCTTTATCATTTTCACTGTTGTTTTTTTTTTTTTAACCAGTATTGGGGATTGAACTCAGGGCCTTTGCACTGAGCTACATTACCAGCACTTTTTTTTTCATTTTGAGATAGGGTCTCACTAAGTCCTTAAATTGTGCAGGCTAGGCTCAAAATTGGGATCCTCCTGCCTCAGGCTTCCAGAGTAGTGTTGATGTTACTGGGATTTTAGGGAGCTGGGGACTCCTTCTAGAGATTCTTTCTAGGTCCTTGCTGTCCTGAACAAATAATTCATTAAGACAAACAAAAAATGTAGAAGTTTAACATGTATTAAAGGTAGAAAAAGAAATATACTCTACAGAGTGAAAGCAGACCATTTTGAAAGAGAGCACAATTCACTCTCTTCTGTCTCCCACTCTTCAGGCTGACATCACATCTAAGCTGTCCAATAAAAAACCTGTTTAAGTTCTGGAGGGAAGAATTCAAGATAGCACTTTCTGATTGGTCCCAGGTACAAGGCTTTAGGAACTGTTTTGTACATGTGTCCTGGATCTCCATGATAGGTCACACTCACTTGCTCAAGAGGTTTGCTACACTCTAATCTCCTACCTCACTGGGATTATAGGCATTACCTGGCTATATTATTTACCTGGCTACTTTCACACATTTAATGGATATATGCCATGCCCTAGGGCAGTGATGGCAAATCTTTTAGAGCTTTCAGTGATACAAACAGCCTGCTGCAGCCACTGCCTAGGGGAAGACTAGACAAAACAGATCTAAAAAGTAAGTAAGAATCAGTATTGTGGAGCTATGGCCTTACAGTTATCCTGATCTTGGATTGGACCAAGACGAAAATAACAGAGTTATACATTTAACTCCTTAGAATGTACTGGCCTCTCCTAAAACCAATGAAGTCATACTATATTTATTCCTATGCTTTTTTTCTCTGTACTTGGGATTGAACGTAGGGCCTGAGCAACATCCCCAGCCTTTTAATTTTAATTTTTTAAAATATGTATTTATTTTTTGATTTAATAATTGAGATTGAATGCAGAACCTTCACATTAAACTACATTCCCCAGCACTTTTTTATTTTGAGACAGGGTCTCACTAAATTGGCAGGCTGGGCTCAAATATGTGATCTTCCTGCCTCAGCCTCTAGAGTAGTGGAATTACAGGTATATAATCCCTGTAACAAGAGAGTCCTATGCTTTTTTAGGCTATGTGTTTCTTTAGCAAGTTTTTCTTTTACATAAAATATTTCTCTAATTCTAAGATGGACACTTTTTCACTTTTAACAGGATACATCTTGAAATTAGGATGCATTTTACAACTAATCATGTGTCCCAGGATGACTTTTTTTTTTTTTTGGAACCGGGAATTGAACTCGGAACTTTGAGCTAACGCTTGCGAGGCAGGCGGTGGAACCACTGAGCTAAATCCCAGGCGCCTCCCAGGATGATTTTCTTTTTTTTTTTTTTTTGGTACCTGGGATCAAACTCCAGACCTTGCACTTGCAAAGCAGGAGGCGAAACCACTAGCTAAATCCCCAGCCCCGATTTCTATTTCTTAATAGTAAATAGTGAATTTTACTATTGATGATCACTTACATTCAATAAAATACAAAATTTTGTCAATAATAAATTCTGGTTCTCAGAAACACAGGATTTATAATACTGTATTATAGGGAGCTGAGAACCACATTTGTGGCTGGGAAACAGAATGCTATAATTTTTATTCAGTTTTTGCCTTCACAAAACAGGACCCACAGGGAGCAATGAAATAGTTCAGTTAGGGTTTTAAACCAGATACAGTGGTACATACCTATAATCTCAGAACTCTGGGAGACTCAGGATGATCAAAAGTTCTGGCCCAGCCTGGGCAATTTAGCACCATAGCAAGACCCTGTCTCAAAAAAAAAAATAAAGTTTCAATCCCCAGTACCAATAAATAAATAAATAAATAAATAAATAAATACATAAATAAATAAAAATTTTAAAAGTAAGGGCCTTTGAAAGAGAAATCTGATGGTTCAAGTACGGGAGTCTAAATTTAAAAAGAAGCAGCTCTTTTACTCTTTCCAAAAATAGAGATGGTGCCCAGGCATGGTGGGGCACACCTGTAATCCCAGCATTTGGGAGGCTGAGGCTGGAGGATTGCCAGGAGTTCGAGGCCAGGCTGGGCTGCATAGTGACTTTCAAGGCCAGCCTGTATTACAGAGCAAGACCCTGTCGAGAGAGAGAGAGAGAGAGAGAGAGAGAGAGAGAGAGAGAGAGAGAGAGAGACAGAAAGAGAGAGAGAGACGGTTTTTAGAAATTAAATGAACC
>NW_004624838.1:2904076-2927952 GCF_000247695.1 Heterocephalus glaber | reverse complement strand
GGAACACAATCTCTGCTGTTATCTGAGAAATTATTTCTGATTTCATTTTTTCCAGATCCCCTTTTGTTGCCAGTTCAGGGAGTCCAGGTGGTTAAGTATCAGTGTTCCATCTCATTTCCCTTTGGGTTTGCTGTAGGTGATCTGGAAGTTTGGTTTTGAGACTTGTTTATGTGTCTTCTCATTTCATCAGGGGCTTGGGGGGAGGGTTCCTATTGGTGCCTGTGGGGCTCACCTCCTCTGGGCTGGGAGTGGTGGAATGGCAGCCCGGAAGTGCCTTCCTCTGGGCTGGAAGTGGTGGAACAGCAGTCTAGAAGCCCCTTCCTCTGGGTTGGGAGTGATGGAACGGTGGCCCAGAAGCCCCTACCTCTGGGCTGTTAGTGGTGGAACCAGTTTAGATAGAATTTTGAGCTGTGGGTTTAGCTCAGTACAGCACATGCTCAACATATGCAAGGCACTGCGCTCAACCCTCAAAACAGGAAGGGAGAGAGGAGGAAAGAACAAAACAAAAGGAAAACAAAATAAGAAATTTCATGAGCTTTCCATATATTTCTTAGTCTCAGGATATTCCACCTACCCTCCTGCACAATAATGATAAGTCCTGTTACATTCTGATTTATCTATTCTGTACACTTACAGTTGTCTCTCTTTATCCATGGTTTTGCTTTCTTCAGTTTCAGCTGCCCACTGTCAACCATCATCCAAAAACTATGATCCAAAATTAAATGGAAAATTCTAGAAATAAACAATACATAGTTTTAAATTGTTGCTGTTCTGAGTAACATAATGAGATTTCAGGATCCACTCTGTCTCACTTAGGATATGGCTCACTCCATTGCCCATTATGTCTACACTGCATCCACTACCCACCCACCCATCAGTAGTTGGCTTGGTTATCATATCTACCATGGAGGTACTGCAATGGTTGTGACAAGTAACCCTACTTTACTTAATCATGGCCTCCACACACAGGAGTAGTGCTGCTGGCAGTTTTATTACAGCATATTGCTATAGTACTTACTCTTCTTTTAATGTGGTGCTGGAGATCAACCCTAGGTACTTGCTAGGTGAGTACTGTACGTCTGAGCTATATCCCCAGTTTGCTATTAAAATTATTCTATTTGATTATTAGTTGTTGTTAATCTTTGTCTAACTTATAAATTAAACTTTATCACAAGTATGTATATGTGTAGGAAAAAACATAGTATAGATAGGTTTTGGTACCTTTTTCAGTTTCAGTCATCCACTGTGGAGCTTGAAATATATCCCCTTGAGTGGCAGGGGACAGGTGGGGACTACTGTAACTGCTGTTTACTTCATTCCAACACTTAAGACAGTGTCCCTAATCCCACAAGCCAAATACATGTCAGCAATCATACTAGAAACAGGGAACTGTGAATGACTTACTTCAAAATCAATGCACTAGAGACAAAATAAAAACACTACAAGGTATACAGCAGTGGTTCCAAACCTATGGCATGTGTGTTATTGTTTTTCTTTTAAAACAAATGATGTTAATGTATGGGTTGTTTTTCCTAAACTAAAACCTCAGTATTCAGGTTTAATTGCAGTGTTAGCACTTTGCAATAAATAAGTTTTGGGCTACAGTTTGGACACTTGGTCTCTAAAAGGTTTGCCATCATTGGTATATAGCATTTACTGTAGTAGTCAGTGACATCAATTATTGCTGCATAAATAACTTTGACTTGTCTCTATTAAAAGGACTACTGTCAACTGGGAAACTTGTCCAAAATAGTGAGGCTGAAACAAGTGAGTACTTCTACTATTCCTTCATCCTTTCTGTAGTTTGTTTGAGATGATAATCAAATGAGCTCACTGATTCTTTGGACATCCTTCTGTTTTTAATATATTTAATATAATTTATTTGGTTTTAGAATCATTTACTCTCTAAGTAATTTTTTGGTTCACCTGCTATCTCAGTTGTCTCTAATTTTACATACTGTCTTAATTACTTTCTCATCACTGAAACACAATACCCAATACCCACAACTCCAAGAATTTTGGCTCACAGTTTGTAGAGGTTTCAGTCCATAGTTAGCTGGCTCCAAGACAGGGTGACATGGCAGAGGAGAAATAGCTGGCGGCATGACAGGCAGGAAGTAGAGTGATCCAGGGAGAAGGGCGGGATATTTACCCTTCCAAGGCATGCCCACGGTGACTTGCCTCCTCTAAACAGTCTTCACCTCCAAAATCACATTTAGTTATAAGCTTATCAGTAGACTAATCCACCCCATGATCCAATCACCTCCCCAAACCCTACCTAAGACCACAAGAGCCTTCGGTGGGACATCTAGATACTATATAATCCATAACACATACTTTGTGAGCTTTTAAAATTTATACTTAATCTTTCTAAATGTAAAATGTTAATGTTGAGTCATTCACTGATAGGCACAAGTTTCTTTAGTAGAAAAAGCTCAGGGCTGGGGAGGTAGCTTAGTAGTAATGCCTAATGTGTGCAAACTCCTGGGTTCCTTTCCCAGCAAGGTGGGGGGACTCAAATATTAGACAATATAACTGATCTTCCCATCTCCATCTGTGGATGTGTTACCTTACTGTATATTATACCCTACTTCTAAATGTGTAGACTATCCTGTATATACTATACAGTAGTACTCTTGAGAGCCCTCTAAAATGCTCCTAGATCTTAGCATTTGTAAAAATCCTACTCCAGAAGGTGTAATACAATTATCCTACAATTATCACAATTCAAATGATATTAAAAATGTAAAAAGATCAATTTATAAAAAATACCTCCTACTCATGTCCATTTTCATTCATGTCAGTTTTCACCTATTTCATCCATCAGGATGATCATATTAAAAATGATGAAAAGCATGATAAAATTTTTGAAGAGAGGATCTGTTCTTTCTTAAGGAAACATACAGAGTGGAGTTCTTTCTGATTTGCACAGCTGAAATAATAAGGGCAAGAAGAGGAAGGCTCTGGGTTCTACCCCCAGCATCACACACACACGCACACACACACACAAACACAAATAAAAAAGAAAAAGAAAGAAAAAATGAAGGGAAATTAAAAGAATACTGTAGAACATAAACTGTGAGATGTGAAGAAAATGGGTCTTTTGGAGGAGAAAAATAGGTCATTAGGCAGATGATGAAGACCCATGGATAAAAATGAATGATGTGAAAGGATATGAGGCAGGAAGGCAGGGGACAGCCAAGCTTCTGGAGGAGTAAATGTGAACAGATTCCAGGACGCATGCCCCAGATAATTTCCAAGGCTCCATGTGCGGACTTCTCATGGGTTCCCTCAAGGTATGGACAGAATATAAGGACACAGATGCCATGAGGAGCTTACTGTAATGGGTTTTCCTCACAGTATCCCACCCTGTGTCTTCCAGGGTGTACTTTTACAGTGGTACCTTGGTTCATGAACTTAATCCTTTTCACAATTCTGGTCGCAAACCAAACTGGATGAGAACCGAATCAAATTCAATGATTAGGTGCAACACTGGCCTTATGGGGAAATTTAATTCAGTTCTGGTCCAATTTGGTTTGCAACCAGAATCATGGACAGAATTAAGTTAGTGAACCAAAATACCACTGTATCTTGCTTTTTTTTTTTTTTTTTGCTTAAATTCTGTTATTGGTACATTTTAGGTATACAATATATTTACATTTATCATTGGGTGCTTGTACCTGTACATGATGTATCTTGGTTCTTATTTTTTCCCCATTACCTGTGCTCCCTTCACCCCTCCACCCTTCTCTATTTACATAGACTTCATTTCCATTTTTTTTTTCTTTTCTCATAATTTTTCCTTCCCATTCTTTCCTTTCCCCATCTCCTCCCACCACCCCTACCCCTTTGGATCTTTTCCTATTTCAAAGTATCAATTATTAGTTATTAATCCTTTTAATCCTTATTTACACTTTCAGTTTCTCACACTAAAGAAACTATTCGGTATTTACCCATGTGTGTCCTATTTATTTCACTTAAAGAATATGGCCTCAATATGCATCCATTTAGCTATGTATCTTGCTTTTTAATTTTTCCTCTCTTTTGTTCAGCCGAAGTTCACTCTGCAGAGCCAGTTTGTCACTTACCATCCACCTTGACTTTTTCAAATAAACTCTGGCACTGCTTTTTTTTTTTTTTTTTTCTTGCTGTCTCGTTCTTTGTTCAAGATAAGAAGAACCTAGAAACCAAGAGGCAAGCACCCTCAAACCCAGTAACATTTATTTGGCAAGCCATTTCTAGAAGGAGCTACTCAATAACAGATACACTCAGTAACCCATTCAGCCCATAAAACAAGAGGTGGCCAATGACTGCACCAAACATGAAGCCTACCGAGCTCCCTGGAAATCTACTGTACACCTCAAGGCTTTATGGAAAAGCACACTAGCTGGTACTGCTCTTCTAACATAAGTTCTTCTGACAGAAAAGATCTAGAATTAAAAATTTTAAAAAAGATAGTGGCTGCCTGTAGCCCCAGCTACTCAGGAGGCTGAGGCAGGAGGCCTGCTTGAGCACAAGAGAAAAGGCCATCATTAGCAACACATGAGACTATAGAGGGAAAAAGGGAGGAGGATAGAGGTCAAATATAACAAAAAAGTCTTTGGGGATTCTGAAAAGCAAATAGAGCTAGGGCCCATCCATGAAAAAGTCCCTTAGGGTGAGGACTTGCTCTGCAACTAACAATTTTGTTGGTGCAGAGTGAGGGTTAATGTATTGCTTATGACCAACACGACCATGCCCATGAGTTTCAAGTATCTTTGGCAGAAATTTGCCTAAGTTAGCCAAGATAGTAGTCTAAAAAGGAGAGACATGTGCTCTATTTCTTGGATTCAAAGAGTTTTACTTATAAACCAGGTACGGTGGCCCACGCCAGTAATCCCAGCACTCTGGGAGGCTGAGGTAGGAAGATTACAAATTTGAAACCAGCCTGGGCAATTTAATGAGACCCTGTCTCAAAATTTTCAAAAAGGGCTGGGGTGTAGCTCACTAAGGCCCTGGGTTTAACACTCAGTACTGAAAAAAAAAGTTTCACTTATAAAATCCTATTTTACTAAGTTTGGTGTAACTTCCAAACCAGCAATCAAACCAATCTTCCCTGAATTTCTGCCCTTAAATTTCTCTCTCTGCTTCTTCCTCTTCTTTGGAGGACATGAACAGGAGTCTTAAATGTAGTGTGGCAAAGAAATAGGCTGCTGACCAAATACCTCCTGGGTAGAATGCCGTGGCACAGGTCAGTGCAAGCCTTGCAAACGCTGGATGAGAAAGTATCAGTGTGACAAGAACGAATGGCATCAACTCTGGGCAGGTGCATGTGCCCTGCACGGTGACCTCTATCCACCTCTATTAAGAGAATACATAGAATAATTGAGGGTCAAGGGTCACTTCATTCCTAGAATTGTACCAGTAGAGGGTTTTTTGTTGTTGTTTTTTGTTTGTTTTGTTTTGGTTGCCCCTCCTCATCCTCTCTGCTTTTAGGAGATCTTGAAGAAGCCTCATATCCAGGAGCGATGTGCAGTTAGAGAAAACACACCAAAACTCAAAGTTTGTTGAAACAAAAGAAGCTACTGTAAGAGTCATGGGGCCGGGGAATTTAGCTCAGTGGTGCCGCGCTTGCCCAAGTGCAAGGACTTGAGTTTGCTCCTTGGTACCAGAGAGGGTAAAAAGAGTCATATAGAAGGCTAGTTCTGGTAGTGCATTCACACCTGTGATCCCAGCACTCTGGGAGGCTGAGGAGGATCCCAAGTGTAAACCCAGCCTGGTCAAATTAGGGATTTAGCAAAACCCTATCTCAATACAAAAGAATTTAAAAAGGACTGGGGATTGAGCACAGTGGGAAGGCCCTGGGTTCAATCTCCAGCATCACAAAAAAAAAAAAAAAAAAGTAAGAGAGAGTATTCAGTCACCATGTTCCGGCACCTTCACGTTTCGACAGCATTTCTAATTAAAAAGTCATTTTTAAAACATCAATAAAAAAGCAGCTGCCACTAGTTCAGGCGCCCTAAGGCTGTACAAAGAAGACCAGGCTCCATCTGGACCTGCAGCAATCCGGCAATAAGGGGGTTGGTGGCTACCCCCCTCCCCCAAAGAAAAATAAACTCTAGGGGAACTGTATAAAATGCAACACCCTGACGTTTTGAAGACGTGTCATGTTCAAGCATGTCCTCTCCGACGAGGCCGGCTTCGAGGCCTGCTTCGTCTCTCCTCTATTCCCATTCTGGGCCTCACCTCAGCGTAGCGCGCTATGCCCCCTCACTCAGCCCAACTTCACAGGTCTGCGCCTGGTCCTGGCGACCCTCATGCAGGACGAGCGCAAGGCCAGCTGCCCTCTCGCTGCACAGGCCACTCAGCGGTATTGGTTATGGGGGGCAGGACCTCTGACCGAGGGTGCGCCTGGCCTGGCTATCGCCGCCTGGCTTCACCTCGCAGAACCCCCCTCGCCAAACCAGCAGTCGGGTGCTGGCGGCTCCCGGGCGTGGCGCTGCATCACCCCGCGGCCCGCCTCGCCGCCACCTTCGACATGCTGGGAAGCGCGGCGGCGGCAACTTTGCAAGTCGTGTCTCCCGCACCGCGTCCCCAGGCCTTGCGCTGGTCGCGTTCTCGGCGCCACGTGGAGGGCTCTCGGGCGCGGCTGGGCTTGCGCAGTGCGGGCTGCCTGTGCCCCATCCGGGGGCTGGAGGTTCGGTGCCGAGGGCGGGCTAGGAAACCTGTGCAGGTCCCCGGGGAGCCTGGGAGGGAAACCGAAGACTCTCCTTCGGGGCCACAGCCTCACCTCGAGCTCTTGGAGCTTGTTTGGCGAGGGTTTAGCCACCTGCCCCCGCTCCACGGTGTCCGTAGGTAAGTGCGTGCAAATACTCTCAAAGCAGCCCAAATCCCTATGGGGGAGCGAACGTTTCCCCAAGTGCACAGGTCCTGGGTCCCCACGGTTTTTCCTTTCTTCACACCCCACCCCGGCCATTGATTTCTAGCCAACGTCATCCAGACACTGCACAATGGTCCTGATTTTCTTGAGGGAGGCAATTATTTTCTCCATTATATGGTGCACAGTTTCTATATTAAACTGAATGTTTATTTCTCAGCACCGGCAGAGGCTTCTGTCAAAAAGAAAGAGTAAGTGAACACAGATAATTCCATCAAAATGGGACCAAATTGTCAATTTTAATTAAAATTTCTGAAAAACTTGACCCCCACTGAGAAATTAACTGCTATTGAGGTACAGTACAGCCACCTCAAGGGTGATTTAACCCAACAAGAGTGTAAATTCCTAAGGATGGAACTAATTCAACTCTGCCTTAGAATTAAGGGAGAAATAGGATTTCTAGCCCTATCAACCTGAATAGTGGCAGTGCAGGTAGTATTGACTTCCAAATCATTACTTCAGCCAACAATAATTATTTTAATGCTTGAGATAATTAAGTAGGTCCATGAAAATTACAGTACTTAATTTTTGCTCTCCTGGCACAATGACCCTTAACTTAAAAATATCCAAAAGTATTAGTAAAACAAACTTAGTGTAAAGCTTTTACTTTCTTCTGACTCAAGTCTTCATCCTTCAGGCTCAGTTGACTTGTTGAGGGTCACACTCAAAAGTCCTGTCAAGATCAGCTGAATCACAAGGGTGTGCTAGAGGCAACACATTGTTTTCCATTTGTAACAAGATTGTGTGGCCAGAACATTCCTGTGGCTAACTGGCAGTCCTGATTACCCATTATAGATAGTCTTTATACAACTCTAGAACTCATGTTATCTCTTTGAAACAGCTCTTCCCAATTTATATAATCATGCTGTTAACATTGAGGGTGTGTCACAGGGTGGTGCATGTTTGACTATAATGGTCATACTACACAGTTTAGGGATTGCTGGAGAATTTCAAGCCATTAGACTATTAGTTTAAAGCACAATTTTTTAAAAGTTCAATTAAAGGCATTCTTTTCTACTTTAAATCGTTGCACATGCTTCCCTTAAAATTACATATCATGTCATGCACTAAAGTATCACAAGAATTGGGTGACTTCCTGCTGTGGTATCTGTTTTTAATTGGTTTAGAAGATAAGATCACCTGAGATGATACCAGCAAGGAAGTTTTCTGAATTAGCAAGTTGGAGTCAAGGAAGTCTTCCTTTGATAATGTCCTTATTTATTAACAGTCATCTATTTTTATTTATTAACATGTTTGCTGGAAATGTTTTCTGACTACTGTCTTCCTTTGCACAGGTCAGGAGTACCATCTCCTGTGAGGAACATTTAAAGAATCCTTATTAAGAGTGATATAAGCCTTTTTTTTTCCTTCATAGAAGGGATTGAACCCAAGGCCTTTGCACTGAGCTACATCCCCAACCCTTTTTAAATTTTTGAAATGTTTGAGTCAGTCTAGCTAAGTTGCCTGGGAAGATCTGGAATATATGATCCTCCTGCCTCAGCCTCCCATAGTGCTGGGATTATGGGCATAAGCCACTACAAGACAAAAATGGGCCTATTTTGAACCAGTTCTTTTTCACATTTTAGGTGTTTTTCCACTTTCATTTTACAAGTGAAAGATTTCTTTTTTATTGTTGGTATATGTTTGCAATACATAATAATTACATTCATTTTGGTGAATTGTTACATATACACATGGCATCTTGATCATTTTTACTTCCCCTCCCCTTTGCTAAGATTCCCTCTCTGTCTTCACAGAGTCTACTTCCCTGGTACAGTTGACTTTTTGTAGACTACTGTTTCTATTATGACATAAATCATCTATATATTTGTGAGGAGTATCTGAATTTCTCTGGGAGAAACAAATAGTACTACTTAAATGTGATAATTCCTGAAAATTTATTCACTGGTGTTAATTTTAAGTCCTCGACATCTACTTTTGTTGTAGATTTCTGTGCTACCCTCTAAATAATTTTTCCTTTTTGCAGCACTGAACCCAGGATCTTGCCCAATATGCTAGGCAAACAGTGTACAATTGAGCCACATCACTGGCTCATTGTGCTATCTTGTAGATAATAATGATATTTGAGACACAGAGTTTTTAAATATAGAAAAAAGACTACATGGAGGATTATTTAATATTTGTTTTCATATGTGCTCTTATTCCTTTACTTAGGTTCTCCTACCCAGCCCTACATGCACCCCTAATCCTCAACATCAAATTTTAATTTACAAGTTACTTTTTCCATCCCTGGACAACTAACTCATTGATCCTTCTACCAGACTGATGTTTTTCATTCAGCAGCCAAAATAATAGCAGGTGGCACATAATAGGCCTGAAGTACTGATTGTTGGGTGAATGTGCATTGGAATTTGTTATCAACTGCTAGGTGCCATCCCTGAGTATAGATGGTTTCTTTCTTTTTACTTTGAGACTGGGTCTTGCTAAATGGCCCACACTAGCCTTGAACCTGTGATCCTCCTACCTGCCCAAGTAGCTGGAATTACAGGCATATTTCATACCAAGCTTTGTGCTTTAAAAATGTCTAGGAGTGGATGAAAGTGGTAATGGTTAATCTTGATGGATTCGTGTAACTAGCCCGGGTTTTCCCTAACCTCCACATGACTTCTATTCCTACTGGAATTGAAGAGTGCAGTCTCCTCTGATCCTCACCTTTGTGCCTATGGTAATATCATAAGGAAATGCTTATGTCAGCAGCTTTCAGTCCTAGCTTTGCAACTTACACAAACTTTCTGGATTCATGGGGATTCTTATTGTCAGCTATATATACTTTTTTGTTTCAATGTTCCATGAATATTTTTGATATGTAAGTAGGATTGGCACCCATTGGTTTGACCTAATAACTATTTTATGTTCTCTCTCTTTCTCCCTCCCTCTTTCCCTCCCCCACCCCTTTGTGGTACTGAGGATTGAACCCAAATTGAACCTTGACAGTGAGCTACCTCCCCAGCCCACTTCTTAATTTTATATATTTGAAACAGGGTCTAAGTTGCCCAGCCCGGGATTGAACTTTCATTCCTTCTACTCTGAGAGTACTGTAATTACAAGCTAGCGCTATCACACCTGGCTGTGATTTTTTTTTTCTCTTCCTATGTTTCAAGATACGTGAAGTATAACGATAAACTGTGTTTAGTCCTTTTATATTTTTAATAAGTATTTATGTGACCCTTCACCATGTAGTATTATAGTCATTTTTTCCACCACTGTCCCTTTATTTAAACTCTCTGATAATGATTTTTGAAGAGGACTCCTGAAGACCTTTTCAGTCCTTTGTCTTAACCACTTGACAGTTTACCCCCAGCTCCACTCAGGCAGTGCAGCACTTTGTTTATATCCTCAGTGTCGCTCAGGCGGGTGTCATTTCAACCAGTCAATTCTTGTATTGAATAAAATATTATCTTATAAAAATTAATGAAAAGATATGCAATTTTTGGTCATTCTGTATTTAAATAATTGGATTAGTATGTGGTTAAACAAGTGAAATATTTTCAAGTTACCTACCCATCATTTAATAAATTAAGTTGAGACTCTTGGCTATGAAATATGTCAATCAGCTCAAGTTTCCTCTCTGTTCTTCCTGCTTCCTTTGGATTTTTGCTGTGTGGAGAACTCCTCAACCTTCTCATAGGGCTCCCTCTGCAAACCACTGGCTTCTAAAGAGATGATTACAGCTGGTGCTGGCTGTGCACTCCTGAGGAAGAATTATTACACCCACTGCATGGACCGTGCACCTGTGGGGCCAGTAGGACTTCTGGGCAGAGGAGCAGGTGGCTCTCGCGGGGAAATAGTCTAGTCCCCCTCCACCCTCAGCCTCTCCTGCATTTTTTTTTTCTTAATGATATCCGTTCTTTCTGGAGTAAGCTGGAATCTCAGTGTTGTTTTAATTTGCATTTTTCTAATGGCCAGAGATGTTGAACATTTTTCATTTGTCTTTAGCTGCTGGGTTTCTGCTTTGCCCAGAAAGCTGTGCAAGTAAATGATGCTGCTGAATCTGCTGCCAGTGAATGATAAAGGCTATATCTCCAGAGGTGTCAGTGCCTAAGGCTTGTGAGGGAGATGTCAAGGGCTGGTGTGATGGGAATGAAGGTTGGGATAGAGAAAAACACTTGTGCAACAGATAAGGTGTATAATTGTGAAGGCCCTGGAGCTCAGGGTCTGTACAATTTGGAGACTTTAGGGGGCTAGGAATGGGCCCAAACCCCTAAAGCAAGAACATTTATGGGGACCTGCAACCTGCCGTCAGAGCTCCCTCCAACAAGAAATTCTAGTTGCACCCACTGCTCAAATCCTTAATCTGAAGACCAGGAACTATCCTTTGCACTCTCCATCTCCTTTTCCTGCTATTCTCACCCATTTCCTGAATTCTCCTTTTTCTTTCCTCTCCCCTATCCATAATGTGTTCATAAGAGGAAAGTATTTTGCAGATCTCAGAGAATTAAGCTAGCCTGTCACATGAGGCTAGAACTATTGGGAAAGATTAGACCCTGAAAGTCCCTGAAGAAATGATCAAGGCTAAGCTTACCTCTAATTCCCTCTGCTCCCATGGAGCAAAGCCAGATATGGCTACTTGACAGCTCCCAGCTGATAGCAGTAAATCTAGGACCCTGTGCCCTGCCTCTATGGTTACCACCCCCCAACACTAAGTATCCAGACCTTTGAAAGAACAACTTTGTAGCCAGTATTCTTTGTACCCAGGATTCTATGCATGACTGTGGAACAAGACCACACCCACTGGTCGGACACTGGATCAACGCATCTACACCAGTGTGGACAACCCTGGTCACTCTTTCATCAAGACTTTGGGCATGGTGGCTGGAAATGAGACCTGTGAGGTAGGGGGCCCCCATAGTCTCCCTACTGACTCAAGTCATCTTCCCAGTACTGTAATTCCAGTTTATTCCCCCTAAAATTTTTTCACTTTCTCTCAAGACTATTGGACCATCCATAATGAAGTTTTCTGAACCAATAAAATTGATCCATAACTCAAGGTTAGGGAGGGATTTCCTTTCTGTAACCACCTCTCTTGACTCACCTTCAGATGTTTGCTGACCTGTTTGACCCTGTGATCCAAGAGTAACATGATGGATATGACCCCCCAGATGTTGAAGCACACCATTGACCTGGATGCCATAAGGCAGGCCAAGTATTCTACTTCTGATTTGTGTTGCTGTATGCAACATTCTGTTGTTCCAGTCCCTATACTTTGATTGTTTCTTGACTCATAGTCATTATATTATTGATGTTGATGGAGGGAAAGAATCATATTTTAAGGAATGGCAGAGATGGAGAAGACAAGGTAGATGAAAATGACCATGCCCTCAGGTAGGAAGTTTGGGGAAAAGTCCTCAGTGTCCTCTTCAGTTAGAGTGCTTGTCCAGTGGGCCCCTCCTTCTATTGCTTGTACGAGGAAATCACCGGGAGCCCTCTGATCCCTAAGATCTCTCTTTCCCCAAGAACCCACATTTCCACCCTGAGGGTTTCTGTGACTTATATTCATTTTCCTTTTTCCTCAGATGCATTCTGGCTCCTCCATGAAAGGCATTTATTGTCCTCAAGAGTCAGAACTGGCTGAAGTACCTGGTGACTCAGTCTGCTTGCAGCCTGCATTTAGGCAGAATGATGAGAGGTGGAAGGTGTTGTGTGGACGCACTGAGTAGCCTAAAGGGTGATCTGGCTGGACATCACTGCAGGCTAAGTGAGATGACAGAGGCTGAGCAGCAGCAGTTTGTTGATGAGAGGGGCCTTGAGAGCGAGCCAGGTGGGGAGAGCAGATGGTAAAAAGGGCCACAGGAAAAGCTGGGCCAGAAAAGATAGATGGGCTCTGAGTGGCCCAGTGGCCACCAAAAGGATTCTTAGCCCGAGTCGCTTTGCTCTCCCCAGGACCACTTTCTGTTTGATAAGCCCACATCTCCATGCTGACGACAGGAGGAGTGGATCAAGACTGGCCAATGTTACTTACATATGAGACTGCTCCTTACCTATTTTATTCTCCATGCCGACAAAAATTCTTTTTTCCTCTATCTCTCCCAATTCTTGTCTTGCCTCTTGATCACTTTACCTCCTGGCCCCAGGTAGATCAATGAGAAGAGCTTCTTGATCTGGGTGAATGAGGAGGATCATAAAAGGTCATCTCCATGGAGAAGGGTGGCAACATGAAGAGAGTGTTGGAAAGATTCTGCCAGGGCCTCAAAGATGTTAGAGAAAGGTGGTTAGGGGAGCTAGGAGGGAGGAAATAAGGAAAACCAAAGAGCAGCTTAGATGGATTGACTCTATCATTTTGATAATCAACCAAACTGGAACATTTCTGATAGTAAAAAGAGTCACTGTTAATTAATCCAAGAAATGGGGATAAACTAGGACTGTCCTGGGAAAACTAGGGCATATGATCACCCTAAAAGAGAGAGAAAGAATGGCAGAAACCTAAGGATGTAAATAAAACAGTAGTCAGATAATGCAAAGAAAAAATAACAGAGGCAGCAAGCCAGTGTCAGAGGTATGTGGTATGATACAGCGGGATGCAGATAAGGAAAATGTTTGAGCCTGTATTGGTGTCTTACGTGTTGTTGTTTCTGAAGTAATCCTCTAGTTCTTTTTGGGGGGTGAGGGGATTGAGACCAGATCTTGCTATGTAGCTCAGGCTGGCCTTGAACTCACTATGTAGCTCAGGCTGGCCTCGAACTCACAGTGATCCTCTTGCCTCAGCCTCCACCCCAAATGCTGGGATTACAGGCATGCACCACCATGCCCAGCATCCCCCAGTTCTGAGCCTAGGTAAGCCTTGACTCTGGATTCTGTCATTTCTGCTGAAGTATCAAGTCAAGGCTTTAAGCTGAGTGTGAGAGACTGGGGGAGGTGGAAGATAGAATAGCTCAACTTCCAGAATGTATGGCTCTCCAAGAGTGATTCAGTCAAATCCACAGTTCCAAGCAGATTGGGTCTCCATATAAACCCAATTCTTACTGTGTATTCTCATATATACAGTTCTGTTTTGGACTTGCAAAGGAAGAGAGGCTTTAGGCTCTAGCCAAGAACATACAATTTTTGGCAACTAATAACATTTTTACCATGAGTGAGTAGGGAAGTACTTTTTAAATTATGTCTTAGTTTCCTCATCTATAAAATTGAGATAAGATCTCCCATGTTTTAGGTTGTCATGGGGGAATAAATGAAATAATGCAGGTAAAGTAATTGGTCCACAGAAAATATCAATAAGTGTTTGCAGTGTCATTATTTTTGATGGAAGGGTTTCCCTATGTTCAGCATGTAAGAATCTCCCGTCTTTCTTTCTGAAGGGTAGACAGGGTCCCCTCTATTCATGTTGAGTAGTGGTCTTTGTGTCCGCTGTTCTGGCACATCCCCTGTCTCTTCAGCTCTAATAGTCATCTGCATGGTTAGGATGATTAAGTGAAACAAGAACGCCCCTCCGGTGCCTCCTCATGCTCTCTCACAGATACCTATGATACTGGCTTTTCTGCTCTCTTCACATTTCTCTGCTTTCTCCCATATGTTCCTTCCACCGCTGACAGGAGGTTCTCTTGCCTCTTCCTGTTGCGCAGCTTACACCCTCACTTTCTGTCTCAAGGACCCTCTGCTCATTAGCAAAGCAGAGATAATGCATGCAGAACACATTGAATAATTAATTCTTTCTCAGTTCAGTTTACTACCTCTGTTCATTTCCCTAGATCATTCTTAATGCATCCATCCCTCAAGTTTCTTTGTATGCATGATGACAATAATAAACTATTTTCACCAAAAAAACCCCAGTATTATTCATTCACATCCAGGCTTCTCATTCTATACATATTAGATTTCCTGTGGATCTAGCTAAAGAAGGGTCCACATATCCCAAGTTTTCACTGAGAGAATCTTTGTGGACTCTGGTGCAGCAGCTGATCCAGGAGCATAGCTGGGAGCTCATGTGAAATGAGCATTTAGCATATGTCTTCACTTGTTCATCTAAACTGCACACTGGACTTTGGGTAGGAGTATACACCAGACTGCCCCTCCTCAACAAAGTAAAAGATCTCTGGGCTTAGAGAGGGGTATAAATAACAAAGGGAAGTGTGGATGGGGAGGGAGAAGGAGTGGGCCCTTTGAAGACAGCCAGACACGTTGTGACTTAATTCAAAGGAAAGAGCGCTGAGCAGGTAGGAAGTCTCTCCCTCCAATCCCTTTCTCTCTCGAGGATAGCCACTTCCCAAAGATACTGAAGAGCTTAATACTCCTGCCACAGGCAGCATCTTTGACTCTCTAATTTGGGTCAACTGGGCAAGTCAGAGGTGAGAATGCTAAGGGATCAGAGTGAGGAGGGTAGGTCTAGGGGGGCTGAGGTGTGACAGTGAGAGAGCCCCAGGAATGTAATAGAATTTGAAATGAAATTCAAGTTAGTGAGGAAGCGACTGGAAATGAATTTCCAGAGCCAGAAAATCAGTCAGTGCTAAAGAAACTCAGACTTTGGGAAGCAGAGATCAAGGATTAGAGATTAACCATTTTATTGACTGTGAATGGTATCAGGAAAGAGGCCAGGATATCCATATCCCTTCAACTCTTATCCACAACAAACATTAACTCTGTATCTCAGGCAGATGACTCAAAATCCCCAGACATCCTAAGCATCTCATGGTGGCCAATTCTACTTGCCCTGGACCTGCCCCTATTCCTGCCTCCATTCTGGTAGAGACTCCTTCCTATGCTCCAGCTGTCTCTGTTCTTTCTATTGGTGGAATGAAGAAGGAGCAGCCTCCAGGAAATGAAAAGAAGCAGTGGGGTTATTTATGATGGAAGGAGACTTTAAGTGAGCATGCCAGAAAAGCTGGCTCTCAGGTGGGTGGAGAGCCTTAGCATTTACCCATATTCCTCATCAGCTTCTGAGATAATTAGAATGCATTTCCATTTGTGCTTTATTCATTATGATGTAAGGTTTCTCTCTACAGAAATCTCCCTCAACTGTAAAGACAGGCTTACAGCAGGTGGCCAAGGAAGCTGATCAGTGCCAGGGCCCAGGAGGGTTGTGACCAGTACTGAGAACCCCAAGCTGAGCTTCGACCTATAACGACATAATGAATAGAAGGAACATCACAATTTTGCTCCCTAGAAGCCACTGAAAATTCAAAACTAATTCTCTGCCTGTAGACCCCCTCACTCCAGGGATCTCTGTGTGGCGGGAAGGAGGCAGTTCTAAAGGCCAAATTAGCACCAAATTAGGGCTTAGATTTTGAGTCAGGAGATGGAGGGTCAAGCTGTTGGGAACTCACTCTGCCATTCAGGACTCTCTTTCCCCTCATGTTGGGCCCATGCAACTGCTCGTTGCTGCTCAGGACTCAGAAGGGCCATTTGCTCAGGAGTGACAGCGGCAGCCTGAGCACTGGTGAGACTAGATAGCTGGGTGGGGCTGAACACCACCTGGTGGTAGAGATAAGAATCAGTGCACCCATGAGGCCCTCTGGCTTCCTGCAGTCACCTCAGACCCCAGTCTATCGAATCTTACAGCAAATTTAGGAGCAGGGATCACAGAAATGGCAAGAGGAGTCAGGCCCTGGATCTGTTCCCGCAGAAGAGCTGAAAGAGCCAGGTCTGGGATCCCAGCTGTTGAAGAAAAGAAGATGCATGTCATAGAGTGGCCTTTTCCTCTCACTTCAAACCTATTGGTCTCCAGCTGTTCCCAGAGTGTCCTGTTGTAGACCTTCCCTTATGTGCCTCTATCCCCGCACCTAAACACTTCCTCAGACTTTTACTTTCAGAAGTCCAGAGTGGTCTTCCCCCTAAGTCCACCCATGGTATGGAAAGCAAACCATGGCAACTGGCTCCATGAGTGTCCCAGCCTCCCTACCTGCTATTGTGCCAATTTCGGTGAAGATCTCAGGCCCCCAGTTACTGACCGGGCCAAAGCCACCAGGCAGCACAAGGAGGTGGGCCAGAACCTCCAGCTGTTCCTCAGAGCACTGGAGAGGCAGATTGCCCAGGAAAAGAGCTGCTTGGCTGTGGAAGAGTGGGAAGGAAGGGAGAAGAACTGAGCTTTGGGGATTGAAGTTGTGCTTATGTGACAGGGTAAGAGATGGCTTCAGATGCACTTCCTTCCATGGGATGACTCCTTCATGATTCTCCCCTCCCCAGTGAGCCTTCCTTTAGCAACCCCTGCAACCCTCCACACACACACAAGCGACCTAAATTCCCAACTGCTGATATGCTGTAGCTCCTCTGGCCGCAGACCACAGAGTGTGTGGCCCAGTGCTGTCAGGTGAATGAAGTCCAGGTGGCTGACGTGCCGACCACTCTGCCGGAGGAAACTGGAGACCACAACCCGTAGCTAAAGTGGAGGTGGGGGTGAGGGCATAGGAGAAGGAGAAAAGTCACGGGGAATTATTGGATGAGGAATTAACTAGGGGAGTGATGGGTGGTACTGAGTTAGATTCTAGGATTAGAAGACATAATATCCATGGAGGTCAAACACTTCCCTCATCTCTTTCCCAGAAATATAAAAGGAGAGAAGAGGAATCCTAAGCAAAAAAGAGGTCTCGGAGTGAATTAACCAGAGTCCCTAAGGTCACTGGTATGGGTTATTAAGATAGAAAGAATTCCTTGGTCCTTGGATAAGGCCCGGGACAGGTCTGTGGGATGGAAGTGCAGGGAGTGACAGAGGGAGGAGAGGAAATGTTACCTGGACAGAGCTCCAGCCATCTATCTGCCCCAGGGTGCTCAGCACCCCCCAGTCCACCAGGGTCAGCTCCTGTAGCTCTTGCTCTCCTAACCCTATGAAGAGCCGGCCCAGCTGCAGAATCTGCTCAGGACGGAATCCTCGGGGCGGACCCCACAACTGAGAGGAAGAGAGGAACAATGCGAATGGGAAAAGCACTGGACTAGGAGTCAGAATCCTGGGTCTTAACCTTGCCTCGGACTTAGGTGTGGAATTCTGGGCAAATCACTTGCCTTTTCTTTAATTTTCCTGAACTAATTTAATTTTAATTTTCCTAAAATGAGAGCATTACACAATAGTTGCTATGACTAAGGGGTTATTGAAAGACCGTAGAGTATCAGAACAGCAAACTCTACTCCATGAGTTCTAGACTTTTATGTGCAGCCACTTAACTGAGGTGTCTGTTAAAATGCAGATGCTGAGGCCCCAACCTGAGATTCTTGGACTGGCATGGTACCCCAGGCAACAGTATTTTAAAAACCTGCTCCCTAGATGATTTTGACACTAAAATTTGATAACTACTGCTTTAGTCCCTATACTCATGTACTAGCTCCATTTCTTCCATACTGATTCCCTCTGACCAAATCCTCTTTTTATCTCCTGTTCCCCTACCTCTCACTCAACTCTCCCTTCCCACATTGCATCTAACCAACTGCTTCATGTTTTCCCCCACTAACTGCTGGTGGCCTCTCCATCCCTAACCTTCTTTGCCTTTCCCATGGCTGCCTGTAGTTCTTCAGGCCCAAGCCCTGGATCTCCTGCAAACAGTGCCAGGCAGTCCTCAAAGTCTGAGAGCTCCATCTCTGCAATCTGGGTTGCAGACCAGGCTGCTGGGAAGGTCCCTCGGATGTCTGCACAAGTTGGTACAAGCTCTGAAGGGGAAAGCAGGTCCAGGGGTCAGTGTAGTATTAAAATATGCCTAGAGAGACATCTGTAGATGGAATGACCCTCGCAACCTTTGCAAGATGGGCAGTAGAAGCAGAGACGGTTATAGCGTGAGATTTATAGGGTTTACAGCAGTGGTGACAAATCTATGGGACACATGTTGTTTGCTTTTTTTTTAAGACAAAAGATGTTAATGTATGAGTTGTTTTTTTCTAAACTAAAACCTGAGTATTCAGGTTTAATTGCAGTGCTGGCACATTGTGATAGATAAATAGATTTGGGGTTACAATTTGGGCACTTGGTCTCTAAAGGTTTGCCGTCACTGTCTTAGAGGGTATTAGAACAGGAAGCAATTGTGGAGGCAAAGGCCTTCATTTCATAGGTGGAAGACTGAGGGGGTTGCCCATGTATTTTATGGCAGAGCTGAGTTATAAGCCAGGTTTCTAGCCTGATAATGTCTCCCTCCTTCTAAGGATCTCCCTAGCAGAGAGCTCCATGCTTAGCTAAAATAGAGCTGAGTCTGCTAAAAAGAGAATAGGAAAATGGAGTCTTGGGCTAAAAACCTAATGGACTATACTAATATGGACAAAATATCTTGACAATCATCCCAAAAGCCCAGAGAGTAGGTTTGTAAATTTGGTCAAAGGGCACAGCTTACTTACGGAGCCTAGGTTTCCCACCCCTCTGGTGCTGGGGTTCAAACCAAGGGCCTCATACATGTTAGACAAGCACTTGACCACCAAGGTATACTCCAGACCTAGAGCCCAGACTTCTGACAGCATTGTTTGATATTGTCTCCTGTACACCCTGCTGGACATATGAATATTTAGGTAGCCTCACCTGGAAGATCCTCAGCAGTTGGCCGTACAACCCCAGCTACCAAGGCTGCTTTCTTGGGAGCAAGCTGTGGTCTCCCACACAGCTGTCCGACTCTGCTCTGTTCCCAGCTTTGCTGCTTTTCTAGAAGCCGCTCCAGAGTCTCTGGGCCCAAGGCCTCCTGCAGAAGAAAGTAGGAGGATGGGAGTCCTGAACAGGATCAGGACCAGCTGCTGGAATTATAGCTGTAGCTATAATTCCAAAACCTGCCTGTGTTTAGCAGTCTTCCCCAGATCCAGGTTGTACTTTCTTTGTCCTCTTTGGCCTGAGATTGCCATAGCCAGTTCACTCACCACCACCCCCAATGCATTTACTCCCTTTATGTTTCTTCACCTTACCCTGGGAATCAAGGAAATAGCTTCAGTAGACAGAGTAAATACAAGGCGTCCAGCTTGCTCTACTTGATCCTGGCTCCACAACTCTGGTTTCCTAAAGGACAGGAAGATGATTATATGCTGGGAGCTGAGGGAACTTTGAGGAAAAGAAGACATTAGGAATGGGGATTCAGGCTCCAAGAGACATTAAGCATATGGAAGGGGCTGCCACTGATGATGGTACTTGAGGGGCTGGGTAGAGGAAAAGTTAGAATCTGAAGTTCCTAAAGGTCCATACCCAAGAGCGGGTTCCTGCAACAGGAGCCATCCCAGCTCTGTGGCAAATGTATCTCCTAGGCAGAAGCCCTGCAGCTGAATGAGATGAGACAGCAGGATCGGTAGAGGGATCCGTCGTATGCTGTCTATACCCAGGAATCCAACCAAGGGGCCCAGTGTCTCCAGCACTTCCTCTGAGATTGGGGTCTCCTTTGGAGCCTAGAGAAGGGCATCAGGTCTTAGACAATGCATCTCTGACTCAGAGTACCAGGCTTTTTGATCATGACACCAAGTCCCTTGACCTTCCTTCCCTCTTGCCCCCAATTTAACAACCTAGGATGCTTGCTACCTTTGTTCACTTTTTAAAACAGTAAATGAGCTTAGATAGGAGCAAGGCAGAAAGACTGAGATGGAATCCAATGAATTTCTCAGGCTCCAAAGGGATGGGCAAGAATCATAAGCAGGTTATTAAGGAACAGAATCTAGAGGCAGATCTAGAGGCTAGAGACGCTTATAGGTAGAAACCTGTTTGGCACCAAGAAGGAGATTGGGCCTGGAAGACAGGCAGAGATAGCTGTTTGAGGGGCATGCATTGCCAAGGGCAGCAGATCTGAGTCTGGTAGGGTGGACTCTTACGAGGTTTCGTAGTACCCTCTCTGCCAGGGCTGCCTGGTGGAGTGGGGTCAGTGCCAGCAGCTGCTCTGGAGCTCCTTGTACCAGCTCTACCACCAACATAATGGATTCATTGGACAGTATGTCCATCAATGGGATCCTGTTACCATAATTGGACAGCAGGGACACTCAGTCACAACTCAGCCAAGTTAAGAAATGACCTTAGAACCTCACATTCCCCAGGCAAGATGTAACACAAGACCCAACCCTGTGACCCTAGACTGGAACTCATATTAAACAACCCTGAGCTACTTATCACTACTTGCTTGAAGAGAGAGAAGAAAGTGACATATTTCTAGTGTTCTGAAAAGAAATAATCCTATCTGATCTAATGGACTCAAAAGCCCCAGATACTAAATACCACTAAAATTTTTCTTATCCCTCTTTCTCTCTGACTTATGGTCCAGGATCTTTTCTTTTATCTAGGCTGCTGTATTTCACTTCATCTAAACTATCTCAGAGACTCAAGATCTTTAAATTGCCTTGAATGTCATTAGAAAAACAAAGCCCTTTGGCCTACAAATCAGAGGTGGCATCATGCAGTCTATACAGGGTTGTCAATTTTGGGACTGGGCCAAATTGTACAACAGCCAAAATCTGTGTAAAGACCTATAAAAATGTAAGGATGGAGTGAACTGCATTTACCATCTCCAAATCCCCCAGAAGACTGCAACCCCAGTCTTGTCCTACTCTGACAGCTCAAATGAAATGAGGTGGGGTGGGGTGAGGTAAAAGTGAGAAAAGACACACATGAGTGAGCACCCATAAACTCCTAGACTCTCTGGGATGAAGAAGCCTTAAATTTTCTCTTTCTCTAATCCATAGTTGAATCTGCTCTACAACATTCTTGCAAAAAAAAAAAAAATTCCTGCAATGGGTCCATCTCCCTTAGGCTTGGATAGTTCCAGTGATTAGGAACTCACTACCTCCATTTTCTTTATATTGTGCAAAATTTTCATTCTAACTCAATCCTAATCTTGCCCTATGGACCCAGTACTGTCTATCTGACAGGCCCTTGGGGATTTGAATGCATTTATCACATTTTTCATCATTTTCTCTTCATCCATTCATCTGAACACACATAGAACACAGCACTCTAAGCAGACTACAATCTTCTAGGGCAGAACTGGACCACTTCCTCCCTTATCTCATACTATGTCTCTATGAATTTGGCCTGGGTTATATTAAGATTACTTGGCAGGCCACAGCACTGTTGCCACCCTCTGCTGTCCTGTGCCAAGGTTATTTGAATAGAAGCCCCCACTTTAGGCTATCAGTGATGTCCAGGAGCCACCAGACAGGGAATTGCCTCGGCTAGGGCATTTCCTAAGGGCAGATCTACTCTAGATTGAGCTTAGAGAGGATCCAGTATCTCCAGGTATAGCATTTACGGTAAATCCAGGAGTAGTTTGGTGTCAAGTCCACTCAGTTCCGGCCCCAGGGTTGTCAATTCTGGCTCTGGCATTGCCATCCTCCGCTGTAGTTCTGCCCAGATACAGGCCCTCTGCAGGACAGGGTAGGAAAGCAGGGTCAGGACAGAGCTGGGCAGGAGGGTAGGGTTCTATACCCAGGGTCCCGGCCTCCCTGCTCCCACTCATGCCCAAGTACCCCCTCTTACCAGGCTCCCTCGAACCCCAGTGGGCAGTCGGTAAAGCATGTGTACCACTTCAAGGAAGTCTGCCATGGAGCTGATCTGCTGCAGAAACTCACAGGACATGCCTGCTGCCAGGTTGCTCAGAGCCCTGTGGGTATGTGAGAGGGTAGATGGCTGCAGCATGTCTGCTCCTTGATATCAGCACTCCCAGCACAAGGAGAGATGCTCATCTATTGTCATTTACAGTTTGAGGAATATTTCTACATAGACAATCTCATTGGCTTCCCAAAACACTATTGCTGTTTATCAGAGAAGGAAGTGATGTTCCAATTTCAATCTACTAGAAGTATGGTGAACTGAGACTGGAGCCGTGTCTTCAGACCCTGAAGCCCCTGGTTCATTTACAATAGGTACAGGTAAGGTGATACTTACTTATTTTTATTCTTGCTCAACCAGTGGCTCTGAAGTCACCTTGAATTAAACTAATAACAGCAAATATCTACTCGGAGTTTATACTAGGTGAGCACTATGTTAAATATCTGGGTTTTGTGTATGTGTGCTGTGGATTAAGCCCAGGGCCTTGATAATAGTTGGCAAGTAATCTGCTAATGAGATACATCCAAGCCTATTTTACCTTTTATTTTGAGATATGGTCTTGCTAAGTTGGCCTCAAACGTGCCTCAACCTCCCGAGGAGCTGAGATTACAGGTATGTGTCACCAGACCCAGTTTGTGTTAAATATCTTACATGTCTTATCTCATTTAATCTTCACAATAACTACCTGTGAGCTAAGTACCCTGTTCTCATTGTTCAAAAAAGAAAACTGAAGCTTAGGTTAAATGACTTGCCCAAGAGCACAAGCAGGTGACAGGGCTGGGACCTGAATGCAGATCTTCTGAGTCTCTAAGCTCTGGTCAGTATAGGCCTGGCACTGTGGAAAGGCAGGAGGGCAAGGGAAAGGCGAGCCAGGGGATGATGAAGAGGCTGAGACTATGCATCATCCCTGTATCCTCTGTGGCATATTAAATGGTACTTGGTACACGGTACGTGGTAAGCGCTCAACAAATGTTAGTTGGGGCTAAGGGTGTAGCTCAGTAGTAGATCCCTTGCCCTAAATTCATGAGGCCCTAAGTTCAATCCCTAGCACCACCACCAAAAAAAAAAGTTTAATTGAACTAGCTGCTCAATACAAGTTACTCACTGCAGATTCCTGAGCGTCAGGTTGGTGGGCACCTGCATCTTCTTCCAGAGAAACTGTGCCTATAATGGAAAGAAAGATGAGCCACTGCTGAGCAGAGATATTACCCCAAGGACCTAAGATGCCTTGGACTCAGTCCTGCCTCTCTATAATGTGCCCCCTCCGATATCACTTTCCCAATGCCTATTCTGAGAGATTGAGAGGGAGAGAGACATCATGAGGGCTTCTGGGGAGAAGGCACCAGTTGGGCAGGGGATGGGTAAAGGAAGTTGAAGAGACAGAGAGCGAGTTCTGAGGGATGAAGTGAGACAGTTACCTGCTGCTCAGACCAGGGCAGCGCCCGGTAGCGCCTCCGGTTTGCCAGAAGAGCTGCAGTGTCCAGTTGTAGCAGCTTTAATGGGAGCAGGGGAAGCAGGCAGTCTGGCCAAGTG
>NW_004624838.1:2853052-2890981 GCF_000247695.1 Heterocephalus glaber | reverse complement strand
CAATGATGAATGTCATTATATTGTATACCTAAAATGTACCAATAAAATTACTTTTAAAAAAAGAATGGGATCGTATAAATTGGGATAGCAATGTTTGGGAGGAAGCTGAGGAGGCTGGGGACATCAAACTGCTAAATCCCAATGAGATTATTTTGCCAGAGGAAGAGATTTCCCCACCCTCAGTTGCAAAGGTATCTGAACCAATACCCTGTGTGTTGGCCTCTCTACTTATATCTGAGGAAAGTAATGCTGTGTTGCTTGTAGAAACAGTAATGACCTTCCCTGATGCAGTTACCAAGTAAGACAGTGTTGCTGCTCCTTAGGACCTACTTTTGACTCTAAGCCTATATCTAGTCTCAAATCTCAGAAGACTACTAAAGGTGAGTTACACAACATGAAGCATGAGGAAGTATGCTTCACTCTCAGAGAACTTGAGTTATCTAATTCTTACAAGCAGAATTCTGGGAAACAAGTACGGGGAAGGATTTTTTTTTTTTAACCAGGGATCGAACTCAGGAGCTTGCACTTATGAGGCAGGGGCCGGAACCACTGAGCTAAATCCCACAATCTGGGATAATGGTGGAAGAAACATAAACCTGATCAGGTTAAATTTCAGGACATGGGCCCATTAGGCAGAGATTCTGGATTTAATGTTGTGGCTCATGAAATTTAAAAAGGTATTAGTGGTTTACTTGCTTGGTTGGCTGAAATATGGATCAAAACATGGCCCACTGTGAATGAGCTGGAGATGCCTGACATTCCTTGGTTTACTACTGGTAAGGGTGTTCAAAAGCTCAGGGAAATGAGAACACTGGTATGGATTCGCCAGGTGAAACCTACTCCACACTGGTAGGATCCAGAAAACGTACCCTTCACTAATACCTTAAGAAACAGATTTGAAGGTGGTGTGGTGGCACATGCCTGTAATCCCAGCATTTGAGAGGCTGAGGCAAGAGGATTGCCATGAGTTCGAGGCCAGCTTGGGCTACATAGAGAATTCAAGGCCAGCCTGAACTACACAGTGAGACTCTGTCTCAAAAACACAAAAACCAACCAACCAAACCAACAAAAAAACCCCAGATTTGTGAGGGAAGCATTCTGTAAGAGTTGCTCTTCTCTGTATGCCAGACCTCACAGTGGGAATTGTAGTCACTTAATTCAGATAATTAAATGCAATAGTATTATTGGATTCCAGAGTATCAGAGGCCAAGTGGCATCCTCAACTGCCAAAGGCAAAGTGGGTGTACTTACCATAATGCATAGCAGAAGTAAAACAATGATCAGAATTGTCTGACATGTACAGACCTATCATGTTGGCTAATAACCGTGGTGTTCCCAGAAGTGAAATAGATAAGAAGCCTATTAAACTTTTACTGGATTTATTGAAGCAGAAAAATTTTAGGGCAAACAAACAAAAAGCTACCTGAAATTGTAGCAAGAGAATCAGAGCTCCTCAACCAATTCCCAGACTTGAGCTAGTTTACAGACCCAGAACTTCTCAAATGAAGGTGAGGCCTGCTCCCATTGAGGAAGGACCCAAAAGGTTATACTTTCAGTCTTTCTCCCATCCTTCCTCAAAGGAACCTACGACCTTTTACCAGGTAACCATATGTTGAGGAAAAGGAAATGATCAGATATTTCGGTGGATACTAGACACTGATTCTGAGCTAACACTGATTACAGGAGATCCAAAACATCATTGTGGCCATCCAGTAAAAATAGAGGCCCTTAGAGGTCAGGTGATCAATGTAATTTTAGCCAAAGCTGACTCGTAGTGGATCCAGTATGTTCCTAAATCCAGCTGGTAGTTATTTCTCCAGTTGCATAATTGGAATAGATATACTTAGTACATGGCAGAATTGCCCTATTGGTGACTCATGGTACAAGGGCTATTATGGTGGGAAAGGCCAAATGGAAGCCATTAGAGTTGCCTCTACCTCAGAAAATTATAAATCAAAAACAGTATCATATCCCTAGAATGATTATAGACATTAGAGCTACCGTTAAGGACTTGAAAGACACAGAGGTGGTGGCTCCCACTACATCCCTATTTAACTTTCCTGTTTGGCTTGTGTAGAACACAGGTGGATCCTGGAGAGTGTGGGTAGATTATGGTAATCTTAATCAAATGATGGCTCCAATTGCAGCTACTGTACCAGATGTGATTTCCTTGCTTGAGAAGATTAACACATCTCCTGGTACTTGGTATGCAACTATTGATTTGGGAAGGCCTTTTTCTCCATACTTATTCATAAGGCCCACCAAAACTAATTGGCTTTCAGCTGGACAAGGCCAGCAATACACCTTTACTGTCCTACTTTAGGAATATATGAACTCTACCTCTGTGCCACAATGTAGTTGCCAAGTATCTTGGTAATCTTTCTCTTCCACAAGGCATCATACTAGTTCATTATATTGATGACATCTTGCTGATTGGACCAAGTGGGCAAGATTTAGCAACAACTCTGTATTTTTTGGTAAAGCATTTCCATGTCAGAGGATGGGAAATATATCCAGCCACAATTCAAGGATCCTCTACCTCAGTGCAATTTCTAGAAGCCCAGTGGTGTGGGCCATACAGAGATATCCCTCTAAAGTGATGAATGTTATTGCATCTGGCCCACTCTACAACCAGGAAAGAGACACAATGCCTAGTGGGCCTTTTTGGATTTTGGAAGCAACACATTCCTCACCTGGGTTTGTTACTCTGGCCCTTTACCAAGTGAATCAGAAAGGTGCTAAGTTTTGATAGTACTGGAGAAGAGAAGGCTCTGCAACAGGTCCAGGCTGCTGAGGAGATTATTCTGATACTTAGGGCATAAAATACAATGCATTCAGTGGTACTTGAGTTGTCAGTGGCAGATAAGGATATTGTTTTGAGTCTCTGTCAGTTTCCCATAGGTGAAGCAGAGGCCCTGAGGATTTTGGAGCAAGGCTCTACCATCACCTTCAGACAGCTACTCTCCCTTTGAGAAACAGCACCTGGTCTGCTTATGAGCCTTAGGAAACACTGAATATTTGACCATGGGACACCAGGTTACCTTGTGACCTGAGCTGCCCATCATGAACTGGGTACTATCTGACCCACCAAATCATAGCGTTATATGTGGATGGCTATGGTCCATCATCAAATAGAAATGGTATATAGATGATCAGGCCCAAAGCAATTCCTGAAGGTACAAGTTAAATGAGGAAGTGCCCCAAATGTCCATGGTTCCTACTGCTACTATACTTTCTGTCTCCAAGCACACACCTTTGGCCTCATGGGGTCTACACTAAGACCAGTGGACAAAGCAAGAGAAGACTAGGAACTGGTATACAGATGTTTCTGCACATTGTGCAGGAAGCACCTAAAAGTGGACAGCTGTAGCTCCATAGCTTCTTTCCATGACATTCCTGAAGTACAGTGGTGAGGAGAAGTCTTCATAGTGGGTAGACTTTCAGGCAGTGCACTTGATGGTACATTTCACAAGGGAGGAAAAAATGGTAAAGATATGTGATTCATGGACTACAAACAATAATTGGTCTGGGTCGTCAACAGGTTGGAAGAAACATGACTGGAAAATTGGTGAACAAACACATTTTGGGAAAAGGTATTGGATAGACCTTTCCATGTGGATGAATGACTTGAAGATGCTTGTATTCCAGTAAATGCTCACCAAAGGTGACCTCAGCAGAAGAGAACGTTATCAAGTGGGTAGATGATCCATTCTATGAATAGCAGTCAACATCTTTCCTCAGCCCCCTGCTACTGTCCACTTTGTCATGAACAAAATGGCCATAGTGGGAGGGATGGATGGGCTCTGCAACATGGACTTTCATTCACCAAGGCTAGCCTGGCTGTACCCACTGCTGAATGTCCAATCCAGCAGCAGCAGAGATCGTCACTGTGTTCCTGATATAGCACCATTCCCTGGGGTGATCAGTCTGCAACGTGATAGAAAGGGTAGCACTTTATCCTTACAGGAATGTACACTTATTCCAGATATGGACTTGCCTTCTCTCCACAGAATGTTACTGTCATAAATACTATCTATGAACTTATGGAATGGCTCATCTACCATCATATTTCACACAGCTTTGATACTGGTAAGTCAACACATCTCATATCCAAAGATGGGCAGCAACCAAGGCCCAGAAAAGTGATGTGACTTGCCCGAAGAAGAACCATGGGCTATAAATCAAACTCCTTGTGTCTCAAATCAGCACTAAGTTCATTTTAGTAGTTAGCAGCTGGCTTTGATTTCTTTCTCATCTACTAGACTAGGGGATGACAGCACAGGACACTCTCCAGTTTTCAAAGCTCAATCTCTTTGTGTGTCTACAAAGCCATTGTAATGGGATGACTCAGTCCAAACTCCAATGTGAAGAAAGAAGCACAATGTTCCACTAATAGAATTGTCATTCATTCTTAATAATTATCGGGCTTCCTTGGCCTTATTGCCAACCCACATTTGGGTCACATTTTTAGCCAATTCATACACCACCAAAACTTTCCAAATGTCTCTCTAGTTATCCATCAACATTGGATTTCACCAAGCATCTTTGATGAAGCTTGAAATCCTCATGCTTGGGGTCCAACTCCCTAAGCTATCAGCTTGGGCCCTACTGGTTCCCTGGGGCAATACCACAAAGCACTGCTCCTGTCCTTGCTATGCATTCATCAATCCACCAACTTCCTACTGCCTCCCAGCCTCAGAGGCACTCCACTTCCTTAGTACTCCCTGTTCTCCCCTCACCTCTGGGGTCCCTTGCATCATCTTTTCAAGAAGTTTGGCATGTTATTTTTTTTTTTAAAAAAGCACTGACTTCAAGCAGCTTCTGCTTTTTGGTCTTGCAAAAATCCCTCAGGCAGAAAATACTAGGGGTTTAGTTACCTAATTAGAATTCAGGAGAGGGATATTCAACAAACAAAATTCAAGTGAGTATCTCAAAAGTTTACTCTGCCTTACCAACACAGGCCCTGCTGCTTCTGGCTCCCTGGTGCTATCAAATTCCTAAAAATTTGAGAATAATGAGAAAGAGCTTTAGCAAGATACTCATGACAATTTGGCTTATAATACCCTTTGTATATGGGCACATATACACAGTTTTGGAACAATGTGTTATATATACAATGTTAAAGATCTCTCTATTCTCAGAGCTCTTTAGAACTATTTCCCAAAGTAGGGTTAATATAAAATTTCTTTTTAAATTGTGCATAGCACCATAAACAATATGTATTTCACTTTGTCTCACACCAGAGGCAGTTAGTTGTGCTGGTTAGGAATTCACCTCACTTTTCTGTCAGCTAAACATTTCATCAAAAAGTCACTATTCTAGATAGTTATTATTAGTTCTTTAGTTATCCCTTTCTCATCAACATTGAAACACTTTGCTAGCTAAATCAATGGATATTCAAGTTGGGTTCTAATTAGTAAAGTTAATGATATTAAATACAGGTTGAATATCCTTTATTTAATTAGGACTAGACATTTTTGAGTTTTTGAAGTTTGGAATATTTGCATATGCATATATATTGAGGATATCACATGTGCAGTGAACGGATATTTATAGACATTCCTAACTCTTATATGAATAGGGTTTAAGAATCTGGAACTGTGCTATTAAACGTAGTAGTCACTAGCCACATGTAGCTTTGGAGCAGCTCAAATGTAACTAGTTTTGCATATCAAAATTATAATAGGCCCCCAAATAGCTATCTGCCATAGACTTACCTTAATCTGGTACTGGAATAATATCTCATTTGCCTCAGGCATAATGCATTATTTTAGGCACTAAAACAGACACAGCAGTGGTCAAAATAATTAAAATATCAGCTTTCACAGAACTTACAGAAGAGTTACAAAAAATCAAGTCACTAAATAGTGATCATTTGACAAAATTTGATTAGAAAAATTGCTTTGATTATAAGCTGGTGGTGAATGTAAAATAGTAGCTAAACCTCTCCTACTCCAGGACTGCCTTTGGACCAAGAGCTCTAGCTATGGGCTAGCACTAAAAGGCCCTTGTCTGGATTCTTCCAGCCATGCCCCTTCCCCTAGTGTCGTTCCATACAATGCTATATAAGCTGGTGAGAAAGGTATTATAATCAGTGGCCAGATGAATGTCAGTGTCCAAAGCATCAGATTCCCCAAGCTGGTTTATACATAGCCTGGTACAGATTATATTGCCTTATGGTAAGAGGAATGACTACCAAATTGTAAATGAGCTGCATGGATTTTTATTTTTTTATTGTTTTGGTACTGTGGATCGAACTTGGGACCTTGCGCTTGCGAGGCAGGGGGCAGCACGACTGAGATAAATCCCCAACTGTTAGCTGCGTGCTTTTGTACTAAGCTCAGCTGTTCTAAGTGTGTTGATATTTGAAGGCCATATCTCAGTCTTCTCCATCATAGTAAAATCAAGGTGTAGCCAATTCCAACATATTGTTTTTATATACATATATGAACTGGGAGATTTATAGTGATCTAGTGACATGTAAATTATATTTATAAGACACACACATATTCTGTGCTCTGTGGGAATTTCTTGCAGTAATGACCTCCACTGAATCATGCCTCTCGGTACCCCTGCCCTTACTAATCCCTTCCCACCTTAACTGGCCTTGGTGGCCATGTAACTTTCTTTAGGCAATGGGAGACCAACAAATGTGATACAAGCAGAGGTGAAATAAATACTTAAGCACTGTAGCCTGCCCTCTTGCAGATCCAAAGCCAATCTACAGTGAAGAAGCCCAAGGTTTTGGAAGGGAAAGGCCTACATAGCCTAGGCACCCCAGTACCCAGCTGACCCAACACCTGAATGTAGTTGTGTGAATCAGTTCAGATAACAACACAACTTCCCAGAAGAGTGGAAAATAATAAATGTTGGCATTTAAAGCCTCTCCATTTAGGAGTGGTTATACAGCAATAGAAATAAAAAACAATCCCCCAATTAGGCAAGGACATGCTCTCTCCCCTCAAAGGCTTATGTACTTTCTGTATCCAATCAGAACTGGCATACCAGGGTATGAGGTTAAGTGTTTATTAATTAACAAAAATGCATCTAGAAATCTAAATTTTAGTATAAAGTTGATTATCTGCTTTATTTAAAGTTACTCCTCTTACTGAAAATAGGATCTTAAGTATAAAGTACTTGATTTGTAGACTAGTTTTCCTGATAACACATTTATTGACCGAGGTAGCCATGAGCTCAATTTACATCCTATCTGAACTGCAACAACAAATTTTTTTTTCTTTGTGATACTAGGGATTGAACCGAGGGTCTTCATACTGAGTTACATCCCCAGACCTTTATTATTATTTTTATTGCTGTTGCTGTTGTTGTTGTTGTTACTATTATTATCAATATCATTATTATTTGAGACAGAATCTCACTAAGTTGCTAAGTTGCTCAGGTTGGACTCAAACTTGCAATCCTCTTGCCTCAGACTCCCAGAGTGCTAAGATTACAGCTGTGCATCATCATGCCCAACTAAGTTTTTCCAATTTTTTTTTTTTGAGACAGGTTGATGCTATGTAATTCAGGCTGGCCTTGAACTTGTGGTGATCCTCCTGTGGAGTGCTGGGATTACAGGCATGTGCCACCACACCTGTTTTTCAAATCTTAATCTTAGATTATTTTAAAAATTTGTTTACCTATGAGACAAAAGCCTTCCTAAACATCTAAAAAAAAGTCATTCCAATCAATTAACCCTTCAATATGTAGTGATCTTGTTTTAGAATGCCCATAATAATGGAACATAATGAAATATGTTCTCTTCAAATTCATGCTTCTTGAATTTTGCTAGGTAATTTCATGAATTTTATGCAAAAATTCAAAAAAATTCAATCTTCAGCATAAATGGGTTAATATTTAGTCATACAAGACAATATCTATATTTTAGTGAAGGAGGCAAGACCTCTTGTTCAGGCTTAGATCTGGCATGCCCCCACACACACACCCCGCCAAAGCCTCATGTATTCAGGGGCAGGGATTTAGACAGGTGACTAGATCATGGGGGCACTGTGACTGAGTGTGCTGTTGAGAGGTGGGGTCTGGTAGGAAGAAAGGGTCACTGGGGGCATGACCTGGAAGGGTATATCTCCCTCCTTAGCTCTTCCCTTCCCTTTCTGCTTTCTGGCCTCTGTAATATGAGCAGGTTTCCTCCACAGTAGCTCCTTCCACAGTGCAGTTTCTGTCTTTGAACCAGCTGAGTAAAACCAATGGACTAAAACTTCTGAAACTGTGAGCCAAAATGAACCTCTTCACCTTTAAGACATGGATGTTGAGTGTTTTGTCCCAGTGATGAAGAAACTGATTAAGACAACCTCCCTGCACCAGACTGCTAGAAAATTATAACAGTGTATGAATAAATGCAAAATAATGAATAGAGACAAAAATGTTCTGCAAATTTAGAAAAAGCCCAGACTAATCTGGGTTGGATTCTCTAGGAAAGATCTTAAGGAAAAGAAGCTTCTGGTTAAATACAATAAACTAAACACATTTACTCCTTCCTGATGCTGCCTTTAAAAAGTAAAGAAAAAATTTTAAGGCAAAAAATGATTTAAAAATGATAAAAGAAAGAGAAGAGATATGTCTTAGTCTGTTTGTGCTACTATTAAAAAAAAAAAACCCTTAGATTGTATAATTGATTGACAACATACATTTCTCTCTCACAGTTCTGGAGGCTGGGAAGTCTATGACCAAGATACCAGCAGATTCAAAACCTGGAGAGGGCTTTCTGTATGCTTCCTAGATATGCACCTTCTTACAGCTTTCTCACATTGCAGAAGAGCCAAAGGAGCTCCCTCGAGACCCTTTTACAAGGGCGTGAACTGCATTTATGAGGTTGGAACCCTCCATAACTTAATTACTCCCCAAAGGTCCCACCTCTTAATATTGGGTGTTCAGTTCCAACATACGAAATTGGGAAAGACACTAATGTTCAGATCATAGCAAGACAACAGCAACATACTTTTTATATAAATAATACCTGATGTAGCAGACCAGATAAGAGTTGAAATGTGAACTGGACATGAGAGACACCCAGAAGCAAGTTAATTCACTTTGCAGAACCAATATTCTTTGAGAGTATATTACCTTCAAAAATATACTCAGGACATTGGAGGGTCTGAGTATTTTCAAAACACTCAGTGGAGCAGGTATAATTGAAAGCAGGGTTGCTTTCAACTGGTTGGTTGTTGACCAAAGTAGCAACCTGACTCCTTCCTCATGGCAGATCACATCTGACTATCCCTCCTAACCTGGCCAATGTCCAGAGGTCTAAATCCAAGCACAGCTGCCACAGCCAAGGTCCAAGGTGGCAACACTGAGAACAGGGCTACTCTGTGAAAATCTTCATATCGAATCAAGACTTCACATTCGCCTTGTGTTCAAGGTCACTAGATCTTAATGAATGTTTTAAAAATCAATAGATAAGTGATTCCCTCGAAAACAAAGGACCATTTAATAAAAAATACCCAAAGATATTGACATCAATGTGAATAGCCTACAAACAGAACTGCTAGTCATCTTTGAAAGACTTTCCTCTTAAATAGGAAAATTCAACCCAAGAATCACAGATATTTATGGGTAGTTTCTAACATGAAAGAAAGATAATCAAACAGAGATTTGGAACAATAAGAGACAGCACAGGGAGCTAGAAAAAAATTAAAATAATGTAATTAATATCCTCAGACAACCTCAGAAATGATTTCACATTTGTATGCCTTATGCAAGATGCTGTTGAAAAAAATGAATACTCAGAGAAAAAGAAAAGACAAAATAAAATGATAGGAGATATTTTTAAAGTCCAATAGTAGGATTGGAAGGCAAAGTGGAAACAATGTCCTAGAAAACAGAACAAAATTAAATGAGGCAGAAAATGAGAAAAATGAAACTTAAAATTAGTTTCAAAGGTCAATCATCCAAATAAAAGAGTTACAGAAAAGAAAGAAAGAGGAGAAATGATGACAGGAATAAAAAAATGTTCAACAAAGAACAAATTTTCCAGACTGTAAATGTACATCAAATTGCAACAGAATAAATGAAAAAAGACACATTGTGAAATTTCAGGAAAATTAGACAACAAGCATCTTTAAAAGCTTCCAAAGTTAGCAAAGGAAAGGTCAGAATAAGAATTAAAAATTAAAATGACACCTGATTTTTCTACAACATTGGAAGTTAAAACAAAATTGAAAAATGTTTTTAAATTCTGTGTAAAAATGATTTCCAGCTTAGAATTCTAGACCCATGCATATATTCTGATAAGTAAGGTCTCATAAAAATTGACATTCCTTATATTTTCCTTAGGAAGCTATTACAGTATGTAGCTTCTAGGCAAAACAAAGGAGCAAACCAAAAAAGAGAAAGATGTAGAATCTAGCTCAGGGGAGAAGCACAGGGTAATGAAAGATAGTCATCTAAGGAGGATCACTGTCCAGCTACCTGCAGAGTGGCCAGCTGACTGGAGCCCAAGGACAATGGCTTTTAGGAACACTATCTCTAAGAAAAAAAATTATTTAAATATCTTCAGACATATTGAAAGATTTTCCCTTCTATTGGAGTGTTTATAGAGATTCATACATAATTGAGAGTAGTAACTATTAACTCAAGGAAAAACAAGACTATTCCATGGCTCAATTCAAATAACATTTTATTGGCTTAAAAAATTGAACATTGGCTAACTAGAAGGCATAATACACATCTGTTGGGAGGATGGGAGGATGAGATATAATGATGAAGGTTCTGGGGAAGGAGCATGGTATGAATCTCCTTTTTTAAAGTCTGAAGCCAATAGTATTACAAACTTAAAATCAAACAAAAATAACAGAATAAGCAACCCATTGAAAAATATAGAATCAAATATCCAAAGAAACAACTAAAATGTTAATATATTACCTGTTGGAAGTATGAATGAGGAAGGAGACAGAAAAACTAAATAATCATGCTTATATCTATATAATCAATTAAATGTAGTTGTATTAAAATTATACCTTATAACCAATTAAATATATTGTATTTTTAAAAGCTTAAGGAACCAAATGTGGTGGTGCATGCCTATAATCCCAGCACTTGGGAGGCCGAGGCAGGAGGACTGCAGTGAGCGTGAGGACAGCCTGGGCTCCATACTGAGTTCAAGGCCAGCCTGAACTATATAGTGAGACCCTCTCTCCAAAAAATAAGGACAAAACAAAAGAAGCTTAGAGAGAAATGAAACAAGCTGGAATCTGGCTACGTAAAAAGGAGGTAATTCTGCTCAATTCAGTTAACTACAGAGCTTACAATCCTGAGGGAGAAAAATGTCTCAGTTTGTAATGATGCCTGACACAGAGAGGTCTATTGTATTTCAGAAGACTAATAGGAAAAAGAAATTTAGGAAGAGAAGAACAACACGAAAGAAGGAATGCTCAGCAATAAGCATAGCAACTGGCCAGACCAAAGAAGCTCAGCCTGGCTAGAGGAGGACTGAATAGAGGAATGACAGAGAGGGGAAGTGGAGCCAGGTACCAGTCTGAAAAGCTTGCCCAATCTCCATTTGTCAGCTAACATCCAAGCTGTGGTTCCAGTAGATGATGATCTGTCTGAACCACACACTAACCAGAAACTTAATCATGAAGCTTCTGAAATGAGACTTTTGCAGACACCCTCCCTCACTTTCCTTCACCTTTATATTTTCCTGATCTCCCTGCTTCCAAGTTATTACCTATGCCAGTTAATTTTGATAGTCATCTTATTGGATTAAGAGACTCCTGTAGAGGTGGTTGGATTGTAAAGAAGCTAACCTTATCAATGAATATGAATTCAGAGTGGAATGGGGTATTAGGAAACTGGGCCTAGTTGAAGGCAATGCTATGTATGACCTTGGGGACTAGTATATCTGGTCCCTTTCTCTCTGTACTGTTTCCCCGTGCTAGGCTTCTCAGCAGCTGTAAAGTAAGCAGCTTATCTGCACTATGCCCTTCTGCCATGATGTTTCAGCCTTGGAGCCAACCAACCATGGACTAAACCCTCTGAAACTATGAGCCAAAATAAATAATCTCTTCCTTTAAATTGTGTAGGTCAGGGATTTTGTCCTAGCAACAAAACAAAACAATCCAGGCCAATACACTAACCTACCTCTCCTCTTACTCTGGGGGTCTGACAACTGCTGTAAAGATACCTCACATTGTTCATGTGGCTGTCAGGACATGTGGTCCTACTCTAGTCAATAATAGTATATATGACCTTACAGAGCAAGAAAAGCCAAAGTTACATCTATCAAGCTCAATTCAGAAGCTAAATCTAGAAATCCTTGAGTAAAGCCTGGGCACTCATTCCCATAGTGCAAACAAATAGTTGGAGCAACAAATGGTAGCTACTTTTAAAATGGGAAGGAATTGTTAATTTACTGAGTCCCTAGCACTCTGTATAGTTCCTAATATTGAGGCTGTCAGTTGGCATTCATTATGATGCTTATAGTTTTGTTTTATCCTCAGAAGGAAATTTTTTAAAGTGAGTTTGTTTAAACCCTTAAATATTATCATTGGAACTCTGATGGATTTTGAATATTCTACTCTAGCTCTGTGGCTTATGAAATTCCATCATAAACTTTCTATGCTCCAAATAAATGCACTCATTAGGTTAGTGAGCCACAGAACTTGGGGAACATGGTTAAATATAGTTCTCCTGTCCTTTCAGTATAGCAATAGATTAACTCTTTTGTGAGGCAGGAACATACAGAGTTTTAACGAGTAGCCAAAATAATAGATATTATAGATGTTCTACTTACATTTCCTAGATATTGTAAGTATTGGTCATTTGTGGCTCATGGCTGCCTCTTCCATAGAAAATTGTGTTTAGTGTACATGAAAGAGACCTCAGATCAACCAGTGACTCACTGGTATAAAATAAAAAGGCTTTCTCCTTATGCCAGACCAGGACAATTTAGGATGAGATTTACAATCCAGGCTTCTCCCTCCTTCTAAATCAGTTCAGTAATAAATTTGACCTGAAAACAGATCCTTTATTATCTCTTTCTCTCTTCTTCTTTTCCTTTACATACATTTTTCTTGAAAAGCACACCACTAGAATATCTGTCTGAAATCCTGTTTCAAAGGAACCTGAGAGAATTGGAATTAGCAGTGTTTCCAGGAAGCAAATCTAGAGATGGAATGCTGACATTGTATTACCCTTCAGCTGGACCACATCACAGGTAGCAGAATATTGACAATCCCTGGCATAATGTTATAGTAATATTGTTAAAACTTTCACAAAGGGAATAATGTTACCAAGAAGGCAGGTTAGAAAGCTACAGCCTTTCTCCTCTCTTAGAGACACCAACTTAACAGTATATGGACCAGAATACCTCTATGAAAACGCTAGAGACTGAGAAGTTATAGCACCCAGGCCAATATCAAACCAGGACAGATTTTCCAGCAAAAGGAGTAGAAAAATCCACAACATTTTCATACCTATCTGTGCCCCTACACAATACAGAATGTCCTACTAGGAAGGAATTTCCCATACCAGAGCTCCTATCTCAGGCCAGAAAATCATGGACCATGTGTCTAACAATTTGGCTTGTGTGGAGGCTGCTAAAGAGACTGAGTTCTATCTGGCCCAACTCAGAGAATTTAGGGACCAGCAGAATTTGGAAGCTGTTGAAAACAGTCAAGTACCACTAAATGGACATTAGAACTACAGTTCCACAGGTAGACACAAGGAGAGAAAGAGTTTCTACTAAAACGTTTGGTAGATTAATTAGTGAAGGGCTTTCTCTGTGTGAAATGAGTATGTGAAGTCTTGGATCAGAGGTTTTTCAAATGTCTACTTCCAAGCAAAAGATTTTAAGATATATAAAGAAATAGAGAATTATAACCAAATTGACCAAAATAAAATCCTAGAAATGGACCCCTAATAAAGGGGAAGCCCATGAGGTCCCTGACAAGACAATTTTAAATAACTTTTATAAAAATTCTCAGTGAGCTAAAAATTAACACAGACAACTAAACAAAGTCAGGAAAATGATGAATAAGATGAGACTATCAACAGAAAGATACAAGCTATTAGGACAAACCAAACCAAAATTCTGGAGTTAAAAAAAAGAATAAACAGAAAAATTCACTCGAGGGATTTAACAGCATAATTAGGCAAGCGAAAGAATTGGTGAAGTCAAAAGTAGGTCATTTGAAGTGGAATCAGAAAAGAAGACAGATTGAAGAAAAGTGAAGACAACGTAAAAGACTTGTGGGACATCATCACACAGGCCAATTTATGTCTTATGGGAGTGCCAGAGAGAGAAGAGAGGAGCAAAAACTTATTTGAAAACATAAGGACTAAAAGCTTCCTAAACCTGATGAACAAAATGGCCATACAAATTTGAAAAGTTCCACAGGCAAAGACTTCCTGAATAAAACTCCAATAGCACAAGAAATAATATCAAGAATCAACAAATGGAATTACATCAAATTAAAAAGTTTCTGCACAACAAAGGAAACAATCAGTAGAGTGAGATAACTTATTTGTTAGCTAATTTTCTGATAAAGGACTAATATCTAGACTATATAAAGAAACTAAAAAAATTAATTCCCCAAAACAAGTGACCAAATCAAGAAATGAGCAAATGAACTGAATAGACACCTCTCAATTTTAGTATATGTGCTGCTGAAGTGAGCACAAAATAGACACCTCTCAAAAGAAGTACAAATGGGGGCCGGGAATTTAGCTCAATGGCACAGCACCTGCCTCACAAGCACAAGGTCCTGAGTTCGATCCCCGGTACTGCAAAAAAAAAAAAAAAGAAAAAAAGAAAAAGAAGTACAAATGGCCCATAAGTATATGAAAACATGTTCAACACCTTTAGCTGTTAGAGAAATACAAATCACAACAACTCCAAGATTTCATCTCACCCCAATCAGAATGGCTATCATCAAGAGCACACACACAGACATACACACACACAAATGCTGATAAAAATTCAGGGGAAAAAAAGAATACTCCTACATTGTTAGAAGGAATGTAAACTAGTACAACCATTATGGAAATCAACATGAAGATTTCTCAAAAAACTAAAACTAGAACTACCATTTGACCTAGCTATATCTTTCCTAGGTATATCCCTGAAAGAGTAAAAGACATCATACTATAGTGATACATCCATACTCATGTTTATAGCAGCATAATTCACAACAGCTAAGCTCTGACAGTCTAGATATCTGTCAACAAATGAATGGATAAAGAATGAACATATGTATTTCAGCCAGGAAAAAGAAATGAAATCAAGTCAGGTGCAGAAAGTTAAATATCACATTTTCTCTTATATGAGAAACTTAAAATATAAATAAATGAATAAAATAGAGATGATAGGTAACTAGAAGGTAGACTCTTGGAGATGGGGAAAGAGATTGGGAGGAGAGGATTAAAAGGATTGAAAATGATCAAGACATGTTATATGTATGCACCAGTTCTCCAAAATGAATATCACTATTCTGTATTACAAACATGCACTAATAAAATCAAGAATCTCAATAGCTGGGATACATTCTGAGAGACAATAAAAAATGTCCCTCAAAAATCAAGGAGAAATTAAGACTTTCTCAGGTAAAAGCTGAAATTCATTACCACTAGACCATATCGATAAGAAATGCTAAATGGAATCCTTCTAGTTGAAATGCAAGGCACTAAATAGCAACATGAAGCCAAATAAAGTTAGGTTCTCTGGTAAAGGTAAATACATGGGCAAATATACTAGCTTGGTAAATACTAGAAACTTAATTCAACAGCATATTAAAAGGATTATACACCAGGATGAAGCAAGATTTATTCATGGAATGCAAGGATAGTTCAACATGAAAATCAATGTAATACATCACATTAATAGAATGAAAGAAAAAAATCCATATAATCATTTTAACTGATGCAGAAAAATCACTTGACAAGATTTAACACCTTCTCAAAATTAAAAACAAATACAAAAGCACTTACTGAACTAAGAATGTAATAAAACTACCTCAACTTAATAAAATCCACCTGTGAAAAGACCAGAAGTAATATTATACTCAGTGGTGAAATACTGAAAACCTTTCCTCTAAGATCAGGAACAATGAAAGGATTCCCACTCTTGCCACTCCTATTCAAAATATTTGGAATTCTAGCCATAGAAATTAGGCAAGAGAAAGAAATAAAAGGCATTCAAACTAAATAGAAAAGTATCTCTAGTCATAGAGGACATGATCTTATATGTAAAAAAATACTAAAGATTACCCACACACATACATATACACAATTAGAATAACAAAATTCAGCAAAGTTGCAAGATATAAAATCAAAATGCAGAAATTAGCTGTGCATTTGTATACTAAAATGAATAATGAAAAGAAAATTAAGAAATAGTTCTGTTTATAATAGTATCACTTAACACAGTGTCCTCTAATGCCATGATGCTGTAAATGGTACAATTTCTCCTTTTTATGGCTGAATACAAGAATAAAATTATTAGGAACAAGCCTAACCATGGAGGTAAAAGACTTGTAAAGTGAAAACTAAAAAACAGTGCTGAAGGAAATTAAACAAGCCAGCCATGACAGTGCATCCCTGTAATCCCAGCACTCAGGAGGCTGAGGTAGGAGGATCATTTCCAAGTTTGAGGCCAGCCTGGGCTACATAGTGAACTCAAGACCAGTCTGAACAACATAGTGAAACCCTGTCTCAAAAAAATAGTTCTGGAGATCTGTTTTACAACCATGTAAATATATTAAACACTACTAAACTGTATACTTTAAAAAGCTTAAGATAATAAATTGGAAAAAAAAAGACACTAGGTACTTGCCAAAACCATAGAATGGTATACTATAAGTTAATTTTAATGTAAAATATAGAGTATAGTCAATAATAATTTATCAATATCAGTTAACTAATTGTCACAAATGTTCATACAATGGGAAAACTGTAGGCTTAAGGTGGGGCAAGGGTAGAATGGATAGGTGTACAGAAATCAATGTACTATATGCTCAATTATTCTTTAAATATAAAACTATACAAAATAAAAATATATTAATTACTACCAAAATAAGATGAAAAACATTTCATTCATAGTTAACTGGGATTGTTAAGTATTAGTCACTTCCTAATTGCCAGGACAAAATATACCTGACACCCATAACTTAAAGCAAGAGAGGTTTATTCTGGCTCATGGTTTCAAAGAATTCAGTCCATGATTAAGTTCATGGGTCCAAGGAAGAAATGGGATGGTAGAAGGGCATGGCAGAGGAATGCTGTTCAACCTATGGGCACCAGGAAGCAGAGAGAGAGAGAAAGGAAGACAAGAATACACCATTCCATGTCATACCCCCCAGTGACCCACCTCTTTCAACTAGGCTCCACTTCCTGACAGCACATTCAGCTTAAAGGTCATCAATGGATTAAGTCCAAATCCACAGATAAATATAGCACCTACCATGATCCAATCACCTTCTAAAAGTCCCACCTCTGAACACATGAGGCTTTTGGTGGACATTTCACATCTAGACCATAACAGTAGGAATATAAATTGAGAGGCACTGACTTGTGCAGCAATTCAAATGTGAGACAGACATGGAGGGGATGGAATTATAAGCACTGTAGAATTGGTGGCTTCTATTACTGCTTTAAAAGAATAGAGATGATAAGCTCAAGTTAATCAGTCACCAAAGTGCAAAACAAGGAACTTCTTTATCTTCCCACTATAATTAAAGAAACCCTCATCTATTAGAGCCAGAGGGCTGATCACATTGAAGATGTAGTGATGAATTAATTTTAATACTATCAAAATTCCAGCAGATAAATTCTTGGCATTAGCAAGTCTTTGCTTCTGAACCCCGGGCCCTCATAGGGAAGCAGTGAGATAGGGGTATTTGGGCAGACATACCTGAAAACTGAACCTTCAAATTACCCTAAGTCCAGTGAGTCTGTAAAAGTTACCCCTTTACTCTTCAGTAAAGGCCAATACCTTATAGAAGGAGTTCCCAACCCCTGGACCATGGCCAGGTACTGAACTGGGCTGTACAGCCAGTGAGTAAGTGAAGCTTCATCTGTATTTACAGCTACTCCTCCTTGCTTGCATTACCACCTGAGCTCTGCCTCCTGTCTGATCAGCAGTGGCATTAGATTGTCATAAGAGCACAGGTCCTGCTTTGAACTATATATGAAAGGGATCTAGGTTGCACACTCCTTATGAGAATCTAATACCTGATAATCTGAGAGGAAGCTAAGATAGTGATGCTAGTGCTGGGAAGTAGCTGCAAATACAGATTAACATCAGCAATCCAGGTTGATGCATCTACTGATGTTGACAAGAAGGCAACAATGCTTGTTTTTTTTTTTCAGTATCTTTTCAGGAGGATATGCATAAGGACATGGTATGGGTACTTAAATTGCCAACCAACACCACAGCTGCAGAACTATTCAAGTCTTTGAATGATTACATATCAGGAAAACTGAATAGGTCATTTTTTATCACTCAGTATGTGCAGATATACCAACTACCATGACTGGACAAATTTCTGGTTTCACTACTTGGGTCAAAGAGGTCACTTCTGAATATGAGTCTATATGCTGTCATCCATAGAGAAATTCTGGCTAGCTGAAAATGTCACCTGAACTTAACCTTTTGCAGGATATGATTTAAATTATCAATCACATTTAAGTATATGCCCTTAACTCATATCTGTTTGTGCAGCTCTATGAGGGGATGGACTCAGAATACACATGTCTTCTCCCTTACACAAAAGTGAGATGTCTTTCTAAATGTAGATTACTGGGCCAGGGATTTAGCTCAGTGGTTCTGCCACCTGCCCCACAAACTCAAGGACCTGAGTTTGATCTCTGGTACCCCCCCCCCAAATGTAGATTACTGGCCAGAGTTTGAGTTAAAGAGCCACTCTTTTACGAAAACAGTCACTACTGGCAGCAAATTTCAGCAACACAGAATGGGTCACAAAACTCGTTTACTCATGTGACATATTCAACCTGCTCAACAAACTCAATCTATCACTTCAGGGGAGAAGGGCAACTGTGCTCAAGTCAGTAGAGAAAGTGTTTGCATTCAAAGCTAAACTGGAATTATGGGGCCAATGAGTGAATATCAGGATTTTTGACATGTTTCAAACATTAGCAGGTATTTTTAAAGAAATTGAAACAGGGCCTTCTCTCTTCCAGCTGGTGCATGATCACCTATCTCAGCTTTCAAAAGAGTTTAAATGTTACTTCCCAACCACAAAAGACAGCTGAACTGGAAAGGAATGGATCCACAACCCATCTGTGAATAAGCATGGTAAATCGACTTTGTGCTAGAAGAGGATCAACTGCTTGAAATCACAAATCATGATGCCCTTAAAAATATGTTTGAGACAACTTTAAATTTCCATATGTTCTGGAAGATCAAGGTAGAATATCCTGAGATTGTCACAAAAAGCACTGAAAAGCCCACTTCTATTTCCAACATCCCACCTTTGTGAAGTAGAGTTTTCTGTACTGACAGAAAAAAAAAGATTATGGAGTAGATTGGACATAAGTGCCACACTTGTGGTGTCACTGACTCATATCATTCCCAGACGACAATGTTTAGTTGCAGGAAAACAAGCCCAGGGTCTCCACTGATTCTACATTATGATGAGTTGTATGATTATTTCACTATATACTACAATGTAATAATAATAAAGTACACAATAAGTGCAATGGACTTGAATCATCCTGAAACCATCCCCTCTCCCCCAGTGCATGGGAAAATTGCCTTCTACAAAATGGGTCTCATGCCAAAAAGGTAGGGACTGCTGCCTTACAGTACAGTGATTGCCCTCCTCATCATCTAATTTATACCTTTCCTTCTCTTGGACTAACAACTAGGATCATCTGCATGGCCCAGCTGGAGAAGTTCAGATCTGCTAAGGAATGAGAAGGATTATAATTGAAAGCTCTGCTGGAGCTGGCAGAGGTGTGCCAACAAAAAGGGGAGAATTTGCCTGCACGTTGATCTTGAGGGTACCAAATCAAGGGAAGGAGAGTACAAAGCTGGAGAAGGTAGAGTTATCCAAATGGAGCCACTGCACAAAATTTGCCACCTTGAAAATCTCCAAAGACTTTTCCTAATCCACTACTGTTGGAATGGTTCTTGGAATCCTAGGAAGTTTAATAGCCCATATTAAGTGAAGAAGAGATATCAGAACTATCATGGTAGACTGTGGAGGAAGGCTTCAAGGGCTCAGAGAAATATGCTTGCTAGAATGGATTTTTTATTATCCTTTGTACCAGAAAGCTGATTCACTAATTAAGTAGATTCCTTGGTCACTTTGGTTATTAAGATAATGTGAAGTCTACTGGTGACAGATTTCTCCTAGTATCACAGAAACACTTAGAAATGGCTATCTTCTGTAAAATGTTTCTCTACAGGTAAAGATTGCTGTTTCTGATATAAATAAAGAAGAATAAAAAACTCTGTCTTGCAGTAGAAAGCCAGCTAATAAATATGGAAGGAATAATAAACTTAGATATAACTTTTAAATAAGCATCTTCCTCAGCACTGCAAATATATATCATTGGTTCAGGCAAGAATAGTCAATAATTACTAACATAGTAATGAAAGTTTGATAAGAAATAGAACATTTTCATAATCACAAGTACCACCCTCAGAAGACTTTTTTATTACAGAGTATATTAATACTAATACTAATTTTAAAGTAAAGAAGACTGACAGGTTCAGCCTTAGCCAAATTAACATACTTAACCATTGTCACTGATGGGACTAATGTATACTAAGTGCCTCTTATTATGATGCACTGAGAAGGATACAACATTACTCTGATGGTAATTCTGTCAAAAATGCATTTCCTGAATTTGACCATGAAGTAAACAAACTGTGAGACATGTTACAAAAGAACTCATCTGTACTCTTCAAAAATGTTAATTTCATGAAATACAAGGACAACTCAGGAATCCCTGTAGACAATGAATGTAATGCATGATTTTGGATATACTCTTGCTATACAGGATTTTGGGGACAATTGGTAAAATATGAATAAGGTCTCTAGACCAGATAATAGTATTATATCAATTTTAGTTTCATGATTTGATAATTGTAATGTGAATATTTAAGAGAATGCCTTGTTTTAGAAAATATACATTGAAATGTTTAGAAATAAAGGGGAATCACATCTAAAATTTAGTCTTATACACCAGAAAAAAAATGTGTGATACACACATTTATCTATAACTAAGAAAAGGATACAGCAGGTAGAGTAAAATGTTAACATTTGGGGATCTGAATGAGAAGTATCCATACTTCTGTACTATTCTTGCAACTTTTCTGTAGTATGAAATTATAAAAATTTAAATTGTATGTCAAAATAAGAATAAAAGTGAGGAAGATTCAATATCACAATAAGTTCATTAGCACTGATTAACTTATATCTTCCTGAAAGGGGTCCAGTGTAGATTACTCAGATAACCATACATTGAGGGAGCCCAGATCTTTAAAGGGATGTTCTGAAGAGGGTCCCAAATAAGACTGATACCCAGAAAACCAAAATATCATGTAGAACTCCCATTAGAGCACAGGTATTTGAGGACAGGTAATAAATGGATTCCTATCCCAATCCTACCCATGTCACAGTAGATTCCCTGGGTCCACAGATCTATCTATTGGTCCTTTTTCTAGTTCCTCAATATGTAAATGGAATGGACATATTAATTTGCAAAACTTTCACATTGGGCATTATTAGTTCCTTTATTAGTGAAAGAATTATCATGGGGAAAGTCAAGTGGAAGCCCTTAAAATTACCCTACCTTTAACCAAAATAATATATTAATAACCAATATTGCTTCCCAGGGCACATTGAGACAGATTAGGGCCTCCAATTTCAGTGATTAAGAGGATATGTTTATGCATATTCTTAGATAATTCACCTATATGGTCTTTACAAATACCTGAAGAAACATAGCAGAAAGTAATGGAGTAACACACACTCAATCAAGTAATAGCCCTAATTACAGTTATTGTGTCAGATGTGATAGTTTTACTAGAGAATATTAGTATAGGCTCTAGAATGTGATATATATTTATCTGGCTAATGCATTCTTTTTCCAGTCCTATCAGGAAGAATAATCAGAAGCAGGTACCATTCACATGTGATGGACAATGTACATTCACATTACTATAATTCTCTTAAGTAGAAGTTTTTGCTATGATTTAGGTATTGTTTGAGTATGTCTCCCAAGGGTTCATGTACTGGAAACTTCATCATTTAATGTGTCAGTGCTGAGAGGAGGTGGAATCTTTAAGACCCCTTTAAGACCTAATGGAAGGCCCTTAAGTCACTGGGGAAGCTGCCCTCAGAAAGAGTCACTGGGCCAAAATACCCACACCTACAATTTAAAGGAGGTGAGGTTTTTTTATGACTCATGGTTTTTAGTGGGTTCATTCCATGGTTGGCTGGTTCCAAGGCAGAAATGACATTGTGGAAGGACATGGCAGGAGAAACCCAATAGAGAGGAGAGGAGAGAGGAAATATAGAGCCCCCGTGATCCACTCACCTTCCAAAAATCCCACCTCTGCATATATGAGACTTTTGGGGGACACTTTAGATTTAAATCATAACAAGGCACCTCTTGCAGAACTCCTGAGCTCTCTCAAGAGTGAGTTATTCTAAAAGTGAGCCCAACCTCTCATTGGCAATGTTATTTCTCCTCCCATGCTCTTTTGCCATCTGCTAAGAGGTCCTCATCAGAGGCAGGCTGAGCTGAGCTGGTGCCATACCTTTGAATCTTGTGAGCTTCATAAAGTGAGCCTACCTTAGGTATTTTGTTATAGTAACATAAAACCAATATAATCGTAAAGCAACCTAAAACACCTGGATCTTCTACAGAACATCATATTGATCTGTTACATTGATGACGTTAGTCTGACTAGATAAAGTAGAACTGGCAAGTATTCTCAATGCCTTTATAAACTACATGGGCTCCAGAGGGTGGAAAATACACTTTACACAGATTCAGAGTCCTGGTACCTGTAAAATTTTTGGATCTAATGCTCTTGGGCATCCTAAAGCATCATTTCCAAAATAACAAGACTTATGCTTTGTACCTTCTATCATGAAGGAGGAAAAAATACAATGCTGATCCTTTGGATTTTGTGATTCTTTTCATTTTGTGAACAGTATAGTTCATATGTAGGAATCCTACTTTAATTTATTTGCCAAATAATTTTAAAGATTTGAATGTAATCCAGAGTAAGGGAAAGATCAGGAACAGGGTCAGGAAACTCTCAACTCTGCTACCTGGAAGATTCAATGATTTCAGAGATGCAAAAGTTGTCTACTGAAGCTTCAGGAAAGCCTTAAGAGGAGGCACAGTACAGACCCTGAGTTCTGCAGGTGGAGGGTATATGGAGAATTATGTACCATAAGATTATACATATGGTATAAAGAATTATATATAACAACATTAAGGTTGTATATCTGGCTTAAGCAGGTCCAGAGATCACAAATAAGCTACAGGAACTAGTGGCTCAAATTCCCAGGACACCTTTCACTATTCTACAATACTTTTGTAAAAAGAGTTCCCTATAACCATCTGCTGTGATTTGGATATGGCTTGAGTGTGAGTTTGTACTTCAGTGTAGTGATGTTGAGAAGCAGTAGAATCTTTAGGATGTGGGACCTAGTAACAAGGGGGAACTTATGAGAGGGGGCACCTAGTGAGTGGTGATATTAGGGCATTTGGAACACTTCCTCTGGGAGGGATTAATGTAATTCTCACAAGATCTATATAGTTCTGCAAGAACAAATTGTTATAAAAAGAGTAAGCCTGGCCCTTGAATCCCTTTGGCTTCTGTCTCACCAGGTCTTCTGTAGGTACTCTCACCATTGCAGTGCCATCTGTCATGAGGCCCTCACCAAAGGCCAAACAGATTGGGCCACTTGATCTTGGATTTCCAGTTTCCAAAAGCATGAGCTAAGTAAACTTCCTTATAAAGTACACAGCTGCAGGTGTTTTATTATACAACAGAAGAGCAAGATACCAGCTGACAAAGGAGAACAAAAACACAATTTTGATTCTTGAGCCCAGACCCATAAGGGATGGAAGGGTGGGCCATTCCACCAGACAGGCCACCTAGACCATCAGAAGTGATAATGCAGGGTGAGAAGAATCTAGAAATAATGGTAAAGGATGGAGATAATGAGCATGAGTTGTAACTTCAGGACCAGCAGGAACAGTGGGGCTACATTATTCCTCCTAACCTTCCTCCTGCATGTATTCTCAGAAACTCTGACCCACCAGAATACTAGTTGGTAGGGCATAATAGTAGAATCTATGCCTGAATAAGATAAACAATGCAAGAAGCAGAGGACCTGAATAGGGTGAACTATATATAGTAGGTGCTGTTAATGTCACTAAACTGTACATCTGATTTTCTTGGATATTATGAATGTTGTCTGATAACAGTTCACTAGCACCCTATTCAACTTGCCCTCAACCAAAAAGAACCATTTTGCCCAGAAAGCTACAACCCAGACTCCTCACCTCTATCAACATTGCCAGAGACAGGTTAAGTTGCAACAGGCAGTGTGATTTATGCTCCAGATAGCCCTGCTCCCACCTCTAGCAATGAACTCCATTTTACTGAAACTACATTCCTTGCTTCGCCACTTTTATTTTTGTATTTTACTCCATTTTCTCTTACAGATTTTCCCCCTTAAAAAAACACCTTTAATAAAACATATGCTCTAGAATGCCTGTCTCAGGATGTGCTCCTAGAGAAGTCAACCAAACACATCAGGTGATATGAATAGGATTAAAAATTTGAGAATGTGGACAGAGAGAAATTTTGCTACCAGTCTGACAAAGGAGTTAGCTGTCAAACAATACTAGTTCTTGATTTTTTTTCCTAGTGTTATTCTGAATGGACTTACAAATGAAAAAGCTAAAGATGGTTTTGGACTTATGTGGCATGCCAGGACTGTCATAACAAGTCACACTCCCTTTTGTTTATCTGTGAAGTGATGGTGAGCAGAGGAATGGATGATGGGGTTGAGGGGGGGGGAGGATTTACTTTCCCTCTATACCCATTCTATCCATTATATTCCCCCTTCCACCTTAAACTTCCAAAATGTATGTCCATCTCCCTATTTTCAATAGGCTCTACACTACTTCAAAAGCAATATTTTAAAGAGATTTTGCAACTGATAAAAATAGATTAGGGGCTGACTGAGACAAGGAAAGGAGACTTATCAAGTGTCTACTACAGAGATAATAGCCTAGATGTGAAATGGTAGAGTGAATAGGAAGGATAGATGACAGATGTATTTTAAACGAACATAACCCAGATGTCCTCCGGCCTCACTTTCCTGTGGCTCAATTAATACTGAGAAAGACTTAATACTTAGTTCTCCTGGGTCATTGCCTTCATGTACTAACACATATGTCTACTCACACCTCTTTGTTCCACTCATTCTTGGACTACCAAAAAGGGACCTTGTATGTGCTCAGGGACAAGTGAGATCATACTCTTCTGCACCTGCTTCCTTGATGTCTGCTTCCTACATACCACAGGCAGATGGATCTCAACCATTGCTCTGATGCTCCCTCAGATAAATACATATAAGCAGAGACTAGAAAGGTGGTTGTCAGGAGTGGGAGGAATGGAGAAAGATTGGTCAAAGGATATAAAGATTCATTTAGGATCAAAAAATTCTAAAGACCTATTGTACAACAACAGCATAGTGACTCCAGATAAAAATAATGGTTTGTATACTTGAAAACTGCTAAAGAATAGATGTTAAGTGTTCTCATCTCAAAGAAATGATAAGTTTATGAAGTGATGGATATATTAATTGGCTTGATTTAATCATTGTACATACAATGATTATATCAAGTTACATACAGTATATTTAAATATATATAATTTTTTCAGTACTTGGGATTGAACTGAGGGCCTTCACTCTGAGCTGCACCTCCAGCCCTTTTTTTGAGACAGGATTTCTTTAAATTGATAAATTGCCCAGGCTGGGCTTACACTTGCAATGTTCTTGTCTCAGCCTCAGAGTGCTGGGATTACAGGCGTGCAATATATATAATTTTTATTTTTCAATTTCACCTTAATAAAACTGGGGGAATAAATTTATAGTAGTTGATAATGTCCAATAATTTACCACCATCTTATTCACTGAGTATTTTATATGAATACATAATATCTAATTAACTAGATTGGATACTCCTTCAAGGAAGCCTACATTTTTGGGGGAGGGGAGGGTTGTTTTGTATATTTTTTTCTATAGTGCCAATAATAGTTCAAAGGATGTGTGATTCAAGCCAGACTGAGGCTGTCATGGTTATACAAAGGACAGTGTCCATGTGGAAATGAATGCACAAAGCTGTGCAAGACAGTGTCTTCCAGAAAATCAAGTCTTCCCACCAGGGCAGTACCAGTGCTGCACTGTGAGACCTTCAAACTCGTTCAGTAGCAGGGGAAGGCATTCAAGGCAGGAGGTGCAACATCCGCCATTAAATGCAGGGGTTGTGCTCACTTGATTTAGTAGCCTTAGAAAACCAGGCCATCCCATTACTACTAATCATGTGGGCTGAGAAGCAAAGACAAGAATACTTTGCTTTTGAAAATAAATCTCCACAGGAAATCTGCTTTGCTCTCTGTAGGCAGAAACAAAGAGTTGCAAGAAAATGGTCACATCCTCTAACACTTTTATCTCCTTGCTGCCTAGCAACTTCCATAGGTAGAGGATGGAGAGGGAAATTCTCACAGAAGCCCAAGAATACACGGCTGCCACATGCACAATGTCATCTCCTATGAGTGTTAGTAACACAACCTCTGAAAAGCTGCTTTGTGGGAAAGACAGAGTAGCCCACCCCTGACCATGAGAGGTTAGGAGAGTGTTCTTTCCTCTTCATGTTTTGGGGTTGCTTCTTTGGGCTTTGGGGGTTGATTTTGGGTGGGCTTCTCATGCTGCCAGCAGGAAGAAGAGAGTTCTTATGTTAAATGAAGCCAAAGGAATATTATGATTTAAAAATAAGCAAGAGTGATCTCAATCACATCAGCTTCTGCCAGGTTTTCACTCTAGTACCTCATCATGACAATCTCAATTCCTGCTAGTGCCAAGCCACTGGCAGGAAGCACAGCTTGCTTACCCCATCATGGGCTCCTCCAGCTCTCCAGAGAGGATTCTAATCTTAAACTAAAATTTTATTCTTAGGGATTCTGAAAAATCAGTAAGATAAGAGAAGGAAAAGGATAATTGAATAGGAAATATCACCCTCAACAGAGATCAGAAGAATCCATTAACTACAAAGCAGGATTTTTTAAAAAAATTTAAAGCCTTAAATCCAAAATACATATATCTGGTGAATCTGTGGAGAATTTCTGATTTTCAGATCTAGTTTACTAAAAGGTGTAAGGTATTAGAAAATTAACAAGGATGATTTAAGAGAGATCAATATGTGTGCAAATAATTATTCTTTTAAAAACAGATATTCTTAAGTGTTTCTGGAACAGAATCTGTTTTAGATACTATTGAAATCCTTTTAAAACTTATGGTTTTGAAAATTTAGTTATGTTCTGCTTAAAATATAGACTCAAGCTGCAAATAAGGAGAAACAAAAATGCTATACTAACAATTTAGAAATTTTAACAATAAAATGCCTTGATTCAGGAAAAAAAAAAAAGCCTGAAGGTAGAGACTATTTAGAATAGTAAAATATTAATTACTGGGATTAAGCATTCATTTGTTACTGCCTGAGTCAAACACTTTTAAATGCCTTATGTTTACATTTTTTCAAGCAAGAAAACTGAGACACATAAAAGTCAAATAATTTCCCCAGGATCTGATAGCCAGTAAGTGGCAAAGCCAGAATTTGAATTCTATCTTAGTTACTTTTCTCTCATTGCTGAGACAAAATACTTAACACCCCAAGTTAAAGGGGGAAAGGTTTACTTAGCTCACAGTTTGTAGAGGTTTTAGTCTATAATCGGCTGGCTCCAAGGCAGAGTGGCACATGCCAGAAGGGCACCACAGAGGAGAAACAGTTTGTAGTGCAGACAAGGTAGGAAAAGCAACAAGAGACCTTAACAGTATCATTCTGCCCCTTTCATCTTATTCAGACTACTTAGGGCAGGTAGCGCTCACACCCTTAATCTTACTGCCTTTGATCTTAGCATTGCACCATGAATCAATCCCAGCATCACATACTCTAGATCTAGCCACCTCTGAAAATGCCCCACCTATGACCACATGAGGCTGTGTTGGGGGGAAATCTAGGCACAAGCCATAACAAACCCACACAACTTGGTTCTAAAGCCCAGCATTCTTACCCACTGCAAAGTGTAACTTCATACAAAACCCACAAGAATGACCAAAGCCCAAAAGAAAACCCTCCCTTACTAGCTTTTTATATTTAAAAAGTAGATTCATTAACTCAAGATTGCAATATGATGGCAGATTTTGTAAATGAGTCTATTGATTCCTTCTGCACTAAATTTCTAGAGGAAAGAAAAAACAAGGAAAGAAATGGCAGTGGGATTGCCCTGGCTGGGGATTTGCCAGTGTCTGTGTGTTGACAATGTCGAGAGGAGGAGGGCAGAGCTGTGTACATACACAGATGGTCGAATTGCTGGAGTCGTGGCTTCGACTAGCAATGCCATAAGTATTATAGCATCTGTGCATATTAAGTCAAAATTATTATTTCTGTGCATATTGAATCAAAATTGAGTTTTAAGCGACTGCATTTCTAATGATTTTAATTACAGTAACTTGCTAAGTACTGTAAATGGAGACTGCTAAGATGCAGTGGTTAAAACCCCTGGTTGTGGTGTTAGACCTTGGCTTGAGGCTATGGCTGGGTCACCTGCTGGTTTTATGGCCTGGGTGAATTTACTTAAACTCATTTTCCTCTTACATAAAATGGGAGAAACAATAGCTACGACCAACTCTACCATTTCCTGAGGTTGTTATAAAGACAAATTATAAAACCCTAAATTTGTTGCCTGGTACAGAATAGCTTCCTTCTTTCATTTTAATGCATAATATACACATGCAAGTAAGTAAGAAATTGAAGAATATGAAGCCTCCCAAATCAGAAAGCAATCAAAAATAAGTTTTCAGAGGAAACTATAAAACTTCAGATTTTCTGTAATAATGGTCTAATGGGATGGACAAGCCCCTGTGAAAATAAACAAAAACACACCTCACATTTCTGTTTAAAGTGTTACAAAATAAAAGAGAAGCACCCCCTTCTTAAAAGTAAAAGGAGTTAACAACATAGAAGTCCCCAGAATAAAAGGAACTTTAGTGGTTAAATGAACAGAGAAGTCACTATTGTATGAGGCAATTTGTTGTTCTTACTAGGCTTCAACTTGTATGTGAATGACTTTGGGCTGTAAAAGAGACATACATCAAAGCCCAAACTCATACAAGATGGGATCTTGAGATTCTTCAGCAAGCTAGCAGCTCAAAAATGAGGATAAATTAGAGAAATCCAGGCCTTCTGTGAAATCTTGCATCCTAGACAGTCTCAAAACTCAAACTAGAATTGCCTTTGGTTTTCTAACAGAAACAAACCCAATACTCTCAGAGGGCTGTAACTTTGGTCCAATTATCCACTGTTCCTAGAAATATTTTCAAGGCAATGGCCTATAATCAATGATGAATGCACATTAATAAAAGAAGTCTGATTATTTTAAAGAAATATAAAAGATGTATTTGAAAACATCTGAAGGGAACAAGAAACAAGTGATTTAGGAAATGGAAAAGAAAATCTAATAGAGCTTCTAATATTTAAAAATGTGATCATTCAAGTTAACGCAGTAAGTAAGTTATGGCAGATTAGGCACATTCATGAACTGGGATAATAATCAAAAGAAGTTATCCAGAATGTAGTCCAAAGAGACAAACAGAAAATGCAGAAAAGCCAACAAGAGGAAAAGTCAAAGACATTCAAGTTGGGGTTCTTGAAGAGAAGGGGAATGGACAGAGACCACGGAAGTTATGGCTGAGTTTTCCATAACTAGCAGATTTAAGGAGCTCAATAAAATCGAATTAGCACTAACAAAAATAAGTTCATCTCTAGACATAGCCTAATGAAACTGCAGAAAATCAAAGACAAGGAGAAACTTCCCAAATGAAGCCAGAAAAATCAACACATTTTCTTCAAAGGCGTGTCAGACTGATAGTAACAGGACAGAAAATAGGGGAATGATCTTTTCTTTCAGTACAGTGAAGATTATAATCAACCTGTATAAAAAGGACACTGGATCTTGAAAGAGTTTTTGATAGCCAAATCAAGTATTATTCAAATTTCAAAATGAATGATAAATTATAACAATAAATAAAAAAATTCATGAATGAATCCAAACTAATACCAAAACTTTCTCTTGAAACAGAAGAGGCAAGGACCTGGGATTTGGCTCAGTGGTGCCACACCTGCCTGGCAAGGTCCTGAGTTTGGTCCCTGGTACAAAAAACAAAACAAAACAGATGAGGCAAAAGCATAGAGAAAGAAAAGCTTCCTTAAGCAGAATATCAACTAATAAATGTAGGAGAAATGATAGAATACAATTTAATTTTACAGCTAGGAAAAATCACCAGTGGATGCTAAAATATTATTAAGGGATATTTGAGAAGTAGAGTATGGAAAAATGTGATAGACCTTCACCTTAACCAAGTAATCTAATATAGTATGACCAAGAGTGAGGCCAAATGTCTCACGTGGCCCTAATATGCCACACTGATAAGAACACATCGACATTGTCTATCTATGTAGTACTCATGCCTGAATTGGATATTATACGTGGTTAGAGAACATCCATGTTTGTTACAGTTTATAGCTAGATGTCCTCCAAGATCCCCATGCACTCATAGGAAGGGCTTTTGGAAGAGGATTGGACCATGGTGGGTACTACAGCTGACTTGCTATTCGGACGTGGATCCTTGTCGGGGAAAGCAGGTCACCTGGGGCATAACCTGAAAGAGTGAATCTCCCCCACTGCCTCTCTCCTTCTCTGCTTCCTGGCCACCATGGCATGAGCAACTTTCCTCCACCCAGGCCTTTCCACTGTGCAGCTTCCATGTTTGAGCCTGCTGATTATAGGCTGAAATTTGTAAAACAAGCCAAAATAAACCCTTCCTTCTTTAAGTTGTGGGTGACAGGAAAGGACAGGAAAGGGACAGTGTTCTTAAGAGACAGAGACTCCACTTTCATACAGTTCATCAGAGTACATGTGTGTATACATATATAGAGAGAAAATAGAAAAAACATCAGTAACTAGTGAACCCAACTATTGTTTATTATTCTTGTAATTTTTCTTCAGATTTGAAACTTTTCAAAAAGGGAAAACTCAGTTCAATATTTATTCATTTAAAAGTTCAAATCATTACTTAATAATCCAACAATATACATTTAAACTATATTTAAATCCAACTACATTTAAACCTAAAGGCTACTAAAATAATGAAAATAAGATTGAAAAACAAAAGCTGGGATGGTTCTATAAATATGAGCTTTTTCAAAAAGGAATTACAGAAAAAGCCTTATCTCAATGATTTTTCAAAAAGCTTAACTCATAAAGATACTAAAAATTCTATAATTGTGTACGTCTAACAAAACAGCTTCAATATATAAAGCAAAATTATTGCAATACAGGGAGGACTCAAAAACACACATCATGAAAGATTTTAACATAAATCTCGTTAAACACAGCCAAAGAAGCATTCAGATGAGAAGGGGATGATTCAAATATAAAAGAATCTCAAGTTTTCAGATACTCTGAGTTTGTGTTCCCCAAAATCCAAGAATGAATTCTAAGGAACAAGGGAGGTGAAGAGTAGGAAAACTTTATTGAGACAGATAGCTCCTGAGTGACAGGAGGGGACCCAAAAGTTGCCAATGAGCCCACTTCTCAGAGGAAGTGGGTGAAATCATAAGGTGGGTACAATGTGGGTCAAAACTATAATCAACCAGTGGGATTACACATATAGCTGCTTAGATAGTATTGATCCAATAGGGAAGCAAGTCACTTAGCAAGTATACATGGAAAGAACAAAGACCTTCTTAGGGATGGATGGTTTAGACAGTCTTGGTCACCCTCCTGGGTGGCTGATATCTATCTAGACTTTATTGGACCAGATGATACCACTTATCTTATCCCCTTCGAGAGGCATATAGGCCTGGTCATTCTGCTCTTAGCTTGAGGCCTGGCCTTCAACAGAGGCACCTCCAGCCACAGTTATAATGTGTTTTTATCCTCTGCCTGACTCCCTCCAGGGCCTAGCCCTGTCTGACTGCCTATAATATTTCTAACTAACTTAGCTGTCTATACTAGTGGTGCATGACTATAATCCCAATATGAGGAAGGCTGATGCAGGAGGATCATGAGTTTGAGGCCAGTGTAGGCTACATAGTGAGACCCTGTCTCCAAAAACATAAACAAATTCTTTATTATAGAAAAAAACAATATTGAGATATCTAATTTGGGATATTATCTGAGATTATCATTATGTGAGAAGTGGATGGGTATAGAACTGAAAGCATTCAAACATTCTTGTTTCAAGCAAGAAGCTATCTACATTCTGATTTAAATCTAGAAGACAGAAAAATGTTTAGACACATGTCAAAAATTTAAGATTAACTACTAGAAAAATGTAATGTGTTGCTTCTAAACCACCAGAGTGAAAACAGGAACAAGAATAAAAGCAAGCAAAAGATTGATCAAAGACAGAAAAGGAACAAAACAAATAAGAAAACAAGAAACATAGTAAAATGTGGCATGTCAATCCAACACATCAGTGACTACAACAGATGGCTTACATGAAGAGAAGTAAAGCTTTAAGCTATTTACAAGAGATACTCCTAAAATAAAATATTACACAAAAGTTGAAAATAGATGGATTAAAAATACCAGAAAAATGTGAAATGAAAGTTGAATATAACATTAATAGTTGCTGAACTGTATTTTGTCTGCCATCAAGACAAAAATTGTAAGAGTCACAAAGAGTTGTACATTATTCCCAGAACTTCAAAGTATATAAAGCAAAAAGCCTTATAAAAATGTAAGGGGGCTGGCGATTTAGCTCAGGGGCCGGGGATTTAGCTCAGTGTTTCTGCCACCTGCCTCGCAAGCGATCCCCAGTACCAAAAAAAAAAAAAGTAAGGAAAAAATTCGTAACTATACTAGTCCTAACAGTCTTAGAATTCACTCCCAAACATATTCTCCAAGTTTTTTTTGAATTTATTGTCTAAGTTATTTCTTCCCTGATCAAAGTATACAACCTGTCTCTGGATCATATCTCCCTATTATAGGAGAGATGGTAACAGAGATGGTTGAGGGGGGTCTTAAGGAGAATAACAATCTCCTTTCAAGGCATCTGCCCCAAATGGAGTTATCACAGGATTTTCATACAAAAGGAGGTAGACTTTTTAGACAGCAGAAGTAAGAGACTTCCATAACAAAGGAAGCTCAAGATAATTGGGGTTTCAGTATTGTCAATTTTATCAGAATCCAACTAGATATTTCAAGTTTCAGAATCTGATCCTTTCTCATTCAATACCCTAAATTTTAATATGAGACATTTGGAATATTGTGAATTTAACAATTATAATTCAACGATCCACACAATTAAGATTTGTATCTTATCTGCATCAATATCAGTTCTGTGGTCAAAACAATAATCCTTTTAGGATTGAAACCAAAGCTTTCTGGTTCTGAAACCAGGACTTGAACTGACAAAGGACAAGACCTGTCATTTCTCTCTGTAAATACTCCAGTAAACTATGGAAATCCACCCCATGTCACAGACTACATACTCATCATTACTGACACAGCCATTAAGTCAAGCAGCTGTTCGGGATTCAAAGAAATTTGCATCTACTGACACTTCATCACATTAACCTTAAGTGATCGCTTGTTTCGTTGTGATACCAGTACATGTGGTGGATGGCTAGCATTCCGTTTCCCATTGGCAAGCAGGGAAGCAGTACATTATAACCCAGAAATTCCCCCCAAAAAACCATTTGTGTGTGTGTGTGTGTGTGTGTGTGTGTGTGTGTGTGCGCGCGCGCGCCTGTGGGCAGGAAGGACTTATCTTTTGGACTATCTCTGATAACAATTCTGGATGAGTTAAGGTCCCTGAAAAAGAGGGAAACTAGTAACTTGAACAGGGAAGGTGTGTGTACTGATAAATAAACAAAGCTGGAATGGCAGCTTCTTCACAAGGATGGGATTCAGACCTCCTTGGAGAGGATGAAGCTGCAGGGCACAGCATGGTTAGCCATGGCTGATTCAAACTCCAAGAGCTGGTTGGTGGTCAGAAGGGCTCCCACTGGCAATCAAGCTTGCTGAAGGACTAGTGCCACCTGGTGTCCTATATATATATGCCACTGGCAACCAATGAGCCAGCTGAAACACACACTTAAGTACACACTGAAGTACACCCTAAAACAGAAGAGACCCCTTCCTCCTCCAATGACCCTCTAACGCCCTCTACAGGCCAGGTTTAGTGTTGTGCAATGGCAAAGGAGAAGGGACTAGCTCCATAACCAAGGTAATGAAGGGTGGATTTCGAGCTCTGGAGTAGTAAATTAATAACTATTTGGCTTATTCACTGCCTATTGCACCCCCTTTTTCATTCAACCAGCTGTACGTCTGTCCAGGGCTTTTTACCTGAACCTATTCCCTATGGGGCTAAGCCCCAGGGAGTGCCACCTGGGTAGTGTATCTAGAGCTACAGTGAATTCACCTGAGGGTGGACCCTGGGTAAAACGCTAATATCTTCAACCTATATTACTCTAAATCTTCCTTGAGTAGCAGTGCCCTAACTCTCCCTTGACAATTTCATCGTCACTCCAGCTCACTGGATTTAATCACTGTAATTCATTTTTGCCCATTGACTTGGTAGTGACTCCTGAAACGATAAATGGTTCTCTCAGCATCTCAACTCAACAGAAGTACTATGCCTCCTGGCAGAAGCATTTGTTCTTTCATCCTAAAACCTTCAAGCCGGCAGAGCCCAGATTCATGAGGCCAAAAAGATTTTTGCAAGTGGGTTATTATGTAATCATTAAAGGGACTGGGGACGAGGTCACAGAGGAAGAAACTGAGGTACATAGAAGTTAGGTAATCTGCACAGGCTGTGGAGTTAGAAACAGCTAAACTGGAGCTGAAAGCAGGTTTAACTCCAGATCAATCTACATGTTTCCAATATAGCATGTTGCCTCCTTTTATCCACCAAGCTGCTGTGAAGTACTGGTGATTAATCAAGACAGTGTCAGACCCAAACATCCTGAGCTCCACCTCTTGGCATGTACACAAATCACCAACCTCTCACAGACACACACTCTGAGAGTTGTGCTGAGCTACCTGCAGCAGTCCCTGCCCATGTGTATTGTTTATCGTACCAAAAGTGGCCCACTTAGCCAAGGCTGTCAAAACCCAAAAACAGTGGCCCACTTAGCCAAGGCTGTCAAAAACAAGTGTCCTTACCTCATGTCGGAGCTGCATCTTTTCCAAGCTTGCAAATACTGCAGCAAGAAATAGCTCATGCACCTAGGCCCTGGACACTTATATTACCTCACTTCCTATCCCTTGGGCAGCACACACAGCTAGTCTGATTGCAATGTAATGATATGGTTTTGCAGAAAAAGGCACACCTGGTAAGAAAAGGGAGGGAGCTGAGCTTCTTAGAAAGGAACATGCTGACCTTTAAGGATTGCTTCAAGCCTGAGCTCAGTTATTTGTTCAGAATAGGAGTAGCAGCTGCGAAAGGGCTCAGCCCTTACAGATGGTTAAATGTCACCAATGTCTCTGCTTTGCAGCCTTGAAATTGTTGTTTTGTGATGATCTCTACCTCTGCAGCACACTAATGGGGGTGGGGGAAAACCCATGGCTGTGATTGGGGGGAAACATTAGGACCTCAGTAAATTCATAGTTCTTTTCTTTTCTCTCTCTCTTTTTTTTAAGGGGCAACTGGCTATAATCTAATAGAGAAAAGAAATGGCCATCATATAATTATTCTCTAGAAGATGAAACTTCATAACATGACTTTCGTTTGTATAGGTCATTGCCAAGGCCAGGCTCTCATGTGGATTTTAGAGACATGATCAGATCTGTATAGCTCTTAAGTGCTCAAGTGGGTCAGGTATTACTCATTCACCCAGTGCACTTTGACAAGGGGTAAGGGGACCCTTGGAAGCAGATCCACCTTGGGAGGCAAGGACGGTGCCTTCAGCTGCTACCAACAAGGCAACCCTCTGTATCCCTTCTGGGCCCTAGGCTTTGGGCAGTGCCTAGCACTGACCAAAACCTACATTCTACACTGTGTGCTGTCAGAGCTTAGGTGTAAATGCTGAACCTAATCAACAGTCAGGTTACACACAAAGAGGCAAATTGGCATTTTCCATCATTTGACTGTGGAGATAAGATACTCACCTTTTCTACCACTGGCAGTAGGTAATCTCAGTTTTATGTTTATTTAACAAACATGAATATGACACCCATTGACATGGCACTATGACAGGCACTGTTGTGAACACTCCACAAATATTCACTCATAGTGCCTTTAGGGAATTTATTATTTGCCTTATTTTATAGGCAAAAAAGCTGAGGCACAGAGAGGGTAAGGAATTTACCCAAGATCACACAGCTGGTAAGCTAAGGCCTATTTCAAAGGTTCACTGCTTTCCGCCTATACCCACAATACAGGATTGACTTTCACCACTCCAAGTCCTCAGAATGGCAAGTCTACTCCACATTTACAATTAGAGAAAATGTCTCCCTTGCATTCTCAAAAGATACGAGAGATGTCTGGGAAGAAACCAAATACCTAGACATTGTCTCCTTAGAAGGTAGGCCTTTCTTAGTTCTTTTATTTCTGTTTGTTTTGTTCCAAATTGGCAGTGGCAGCAACCTCAGGCTCTTCCTAGCATCTGAAGTCAGTAGTATCATATCACCCCTCACTTGCTAATAATAAGCAAGGTGGAGCTGACAATACCTAAGGTCATTCTCCTTCCAGCTTAACACAAACTAGAAACCCAACCTGAGGGATGAGACTGGCAAGAGCAGCAGGGTCAGGAGTGGGGACCTGCCCTAGCCCCTCATCCACAGCCAAGGCCCCAGGCATTCACTGTTCAAGTGGCTGCCAACAAAGCAGAACTATGACAAGAGAGAGGGGAATTCAAGGACACTGCCTCTTAGTGAAGGCCTCCACAAGCTAAATTTGCTTGTTTCTAACAGAGATTGAAAAAGTAAAAGTTCCTGCTATGGTTTGGATATGGGTTGGACATGGTTTGTCACCAAGCTTCATGATAGAAGCTTGCTTCCTCCTATGAGGATATGGGATGTGTTGGGAACTTTAAGAGGTGGGCGCAGTGGGAGGTCACTGGGGGCTGCCCTTGGAAGGGAATCCCAGTATCCCAAACTGAGTTCCTTAGAGTGAGTGAGTATAAAAATGGGAGCCTGACAGAGGCAACTCTTTGGCTTCCTGTCGGGTGATGTGATCTCTCACTCTTGCACAGATACCTGCCCTGAGGCCATCATTCATTAGGTCCTCACCAGAGGCTAAACCAATGGGGCTGTCTGATCTTGGAATTTTAGCCTCCAAAACTGTGAGCCAAGCAAACCCCCTTTGTTTCTAAAGTTAGCCTGCTTCAGGTATTTCATTATAGCAATGAAAGAAAGATAGTGCCCCTATGCAAGACCAAGGAGATGAAGTAAGTTCATATACTGAGACCTGACCCCAAACTCTGAATTGCTAATGACTCTAGAGTCTATGAATAAATTTAGGGCTGGGGATTTAGCTCAGTGGTTCTACAGCCTGCCTTGCAAGTGCAAGGACCTGAGTTCGATCCCCAGTACCAAAGAAAAAAAATATATATATAATAACATTTCCCTGATTTAAAAAATGGAGATTCAAGTCAGGTACTACCATTGGGGACCAG
>NW_004624838.1:2808678-2852952 GCF_000247695.1 Heterocephalus glaber | reverse complement strand
AGATTCTTGAAACTTTTTTTTACAGTGTTGAGGATCAAACCCAGGACCTTGTGGATGCTAGACAAGTGGTCTGAGCTTTACCCTTAACCTTTGAAGTTTCTTATATCACATCAAGCAGAGCCCTAGGAAATGAACAATCGTTACCTGACCTGTGTATGTCTCCTGCTAGGAGAAAAAGACCTAAATAGCCCAATAAAAGCCACTGATTCTCTGTTGGCACACCATGATAAGGTGTGTAAATTTCATCAGTAATGTTCTTTAGTCTTTTGATAAGACATTCAGCCTATAAAGGTGTATCACAGATCTGGGTGTTTAAACAACTTTTGTTTCCAAGTCCCTATTACATTGTTATAGAAATGCTTAGTGATTATATATGGATGATAAATGACAGAGCTAAGTGAGGCCTGAGGGACAGTTAGTCCATTGAGAACAAAATGAAGGTCAAAGCTATGAAGCTCAAGTCATGAGCAGATTCCCATGCACACCCCTCTCTCTGGGGAACGCAGCCAGCCCCTGCATGCCCCAGCGCCCTTCTCCAGGTTAAAAACTTCCTCCTCACTCAAGCATTCCTTGGAAAAGTTGCAACCATAACCATATTTGGTCATTTTGGGGGAAGGGGAGTGGTGGGTCAAAGACTAAAAGGGGGAGGAAAAAAAAGAATGTATATATACTTAAGTAGTTAAGTTTATTCCCAACATATTTGTCTGGGAAAGACATGGTTAGAGATCATATGACAAGACAAAACAAAACCAAATACATTTTCCCTCCACTTGGGTGAGCAACTGGCTACTTTGCTTAAATCTTAATCCAAACATCATCGTGTAAACTCCAGACACAGTTGTCACACTGTGGAAGTTTTAGTGGCTGCAAGGCCACTGCTGTTAGGAGACTGGGCCATGCTAATCATTGCAAGTTACAGCTGTCTTTTTTTTTACAGTGGGTGTCCCTCATCAAGATAACATAAATTTACTGACAAAAGGAAATTTACAAGCAGCCTAGAGGGGAAGCAGGAGGTAGGAGTAAATGATCCAGGCTGAAGCAGGCTAAAAACAGCACAGACATGCACAGGACAAAGCCTCCAGGTATTGGGGGCCAAGCTGGGTTTCCAGCTCCCAGTCAGAAAAGCCCAGGCAGGCCACAGCATAACCCTCTGTGCTGATCGTACCTTCTGGGAAAGCCAGAGAAGGCTGAGAAGTGTGTGGGCTATGGAAATAAGCAAAAGGATGCAGGGGTTGGTTAAAAATAAAACTTATCAGATGAGAATTAAGTACTGAGAATGTTATCTTTCCCCACAGGAGGGTGGAAAAAAAAAATAGGCATGTCAAGGAGAACACAGCCACAGGATGAATAAGCATAAAAATAGGAGGAAATGACTAAGCAAACGTGCCAAACGTGCTGGAGGAGGACATTTGAGGTGCTGACTTTCCAGGATCGCCAGGCACCACTGTGAGGCTGAAACCCCTGGAGAGATGCAAGAAACTGGCAGCGACATTGTTTCTGAGGGAAAGAGACATTTTTTTCTTCTTTTGTCTGTTCAGGCTGATTGCATTTTTCTCATGTTGCATGTATTACCTTTTCAAAAATGAAAAAAATGGCTACAGAAAAGTTCTTGGGAAAAGCCTACTTCCCAGCATTTTGTCTGGTAATCTGGTCCCCAATAAAAATTTCAAAATCCAGATAGTTGGTGAATATTTAAGTTTCACCTTCACCTCCACTTGCTACTGCTCCCCCATGGGCACCCAGCCCCTGCTCTGGTGCTGAAGAGGCTTGCTAGGAGCTGCTTCCCCACACTCTGAGACCATAAACTTGAGCTACTCCCAAAGCTGTCTTCAAAATGTACAAACCACATCCAGACCTCGTAAGTCCCATTTCTCCAGAAGCCTTCAAATGACAAATGTTCCTTCTACTCCCTAATCCCAAGTCACCTTTTACTTCCACATATACCAAGCACCAGTCATAAGGGACAAGCAGGTTTCATTCAAGAAATGGGCACCAAAAAAAGGACTATTAAATTACTTTTTAATGACCCAAAATCTGTCCACTCCTAAAATAATTTCACTTGACTGCTCTTAAATCTGTTTCCAAAATTGTGTCAATAAGGCACAACAGCTATTCCCTACGAGAATTTTTTTAAATGGCCTTTATAAATTTTCTGGGCAATTTTGGCACTCAGAAACCTAAGCAGCCACTACTTCCAGAAAAGCTGACTTTTCCTGAGTGTTAAATTCAAAGACCAATCAAACAAGAAAGAAATGTGATCCTCTGTCAACACTAGTGGTGTTTCACACTATTTAAGGAACCCAAAAAGCTGTGTGTTTTAAAGAAATTATGATGGTACCATTTGTAGCCAACCTTGAAAAGGTTAAACAGAGGTAGCCCACGTGCCTTTAAGAATTACAAGTGTAAATGTCCAGTGTCACTCAGAGGTGACAAAAGTACTCTACTCCATTATCAGATGGTGTATCCTCAGACATGTGAGCTCTGTCTCAAGTCCAAGGTGGAAGTTAGGTGTACCCAAAAAAATGTTTCCTTTCCTCCCCATAGAGCACATCTGACATAGGAACTCAAGGGTGGCAGCTTACATATTAAGTGTCCCAGAGCTGTGGCCTGATGAGAGAGCTCGAAACTGTACCCAGGAAAGCCCAATGTTTGCCATTCCAAATGGTCCATATGCCCTGATATACAGGTGAGAGTGCACCTCAACTAGCTCATGCCCAGAATGAGCCCAAGAGGCCAATGTTGAATGTAACCCAAAGTTCACCCATGACTCTATGAGACTTGCAGGAAGATCCCATTTCAAAGTCAAGAGAAAATTCAACTATGAAGCTGATGCTTTCTGCTTATGCAATTTTTTAATTGAATAAGTGGTGCTCCTTTAGGATGCTGGGCATGACATCCTTGTTAGTAATCATAACAGTATGTAAAAATATCAAGCAGCAGCATTTATAGTTCTGCCTCTCCCAACTCCACTCACTTTTCCTCTTTTGTTTGGCATCTGCTCTGCAGGAAGGAGATACCAAAGACAACAAATACCCAGGAGCTGGAAGTCTTTGAATCAAATCCTCATGTACTACTCCATCACTGCTTAACTTTGGACAAGCCACCTAAGCACTAAGTTTCCTTAGCTGTGAAAGAGGAAGAGCTGTTGCCCAGTGGTCACAAAGAATAAACATATGAGAGCACGTAGCACAGACCCGGCATATAGGTATTCTCTGAGTACTGAGTCAACTTACCCATTGTTCTCAGCTTCTGTACATCATGACTCTTTAACCTCTATCCCTGACCTTGCAACCTTGCAAATGTAAAGGAGATACACTATGTTAAATTCAGCATCTCAATGGAACTAACTTTTCAACAGTGAGAAGTAACATGTTAAAAAGCACATCTAGATGGGGATAGATTGGGTAGACTGCATCTTTAATATAAACTAGCATATAGTACCAAACAGAGTACAGATGTAAGCTTTATTTTGAAGAGAACAGTGTATTTCCTTCTGTTCTAATAAGTCTCTAACCCACATCACTAACCAGTATTCTTTTTATGCCCTTCAAAAGATGCAAAGAGAAGCTAAATCAATTTTATATTCTATTTAAAATAACTTCAGTAAGAATATGCTTTGTGTTTGTCCTCATGGCTGATCAAATGCAAAGGTACCTGACATATTACCTCCTGTCTTACACAAACTGCTGACCCATCATGGCATTTCCCATCATTGCTCTCTAAAACAACACAGGAAATTTCAAGACTAGATGGCCAAAAGAAATTAAGATGAACTAGTCTCTAAAAACGCAGTTATTTAAAGAAAAACAAAATCATGCCTGAATGGATAACTTATGATTCAGACAGCCCAGTATTTAATTGGTATTAACTACTCTACTAGAGATCTATTTAATGCACTTAGGAAAGACTTTTTATTTTCATGAAATTGGATCTTTGGTCCAAAATCTAATCTCCTATCAAGGACTCTGCGCTATGTGGATGATGTAACGGTGAGGTAGGCTCTTAACATTTCATTGCCAGGAATATAAATGAAATTGATCAGATTATTTGCCAAATAATGTTTCTTCAACAGGGCCAAGTCCTCCCCCTGTCAAAGACAGGACCAAAAGGCAGATACTCAGTATTAAAGTTGTATTTTCCAGCTTAATCTTGCACGACTCAAATTCAGCCATGAAAACAGTGTATATGAAAAAGTAATTTTTATGTAGCTTCTTAGTTTAAAAGACCATTGTGTAGAAGGAATAAGCGAAACCTAAAAGGTTAGATCTCTTGGCAAGTCAAAATATTGACTAAAATGGGTAACAAAATGCAAGACATGCCATTGGAACTACATATTTCTCTAGAATATTATCACTATCATTTTTATGACATTAGTAATCATGGAAAAAAGTTGTAATTTTATGCAATATAAAATTCCTCATAAACAAGCTTCCTTCTTTCTTTCTGAATGTTTCAAACACTATTGTGGGCTGAGGATTTAGCTCAGTGGTTCCACTGCCTGCCTCCCAAGCTCAAGGTCCCAAGTTTGATCCCCAGTATGAAAACAAACAAACAAACAAACAAAAACAAACTATTGTGAAAGAGGAATGTCCCAAAGGATAGTACTCTATCTATCTGAAGCTACTCTTCTGTTACTCCTAGTCCCAAAATACAAAAAGGCAGAAATATTATGTGCTCAATTTTTAGATTCATGGTCAATGAATGACTTTTTCATATATAAATAAATATGAAATGACACTATAATCAAAACTTTCAAAAACTTAGCCTAATGTATAAGTCAACAATGATAGGAAGATGTGTGTAAAAATGCTAGCAAGCCCTTTCTGTCAAAGACAAGAAAATAACTCAAACCATTCAATGCTAACAAAAGAGGTTGAATTTATTCAACAAGTATTTACTGAGCCCTTACTATGCACCAGGTACTATTTTAGGTGTTGGAAATATATTGTATTGCTTAAAAACATACAAAGTCCCTGTCTTCATTGTGCTTATATGCTAGAGGAAGGATATAAGACAATAAACATAATAAATAAGTAAATTACATAGTAAGTTATTTAGAAGGTAAAAAGAACTACTACAAAACAAGATAGACCAGTTGTGAGAAAGAATGACAACAGGGCTTATCTGAAAATTTTCCAAAACCATAAAAGGAGAAAATAAACTTCTTTATTGGAAAGTCTATATTTCCATACATGACAAAAGAAAACATTTCTGGCTCTTTACGTTCACAGGATTTTCAAGAGGAAACTGAAGGGATTTAAAAAATATGAAAGTAGAGTTGAAAGGAAGGTAACTTCCATAAAATAGATGCTCACTCAATAGAGTTCTCAATGTGGTGAAATTTGCCTACTGCAGTAGTAGAGCACAAAGCAGAACCTCCCACAGTTCTAGAAAATTCCATGATTCTTGCCATACTGCCAATCACAGAGGATCTGAAGAGTCAAGTCAGCTGAGGAAAAGCTGATAGGATAGACCATGCAGAAGAACTCAAACATCTTTGATAATTTTTTATTTCCATTTCCTTTTTAAAACATAGCACCTTATTTTTGTTGTTGTTGTTGTTAAAGAAAGGTGAGCTTGTTAAAAAGGAATACTGAAAAAATGGGGACAGCTACATTTACAACTCCATCTTCTCTCTCAAAGTTTTCATGATGCACACGTTTATTGTATGTCAGCAGACCTGGATTTGTCCACACTGTTACCAGAGCCTGACACTAAACTATCAGGTAGTTTTCTGTCCCTCTGATTTAAATTCAAATTCCAACAAAGCAACCAAAACAACTAATATCTGAATTTTAGCCTCTTAAGAGTCTCCCAGTAAAAAGTGAACATAAAGAATAAGTGGTGATGTCATTCTCAATCAGAAAATCATTTTCAAGAAAATGGGCCTGAGGCAGAAAGTCCAAGTAGTGGGAAAGGAAAAAGGAGTGTCTACCTCATGGGACACTTATAATTTGATCACTATGACAGCAGCCTTTCTAAAAGTAATAATGTTATGTTGTGGTAATTCTCAGAAACCCCAATAGCCCTGGAATAACAACATCTGGAAATTGTCCAGATGACACAAATTTCAGTTTTCTGCTTTTCAAGCTTCAATGATGCTTCTGTCACCAATGTTTTTTTCTTTGCAAACCTCCTCATTTCGAATCAGGAAGAATACATAAAGTGCAGGTAAGGTTCACTCCTGTGCTCTTGCTTTGATAGCCAACATCACCAAATCTATCCTTAACCAATGACCAACGAAGATGTCTGCAGGCATTTCTGGAGTTAGCAAGTGAGTTCAAGTCTGGCAAAGAGAGTGTCTGTAGGTCAATGCAGTCCTGGCATGAAAACAAGAAGTACCACACACAATACAGGGATGCAAATGATGCAAGCAGTAGGGAGTAATTTATGGTCACTGAAGAGGCCATCTTTAGATCTCAATTCTTACAGAGAATTCAGCTGATCCCAAAATGAAGGAGGCCATCAGATTTCAGAGCACATTCAGTCTTCAGCGAGGGCAGATTCAGTTTTCCCTGGGTTGGGAAGAGAAAAGAGAATAAAGAGGGTAAGAAGTCAAATCTGGTGAATTTTATGTCACAAATATAATACTCAGTAAACATTTCTCATTTTATAAATCAAATTAAACCTCCCAACAGAGCTTCATAAAAAATGTCCTCTTTAGTGCTTCATAGGTGTACAGTCCCAATGCGTCATGGGCTAGGCAATGTTACAAACATTTCTTCATTGCAAGATTTTGTTTTGTTTTGTTCTTCGGCAATGCTAGTGATTGTATCTAGGACCTTGCACATACCAGGCAAATGCTCTACTACTGAGCTACATATGCAGCCCCCTCCGCAAGACTTCTTAGAGCCTAGCTAAGGAGCACTGTTACTGTTCAAGAGAAGGATACAGTGTACAGTATTTCCCACATTTTGGGGGCCAGCACTTTACCTTTTTATAAGCCAACCTGGCAGGATTAGTGTTTTAGTACAACATATTTGGGGAAATGCTGCCTTACCATACTGGTTGGAGAAAACAGGAATGGAACTAAGTCACATTCAGTTTATATTTATAATAGTTGACTGATTGTGTCAACTTGAGTAAGAGGAGCTCAACTAAACTGGCTTAGCAATTCTAGGGTGGGTGTGGAAGACCCACCCTAGAGTGGCTTGTCGCCTGGGTAGTATAAAGGGGACATGAAGAAGGACAGATCTTATTTCTTCAGAGGAGCTCCAGTCTTTGCCTTCACCTTGGACATCATCTCCTGGTTTCCAGTGCAGACTCTTCAGGTTCCAGCACAGATCCTTCAGCCCTGTGGCATAGACTCTTCAGCCTTCCATCCCAGACTCATTGGCCTCCTGATACAGACTCGCACAGGACATTGCAGTGAGCTCCCAACCTTTGACTGAACACTGTGCTCTCCAGTCTGCAGACAGACCTTCTGCACTCTTCCTCATCTGATTCTGTGGGTGGCCACTGTAAGCCAGTCTTGTAAATTCTTATATATTTGTATATCTTGTATTATTATATCCATTTCTCTAGTTAACAATGACTGATATAATATTGCATAAGCCCTGCTTTTAAATTGAGTCACAGTCCTGCACTGTTAGTCATTATAGCTGATTCTTTATATTTTCTTTGTAAAGTGCCAAAATCATGAACAAAATTTAGCATGTGACTAGTTAACATTAATGATTACAGGTAATTATTTACATCCATTAAAAACCATCACATAATTGGAGAGTACACAGAAGGGATGCTCTTTGTATTTTTTCTGATTTTTCCAAGGGTGCTAAGGCCAAAGTTTCAAGATTAAGCCCATCAAAATGTCATCATAAAAAAAAATCATCATATATGAAACTAAGCCACAACTGTGACTAAACAGAGTATATTATAAAATACATAAAGTCAAATAAAGGTCATGGATTAACTTAATCAAAAATATCAGATACATACTAGTTAAATTCCTGAATTTCTTCTTGGCTTCTGCCCTTTCTTCAGCATCAAAGTACCAAACAGTCATGGCATATCTGTGAAGGATAAGTAGGTATAAGAAAAAATGAGTACCACAAAAAAAAGCCAGTTTACTATGAGTTTCCCAAAAAGTCACTTGGAAATCCAACATTTAAAGTTTTACCTATTTTTAGAAGTTCATCCCAATTTTAATTTAAATTTATTTATCTGGTTTCAATTCTGTTTAAAATGCAATAAAACACAACAGGATTTCCAAGTATGTGCCAGGCATTATCCTGGGCACTGAGAATTCAAACGATTCCTTCAACAGAGCTTCCTCAAGAACCTCAGGCTCTAGCAGGGAGGACAAGTGATTTAACAGATAACGCAACAAGTTAAAGTACCCAACAGAGAAAAAACTAAAAGGGAGTCATCCTGCTAAAGACAGAGACTCAAGGTGGTAGGGAAACAACAGAGGAAAGGAGATCACATTTGAAGAATAATTTATTTAAGTCACAGGATGCTTAAAACTCTTGGAGTGCTTTCTTTAGTTTTGGATATAGAAGCAAAAATGCAATGAATAATGATGCCCTCAAGCTTTCTACTATATTCCAATTAATCTGCTTATTAATCTGCTTTATCCTATCCATGAGACAGGATGAAAGAGGGGCCATTTCATGTTCATGTTTTTAAAAAGTTTCCCTTTATAATTATTATAACCATAATGATTTCTATAGCACTTGATCACCCTCCTCCAAGGATGAGGGCTTTCCATCAACATTTGCTAATTTTTTTTCTGTAAAGTCACTCACTGTGGGATTATGAAATAACCAGAGAATTCTGCCACAAAAGACAGGGTCCAAATATTGTGCCCCATAAAACAAGCCACAAGCACTTCGGTGGTAGATGTGGTTACCTGCTCATCTAGAGCACATTCCAATTCGGCATTAATATTTAACTCTAGGGCTCAGATGGGTGATTTCTGGAGGGGGATACATGTGAGTTTTAATCAGATTAGGTTGGTTAAGGTTTAATGATCATCCTACCAAAGCCCTTTCCCCTGACCTTTAAGTGCTATACTTGGTACAAGTTGTACTCCGCATTATTCCAGTACTGCCTGGTTTAGAGATTAGGCCATAAGACAAAGGCAAATAAGAGGCAGAACAAGAATTTAAGATTTTTATCAAAAACTCCTAGATTAATATTAAGGAATACTAAGTTGCTCAGTTACTCTGAAAATCTTCATACTTACATTCTATAAAAACAAATCAAATATCTAATTATTAAGACCTGGATACAACTAGCCCAAGCCAATTTTAAGCTAATGAAAGGGTAATGTTATGGCTTCTATCTAGATGTCCCCTCAAGCCTCATGTGGCCATAGGTGGGGCTCTTTGAAGGTGGCTGGAGCCAGGGTTTGTGCTGCTGTGATCAAGGACAAGATGCTGGGATTGATTCACAGTTTGATGCTAGGATTAACGGTGTGAATGCTACCCACCCTAAGGGCAGGTAGCCTGGGTAAGATATAAGGCACAAAAAGAGCAGTGGTCCTGCCGCTTGTGGCTTATTGTTGCTACTGCTTGTCTTCTGCTCTGCAATACCCCTCTGGCATGCACTCTGCCTTGGAGCCAACCAATTACAAACTGAAGCCTCTACAAACTGAAGCCTCTACAAACTGTGATCTGAAATAAACCTTTCTTCCTTTAACTTTGGGTGTTAGGTATTTTGTTCCCAAAAAAAACGAGAAAAGAAATTAAGACAGGTAAATAAGGAAAAGAAATCAGAATAAATTCCTCTTTCTTTTCTCAAGGTTCTTTATCCACTTGCAACTGACAATCTATAAATTCATCTAAAGTTAACCACACAGAATTCCAAATATGTGATAGATAACCTTCTCTAGAGGTAGTTTAACATTTGACTTTTTTTAAAGGAGGGAGGAAAGGAGAGAAGAGAAAAACACTCTGAGAAATCTGCAACCCAATATGCTCACTTACCAGAAAAAAATTTGTTAATAATTATTTCAAACTGAAGTTAGATTTACAAACCAAAACTCCAAAATATCCCCTTTATTTTTTTGTCACCCCAAATAAGTCTGTCTACCACCTTCAGGGTGTGATCAGCCCCCGACATACACAAGACACAAGTCCAGGGTTCTCTGGGAATTGGGGTTTGTATAAGAATCCCTCAAGGAGGAATCATGGCCCACGCTATTACCTGGTTGCATAGGAAGGCTGGACTTCATGTGGGTTCCTGCGGTCTGACCAGAAGAACAAGAGTCTGTCAAAAATGGGCTCCACATCTGCAATGAATGATTTCCCTTCTGGAAATATTCGCAGGACCCCGCCATGCAGCTGAGGACCAAAAAAAGGTAGATTACTTACTTCACAGACAGTTTGCCAACAAGGATACTTTGACCTCATCTGGAAACAATACCACCTTGTAACCTCCACTCCAAGTGTGCTTTACCCTCAAATCTTCACTTCAATTTCATATTTTGTACTCAATTTTATTTCCAACTTAACTAGAGATATCTCCTTATTCACTTTATCAAACAAAGCCTTCCCATTCCCACAATCATGAAGCCCATGGACACAGAAGTATACTACTAGACTGCATTATACAGAATTGGCAATATTTGGTTTTGAACTAAAAAAAAAAACAACAAACTAGCAATTTTATGTGGTTCTACTTAACAGCTTCCTAAGATGCTCATCACGTATAACTTACCCTTCAATTAGAATTTACAGCTTTATGGGCCAGGGATTTAGCTCAGTGGTGCCTCACAAGTGCAACAACCCCGGTACCAAAAAAAAAATTTTACAGCTTTCTTCTGAACACTCACTCCTATCTGATCTTGTTAGTTGAACATTATATGCTCTTTTTTCTAAACTCTCAGACCTCACCTTATTGGTACCTTTTATGACATATCACTCTTTTGAACTACTTTTTTTTTTTTAGTATACCCAGTCTGTCCTGCCAGAATAACTATATTCGTGGTTGAATCCAGGCCTCATATATCAATATTTCCCCACAGCTCAATGGCTGACACTAGCAGGAACTCAAATATTTGTTGATTTCATACTTTGTAATTTACTGTTACTGACCTGATAACTTTGCCCATTATAGCGTCCCTAAGGATTTTAAAAGAGAACAATGGGTGTATTCTAGTCATGTTACCAAACAAGAGATAAGCTTTTCCACTGATTCACTCGTTTCCCAGGTCTCGTTTTCTGACCCCAGATAAAACATCATTGCTTTATGACAGCCAGAGTCTACCCTAATGAACAGGAAATGTAGATGCACAAGGTTCAAAAGCCAAATAAGCTTGACTCCTAAATCATTCACAACTTTCAGAGAACATACAAAGTCCAGACAAATGTTTATTAGTGTGGAACCAGACTTTGTATCACTATCTATATGCTCCTTAATACAAAAATAAGCCACAAGGCCTTTGGTATTCACAAACCATAGTAAGCCATGGCAATCAGCCACCACTAAGATGTATCACCCTGAGAAAGAGGACTGTGTGGGAAATCTTTCTGGGAGATGGTTTTATATCCCACAGTTCTATTTCTGCAGCATTCTCTTAAATGTTGTTGCTGGAAGGGAGAAGTGTACATCATATTCTATACTGTGAGTCATATCAGCCCTGAATTAGACTTAAAAAACTGATTCTTAATCCTCATATCAAGCTACTTTCCTTTCATCAATCACTCCCACCTCATCCCAATAATCACCCTAACTACCCACCTCTAAATTAATTTCATATCCATTATTTTTTATCTAATCAACGTTACTACTAATTCTACAGGTAAGGGGAAGGGAAAAATATAAAACAGAAATACAAAAGATTCATCATGGGAGACGAGGCTATTAGAAACTCAAAACTTTCTCCTGAGAGTTATCTGAATTCTTTTCCTAGTTGGAAAGTACACATTCTTTTTTTCTGAACTCTTCAGCCACCTTATCTGTACCTTGCATGACATAACCCAACTATATACTCTCATTATTCCAAAGTACCTTGGCATCCCAGTTCTTATTCAGATAGTAGATGCAGGTGATGCAGCGGCCGTCACCATTAGGGTTATCCACATGGCGAACATAACCTGTTCCATTTCCTGGATAGCAAGCCACCATTGCCTATAGAGAAATCCCAAGAAAGCTGGTTAACAAAGCTGATACAATCTTCACCTCATACTGTTGAACAGAGAAGTAAGTCTTGTTGGGTGCTATTATTGCAGATAGGTAAGTTAATTAGATATCTTGTGTGCAGTTAAGACAGGACCAGCCCTCCAGGAGCCAATTCAGCAAAGAACCAACCAACATGGAGAACAATTGAGGCACATTCACTGGTTAGCATTATAAAAAGAAGAGGCACTACTTCCCCTAGAGATAGACAGCAGTGATTGATATTCTAAATGGGAAATTCCTTGTATGTGCCTTGCTCTCCCATTTGACCCCCATTTAATCAGTTATTACTTGGGTGACTGTACTTGTAATCTTATTGGTTGGTCACAGTTTTGTCCCACCTCATGCCCACCTTGTAAATTTCCATTGGGTCTTATTCTTTTGTCCCACTTTGTACCCACCTCACCACATGGCTTTGCTGTATAAAACACCTTTGAAAAGTGGGGTGAGTGGGCAACCCACTTTCCGGTCCCCCTTCTGTCTCTCTTAGGCAGAAGCGTTCTTTCTCCCAATAAATTTTTCCTACTCTTAACCTCTGTTGTTCCTAGAATTCATTCTTCAATTTTAGAGAACAGGAACTCGAGTTCTGGATATCTAGTAGGTTTGGAATTTACATCTCTTTCGCCTATCTCACTATGGGACATTTATATACCTGCTGACTTCTTAATTACATGTATAGTACATACATTCAGACTATTAAAACAAGATTTGGGCCTGGGATTTAGCTCAGTGGCGCCACGCCTGCCTCACAAGCGCAAGGTCCTGAGTTCGATCTCTAGCACTGGAGAAAAAAAAGATTCACATAAATTAAGATTTATAGGGCCAGGGATTTAGCTCAGTGGTTCCGGCACCTGCCTCGCAAGCGCAAGGTCCCAAGTTCGATCCCTGGTACCAAAAAAAAAAAAAAGATTGATAGGGAAGTCTTCCCCTGTGGTTCAGCCCAGTGGAAAGTGGTTCAATATTCCCACAATTCTAGAACATTTTAGGCAGTTTTTCTTAAAGTATTAAGATACTCTGCCTTTTTTTTGTCTTTTTTTTAAGCAGTACTAAGGACAGAACCCAGGGCCTTTGCACTGAGCTAAATCTCCAAGATGTTTTTTTATTTTTTGAGACAGGGTCTTGTTAAGTTGCTAAGTTGCCCAGGCTGGGCAAACTTGTGATCCTCCTGCCTTAGTCTCCCAGGGTGCTGGGGTTACAGGCTTGTGCCACCACATCCAACATCTTTCTTTAATACTTCTTTTGGAAAAGCAGTTTCTGGGTTTCTATCCTAGAACCACAAAATCAGAATTACTAAATATGGAGCTTAGGGATGATGCCTGTTTAGGAAGTGCCCCGAATTGTGGAATCATGCTGTCTTGTTTACAAAGAGACAGATGCAATCAAAAAGGAAGAACAGGTCAGTCTTACAGGGCAGAAGAGAGAGAGAAGAGTCAGCTAGAAGCTATGCTCTAACACGATAGCACAGACAACAGCGGGAAATCCCTTTCAGGGAAAAAGCTACACACGCGTATCTCAATAGGTGTTCCTTAATGCGTGTCTTCTTCCTGCCTGATAATTATCAAGTCAGATGATAATCTGAAGTTCGCTTCCTTTGTCTAAGTGCTACCTGTATCAACCAGGTGACAGAAGAGAACAAAGCTATTTTTAAAAATTGCATTGAAAATTAATATTGGATAATTATGATTAGACAATAACAAATGTCTAGTTGATCCCTGGAAAAAATTATGACAAAATAGGGAAAAGGGCAAAATACAAAAAGCCTTTTCTTCTCTTTACAGGACACTGCTATATTTTAAAACATATTTTTAAAGGCTTCTATATGCCCAAAGAAAACACTGGAATTGGCAACATCAAATGAGGGCAGGGAATGTTTTGCCTGTTCTGGTTGCTGATGGATTCTTACCACCTAGGACAGTGCTTGACTCATATAAGATGTCCATTGAAAATTTGATGAATAAATCAATGAATGGCTCTTTCTCTATAAAGTCAGTTCACATCCTGCCTAGATCAATAGCTCTGCCATTTAAAAAAAAAAAAAAAATCTACCTTTAAGCCTACAATGGGAATCCAGGTTGTAATATTTCCTGATAAATAGCAGGGTTGCTTCACTGCTAAAATGACCAGTTGGGTACAGCCCCAAACTAAAGCACTAATAGTTCAATAAATCAGCCTTAATGTAGCTGTTATCACTGTCAACAGTAGCCTGAAAGCATGGACCTAGGCATCACACTAGTAGAATAAGGCTGAATGGTAACCTGGCTTTACAATAATCATAATATTTTTATCACTCTATCTCTCAACACTTTATATCCCCATCACCTAACAATACCCATATCCCACCTTGAAATTGTCATTGCAATGTCATTCCTTAAGAACGTTAGTGTAAAACACTTTTCTGAAGGTGGAATTTTTAGGTAACTGCAATAAAGTTTTAAAAGCTCATGGTACTAACAAGCAGAGGATGGCTTGGGGAAATGTGATTGGCAGCAGACAGAAATGATGGGCCTACCTGGAGAGGAAGAGATAAATGAAGTCACCTGTAATAAGTAGAGAATTACCCATCCCCAGAAGCAGCTAGGTTTATAAGAGTCACCGCTAAGCCAATAATGAAAGTCACTTAGGCCACAAACAACTACTGGCTGGACTCCCTACCATCTCAGCCTTCTCCCAGTATTGGCATCTGGAAAGAAAAATATTCCATCAACACTATAACTTTATCCTCTTAAGCAGCTCTATTCTATGGAAAAGGTCAGTGGACTGGATGCTTGCCATTTAGTTCACTCTACAACTAATTGTGTGGCTCAGTTTCTTCCCTATAAAGAGGGCTTGGGTTTCATGGCCTCCAATATCCAAGAAAAGCTAAGAGTTAATCTAAACATCGACCCCAGAAAAGCAATGGGTTCTTCAGGGCATTTTGAACTGCTTATTCGCGTCAGAACTCAGCTTAGATTACAATATTTTGGGCGGGGGGTACCGGGAATTGAACTTGGGACCGTACGCTTGCGAGGCTGGCGCCAGAACCACTGAGCTAAATCTCCAGCCCAGATTACAATATTTTTTTTAAAATACTTCAAAAAAGCACATCCTCTATTAACTGCTGCTTATATAAAACAGATAAGAGAGCTAGCACAATTCTAAAGGACTTGCTATTAAGTCAAAACCCCCTAAACATAAGCAAAGTATCTCATTGCTTAAGAGATCATTTTCAATATTCACCCTCTCTCCTAGTTGCAGAAGCCACATGCACCAAGTTTGGAACAATAGAAGGAAATCATTGTGAGCCTCAGTGGACCTGTTGCAACTACATTGGCCAATGCATCAGTGAGTTTTCTGAACGAATGCCACAGGATATGGGTCTTGGCTTGGGTACGTTCCTAACTGCTTGCTAATCTTTAACAAGGTCTAAAACTACAAGACGAAGGATGCACTGAGAAGTAAACTTCACCTAATAAACAACTAGCCATTCACTTTTGTGCCAATTTGTGCACGGGGCAGTAACAAACTCAGGAAACTGATCATTTCAACGGAGTTGTTATCTAAGCCTCATCAAGCCTAGGAAGGGTTCTACAGTGTTTAATGGAAGAAAATACTTCACTGCTTTATTGTTAAAAGAGCAGAGAAGGAGTACTTATGCAACAAACATGCCAAGCAATAACAATGACACATATCAGGAGGACATCGTCTTTATTATAGGCTTTCATTTACTAAAACTTCCGGACTGGATTAATATGTGAAATTTACATAAGTTTAATAACACATTAGTGTCACCTACAGTAGCACACACAGTGTAGTCCTTATTGCTCCATTCTTAGACATGCTGATGAATCCATATGGCATCTGTGCACCGCCATTCCAGCTCCTCACCCCCCACATCCCCAGAGTCTCTCCATAGTGCTGCAGCCACAGGAAAGGAGAAGAAGGGCTAACAGGTGTTCCGGGGCTGGCTCTAGACCAGAGATATGTGCTCTACACCTACCTATGCAGCTGCATTCAAGCAGGAAATGTGTGTATTGTTTGAAAATGTACACAGACCGACAGAACAGTAATAGCCAAATCCTAGTATCAAAATCTGCACCTAAAAGTCACTGGTAGGAGAGAAAACAGTGGTTGTGTTAAAGTTGTCTGTAAGCTGACTACATAAAAAGACTGTATCTTATCAAATCCAAAGGTAAAGTTGAAAAATAAAAGTCTAGGATTTTCAATCCAATGCCTAAACAAAATGTTCCTGAATGCAATCAACTACAACTTGATTGTATGTATAAACCATTTCTCAAGATTGGTATCAGCAACCTTCAGTGCCCATTCAGCCACGGTGATCGTTTTTCAGGCCCACAGGTGGAAGAGGGATATATCCACCCTCTGGTTAGACTTACTACACTTCCAATAAATCAAAACAGGGACTGGGGGTGTAGCTAGTGCTACAGCACTCATCTAGCATGCATGGAAGGTCCTGGGTTTGATCCCTAGGCCCACAAAAAAAGGAAAAAAAATATTACTCCATGATGTTTGTGGAAGTGTATTTTACATTGTTTATGACTTTGGAGACAGATTCACTAGTACGACTTGATTTTGAACAAGTCACAGTAAAGGGGCATTTTATGCAAATTTTAACTCAGCAAATTAAAATATTAATCATTTCACTTTGCAAAATTTGCAATAAAGGAAAATTCATTGTTTAAAAATTGGTGAGTAGCATAACTTCAAAGTAATTTGATTGAATCACCTTTAAACTAGAATTTGATTTCCTAACAAATGCTAGATCCCTCCTGCTGCTAAGCAGAAATACTAGCCAGCTTTTTAAGGATTTGTTTTGAGTTAAAGATGGTCTTGCACAGCGCATGCTTTGAACAGAATATAACGTGAGAAGAGAAGAATCTGAACGAAATTTCTTTATGTCTCAGTTTGCTCATCTGTAAAAAGGGGCTCATAAAAACTACAGAATAAATCCATGTAAAATGCTTAGCACATGGCCCAGGATACACTAAGTGCATACATAACAAATGTAGGCTGTTTTTAAGGTTGATGACTGCACATTTGTCACCTTATCTGGGGCTGCAGAATGTCTCTCCTCCACAGATCCAATTCTACTAAAATTCTTTGTAGTTGCAAATTCAGGGCTGACAAACTAAACAGCTTTTGACCCTTGCTTATAACACACATGATCGAAGCCAATCAGGTATACATGTATCAGGACTCTGAAGGGTGTGCTATGCTACCAACAGCACAGAATTTGCTGTCATGTGCAGTGAAGGGCTTCAGATTTAAGAGAATAGCAAACAATTCTATTTTTTTGTAAACGCTCCTAAATATTGTTGATCCCAACTTTTTAATCAAGGCCACAAAAGAAATACATCAGGCTATGATTTGAGATCACTTATTGCCTGTGGACTGACTCCCAAGAAATCAAGCTTTAAGATAGCTCCCAAGCTACGAGTAGGGTCCTCTCCCATCTTCTCTCCACCTGGCTCAGACAGCCAGTCAAATCCATAATTTCCATCCATATTCCACATGCCTCCTCCACACCTCCCTGCTCAAGTACTCCTCCATGTCCACTGGGGACAGAGCAATGGCGACACAGAACTCTAGTCCTCTTCTCCATCATAAAGCATGAATACAGAATACGGCACTTGAAGGAGTTGAGGAGAAACACTCCTCACCCTCTTTAACTTGGAAAAACAGTCAAGCAACTCATCACAGTGGAGAAAGCCAAAGTTTTCTAGCTGGAAATAGATCTCATTTATATTCAAGTGGCAACGGCTTAGGTGACAGACTTGCCAATGTTTTCAGCCGTCTGGGTAGAGGAGCTGAAGGCTATACTTCGGGGTCATTTTTCTAGCTGGTTGTGTTCGCATGTATTTTAACACACATATTGAATGTGGACAGTGATCAGGGCAGCCCATGGTCGTACACCTTATTTCCTGCATTCATAAAGGTGCCTGCTGAGGTAGGGGCCCCACGTGATAGATAATTCATTCACTGAGGCAGAGAAGGGCAGTGGGAAACTGGAACAGAGGCCTTATATGTGCTAGCAGCAGCTCTAAAATCAAGTCTTTTATTTAAAATGAAAAACAAAAACAAGAAATCTTTATCCAAACTGTTATATGCACTCATAAGCATCCCTCAGGAAAGGCCAGAGTAAGAAGAAAACCAAACAAATTCAGCCAAAATGTCAAATTGCATTTTGTTCCATTTGGATCTGACAAAGATTAAGAGAACTCCAAAACTCTTTTGCAGATTAAATGCAGAGGGCATGAAGAGCCAGTTGGAATCCGTAGTTCAGGGGTTTGTGATCTTCAAGGATTCACTTGTGGGATCCAGTTGTGTCTTGAACTAAATTCCCACAATACAATGCTTGCAAGGCCTTTTTATAAAATGATGGCAACTATGCAAAGCTCTCCTCAAGGCTCAAAAAACCAATACAAAGTTCACACTTTTTGTCAGTTGTTCCCATCCATTATATAAAAGTGAACAAAAAAACAAGGTCTCATGTGATGATAAACACCACTAATTTATGTAGCCTTTTGTTTGTTTGTTTGAGACGGTCTCACTATGCAGTTCAGGCTGACCTTAAACTCATGGCGATCCTCTAAGCCTCAGCCTCCCAAGTGCTGAAATTACAGGCGCATGCCACCATGCCTAGCATGTGTAGGCTTTTTATACGCTCATTTTAACTTTACCTACACCAACAAAAAGAAATAAACTACAGACCAGGAATGATGGTGCATGCCTGTAATCTCAGCATTCTGGAAAGATAAGGCAGGGGGATCACAAGTTGGAGGCCTTCCTGGGCAGCTTAGAGACTTAATAAGACCCTGTCTCAAAAAGTAAAAAGGGCTGAGGATGTAAAGGCCCTGGGCTCAGTCCCTAGTAACACACACACACACACACACACACACACAGAAGAATCTTAAATAATGTAAGTATTTTAGAGAAAAAGGTAGGACACTTTGCTCAAGCTACCACTAGTTATCTCAGCATTTTTTTTTTTTGTACCAGGGATCGAACTCGGGTCCTTGCGCTTTTGAGGCAAGTGGCAGAACCACTGAGCTAAATCCCCAGCCCTCAGCATCTTGTTTGTTATCTACCTTGCTGGTTAAGATCAAGCATAGATCCTTCTATCTAGTTAGAGACTGATGTTACAAAACAAGGGAAAAATAGGAGATCTGCCCTTGGTAGGCAAAATATGAACTGTGCCTACCACATTCCCCTTCCCAAAGTTTCAGCATCTGACCACATAAATGGAAAGATTGAGAATGCCAGCCAGTCAAGTATGTGTCAGGTTAGTAATCTGGTCAATAAACCCCACTATTCATGAAAATGTTTTCTACTATCTCCACAATGAAAACTACTCTACCTTCCTCATTTGCCCTAAATCCACACTAAAAGTTATCCCATTACCTGACCCTGCAAACCCATTAACCTTCCTCCCAACATAGAACAGTAAGCATCATGCCCTTACACTTGAATTATGTAACAACGTAGGAACTTCAGTACTTCTGCAACTGAAAAGTAAGAAGTTTTAACGGACTCTTAGTAGCTTTGGCAAAGTGGAGCTTTAGTTTCATAGAGGACGGTGCCTGGGAAGGACAGAGAATTTACCTTCTCCACTTTAAAACCTGTCCTCAAATGGACTTGATGCCAGGTTTGGGACCATGCAAACAAGCATGAACAATTGCCCAGACTGAAACCTTCCAGTTTAGTTGTTATGGGTCATGATGACAGATCTACGAGGTTAGTATAGCCCCTTGAGATTCTTAATAAAGAGATAAGCTCTACCCTTCTCTAAGGAAATATTCACATAGGCACACACACACACACACAGAGTCTGTACAAAACTGCAGGCCTGTAAAGTCTAACTACAGTAGATCAGGACTCCATTCCAGGGGGTTCTGTACTTCATGCATGAACTTCTGAGTAAATCACCCTCCTGGAAGAAGTCACTGAAACTCCCAGAGACCTAGCATTTTAAAGACTATTGTGATTCCTTTCTCAGTTGCAGCTAATTCCTCTCCCGGAGGGGATTCAGCCGAAGCCCTGCAATTAGGTGTAGTAAACAGGCCCGGCAACATGGACGTATCAATACAGGCTGCTGAGTTTGGGAAAGCCGCCCTTTCTGTGGAGGCCTGGCTCTAAGCCAGCTGAGTGATGGCTGAGTGACAGGGCTACGTGCGCTTCGTGAGGGTGGCAGCCAGCCCACACCCGAGCGAGCACACCGCCAGTCAGCCTGAGGAAAGGACAGCCAGCCCAGGGAGCCCTTCTTTCCTCCCCCATCACTGCCACAGTCACCAGAGGAACGCTCTCAACAGGGGCTTCCTTACATTACAAAATCAGTGAGAGCCAGTCAAGCCCAGGGTTGAGGACACTAAATAAGACAGGCATTTAACCATATCCTTTCTGATGTCTTTCACCAAGTATTAACAGCTGCCATGTCCTGAGAGGTAGGTCATGGATCCAGGGGGGCAATTCTATGGTCTCATTTAATTTCCTGGCTCCAGGGAAGGCAAGCAGGAGCCTGTTCCTGAGCCACACTGCTCTCAGGTCTTCATTGGAAGTCATTAATCCTGGCCCTAGGAGTTACTGTATTTATATAGAAAAAATTCATGTGTAATCCTTAACGCCATATGGGGAGGGATTCACAACATTTAACTCCCTTTGATGTGAGAAAAGAGCCTTATCAGAAAAATATAACTTCACCCGTAGCTGTCTGAAGCCTTTGAGCATAATTACAGAAAAGGAATGCTGTGACTGCAGGATTGTCAGAAATTAAGTTTGAGTTTCTTTACACCTTCATCTGGAGTTAATCCACAAATACTTGAAGGGATCCATGATAACTTAAATACAATTGGTAAGACAAGATTTTATTAATGGATAATAAATTTAAAACATAGTTACTGATCAAAACATGTCGTGAAAAGTACCTTGAAACAATATTCTTTAGACAAGAGAAAGTTTACATTTGCATTTCAGTACTTGGAAAAATATGTCTGCTAAAGGAAAGAAATGACACACAGCAAAACAGTGAAGAATCCCAATTTGTGGGATCCAGAAGCCTAGTTATTTATTTAACACTTGTACAGTTAGTTCTACGAGTCTGACACTATTAATGTGCTTCACAAGTATCACTTTATTCATTCCATAATAACCTCTTAAGGAAGGAACATTTTCTCCATCTTACAGATGAGGAAATGATGGGCACAAAGAGGGTTGGCTTTTTGGCTTTTTGAAACCAGTTTGGTTTGGCGAAAGAGCATGAGGCCTAAATCATCACATCATGCATCCCCAATAAAGCATCCTAGTGTCTAACATTAACCAATTTTACCCTCACCCTATATTTGAGGGGACTAGGATCTTCAGTTCTAATTCAAGAATAGTTTTTCCTTAGCATCCACAAGGGATTAGTTCTAGGACTCCTCCTGGACACTAAAACCTGAAAAAGGCTCAAGTTCTTCATATAAGATGGCTTAGTATTTGCATCAACCTAAACAGACCACTCTATATACTTTAAATCATTTCCAGATTACTTGAATACCTAATACAGTTTAAATGCTATGTAAATAGTTGTTGTACTGTATTGTTTAGGGAACAAAAACCAAAAAAGTCCACGTGTTCAGTACAGTCCCAATTTTTAAAAAATATTTTCAATCCACATTTGGTTGAACCCGAAGATATGGAGGACCAACTGCTGGGAGCACTGAGCTGTAGATCACTATGGCGAGGCCTAACTCGCCTCCTCCCTCGGGTGAGGCAGGGCCCCAAATGGAATGAGGAACATGAGGAACAGGCACCTTGTTCAGAGGTGAATAGGCGACAAGAGGGCATGGTGGAGCAAGGCCTGGTGAAGAAGAGGACTGTCTTCCTCCCCACTCATTCGCCAGAAAAGAATCAAGCATGAGGTCCTGCAGACCTGCTACTCTCCCGGCTCTGGTTACAGGCCAGCCCCTTTGACCTCCCCACTGTGCTTCCCTTATCTCTACACTGTAAATAAGGGTCTGCTGATGCCAGCCAGCCCTTTTATCCCATCAGGAAAGGGGGTTTCCACCTGGCCCCATCTTTGCTTCTCTTTGTTTTTTTGTAACTTTCTTTACCTTTTCTTTTTTTTCTCTTTTTTTGTACTAGGGATCAAACTCAGGAACTTTGCGCTTTCAAGGCAGGGAGCAGAACCACTGAGCTAAATCCCCGGCCCTCTTTATCTTTCTAATCTCCCACCATTATTTCTCACTCTGTGGACCCTTCAGCCATGCAGGCGGTGGCAACCAACTACATTTGGTTCACTGATTCCATAATGATAGAAAATTATAAAATGCAAAAGTAGAAAAATAAACTACAAACATGAAAAAAACGAGTGTGCTTAAAATTGAGTCTGGGAACTAAAAGCTCCAAAGGAGAATTTTAACAAGAACCAGAGGCAGTGGAAATTGATCCTGAATCCTGAGGCAAAGCAGTAGTGTCCCTGATGTGTTTGCCTGGGATGTTCCATCCAGCAATATCCAACTTCTACCCCTGACTAAGGGGATAGAACCCTGCATGGGCTGCAGCAGGTCAACAGTCCACTGTGTCCCAAGACCAATCTACAGCTGGGCTGCTCTTCCCTGCCTGAGGTTCTGTGGAAGCAAGTTGGCCCGCTCTCTAGAACCTCCTTCATTAGGTCAGGTCAACAGAAGCTTGGCTTTCAGACTTATTTCAATATCAGATAATAAACATCCAATGCATAAAAAAGGTAAAAAAGAAGGGAAAAAAAGGTGTATGTTCCCAGGGAAGAAAAAAACAAGCACCTGATAAATCCTAGAGATGAGACCAATTTTCCCTACTTAGGCACAAATCTTACTTAGGAGACATCTGAACTCTTCTACTACCACAGAACTCTACTACTACCACTGCAATAATCAGAAAGAATTCATGGGAAACAGAACTTTCTACAGTCATGTTAATTAGAATTCACTGAATACAGACTGACTGCTTAGAGTGCTGAAATCCACAAGACCTGTTAGAAGGGTAGAAAGTAGAAGGCTCTTCCAAGAGAACCTTCTAAGCTATTTTGAGGAATTGAAAGTGGATCAGAAATAAAGGAGCATCTGAGTTTGAAGGGTAAGGAAGTAGTTAACTGCCCATGCTCCTTGCAGATAGACATAAGTCCCACTTTATAAGTGTGGAAACAGAATCAGAAACAAAAGAATGACTTACGGGATGATATTCTAGAAGTAGATGAGCCAAAGTTCCAAATCCATGGTCTTTCCACCTTTAAACACTGCTTTCAAAGTATCAGGAAAAAAGTGTTATCTAAAAACATGTGCTATTTTTTCAGAGGCACCAGAAATGAAATTGTCTTCCTTCAACTCCAAGATAAGCAACAAAGAAAGGATTCTTAAGATAAATCTCCAACATACCAAATACAGCTTCCACCTTGGAATGGAAAATCAAAGCCCTCCATACCAAGAGGAAAAGCCAATTTCAAGGTTAGCATTATCAGAATCACCTGCAGAACATGTGCATTTCTGACTCAGTTTTTGTGCAAAGCCTCTCCCTAAATGATAAAAGGTAAAAGAGAGCTAGTCAGCTACACTAGTTAATTTGGGGAACTGAAAATAGTAGACAGAGCAGGAAGAGACAAATTCCTGGGCAGTGTCTGGCACAGGTTTATAAGTGTCATTCCCAAAGATGGCAGAAAACATTCCACTTGTCACTTTCTAGCATTACTGTTTTCTGTGGGGCTTTTGCCTCTGAGGATTACTGTCATGTCAGTGCTGGGGTTTGACTGTAGGTAACAGTTTCTTCTCTCCGAGAATCCAATAAGAGATACTGAAAGCAACTATTTTCCTTTTCAGATCAATTTTCATTTAACTCCTTACAACTCTGGAAGCAGATATATTACTGTCCTTGTGCTATAAATGAAGAAAGTGGAGCCACATGCCTGCAATACCAGCCCTCTAGGAGGTTGAGTCAGGATTGAAAGTGACTGACTTAGTGACTTAGCAAAACCCCATACAAAAATTAAAAATAAAATGACCAGAGATGTAGCTCAGTGCGTGGCTGGGTTCAGAAGGAAGGAAGGAAGGAAGGAAGGAAGGAAGGAAGGAAGGAAGGAAGGGGAGAAAGGAAGAAAAAAGAAAGAAGGAAGGAAGAAAGGAAGGAGGCTAGCTCATAGAACTGACTTGGCCAAGATCTCCGTGAGATGAAATACAATATCAAATGTCCATCCTACTGCCTATTAGTATGTACTGACCAAATTTAAGTTAAAACTTATAAATAAATATGTATAAGAAAAGGTGGAAGTTGAAGGCTGAAATATCCTTTGCGGGAGTTGAACTCAAACCAGAACTGGGTTCTCAGCCTCCCTGTCTTGGGATTTCTCTGCTTCTCTGAGCCAGACCTGCATGCGTGAGCACCAGGGTCTGAGTGAAACTCAAGTATCTCTAGGGTGAAGCACAGAATTTCAGAACTGAGGGGAAAAACTTAAGAGTTAAGGGTCTCCTTTGAGATGGTCTCTCATAGCTTGTCACAATATTTAAACACCCTGACATCAGATTAGGGACCATGCTGCAAACTCCCCCTTTCAAACAAAATATTTATGGCTTTTTAAACACTCTGGCATCCACTGAAATCAAAGTTGCTTCTGAGGATGAAATTAAGCTGGAAAGCAACTGTCTTTTAAGGGACCATTCTAGGCACTAAAAGTTTATGAAAGGCACAGGCTCTGCACTCAAGGAATTTCTAAATCCACAGGGAACAGAGTAAGCAGCCAAATAACTGTACTGAGCCAGCCTAGCCTGAGCTTCCCACCGAGTCCAGGGAGCACAACAAGGAAAGACTTCAAGGAGGAGACACCGGAGGCGCTGGAGATGGACTGTGAGGAGTAGAAGACAATGAGGAGCTTGCTGTTCTGGCCAGTCCATTTCTAGCATTTCAGAGACAGGGAGGGAAGGGAGGCAGTCCATGGGAGATTAAGTTCGGAAAGGTCAGAGGTGGAAGGACTTCAATGCCTCACCAAGACTTTAAAGCATTGTCAGTAAAGAATAGTAAGAGTATGGTTGGTTGGTGCTCCATCTTGAAGAGTGAAGACTGAGTGTTTAGAGTTGGTCTGGACTACACTCTAGGGGAAAAATGTAATGTAGTTACAGGGAGAAGGAGAATCAAATGCAGGTGATTTGTGGTGAAAGGAAGTCTCTTTCAAAAGCTTTCTTCCTGAAGGATTTCTGCTAAGAAAGAGAAAATTAGGTTGAAAGAAAAAGACAAATCTTGCAGTATCTTAGCGAACTTAAAAAACAAAACAGAAGCATAACAGGCCAGTTTTTGAGTAATAATACGGCATGTTCCTGCCTGAGTATTTAAGACTCGATATTTTAAAAGGGTTTTGTTGATCCACTCCAAATACTCACACCACACAACAATATGAATATGAAAGAAGCCATCCAGAAAGAAATAAAGACTCATCAATGTGTGTATTGAGATTTCTGAGTAATCGTCCCTCCAGTTTGTCTAGACTAGATCTAGGTTCAAGACTACTTGATGGGTAAGGGGACTGGGGAGGACAGTTTGGGGGGGTGGGGGTGGGCATAGGTGGCATCTGTTTCTGGTCTGGAAAGCACAGAGCAAGCTCTAAGATATGCAAATTGTCAGAATAATATATCTTTACTACCCTTCCAAGCCATGCTCAAATGGAAGAGTATTATCCTGAAAACTTCAAAACAATTTTAAATCCTATTATCACCAAAAGAGATGGTACTGACCCTAGAATTGAATTTCTCATTTTGTCTTCTTCCCACTGGCAAATAATCAAGACCATCATACTCTGGTTGTGTGTATTTTGGGATTCATTTTCTATGGCAATAGTCATTATTTTTACCTTGATTTTGAAAGGAAAATTATTTAATAGAAGACATATTTACTCTAGAATTTGAAAAATGCTGATCACTGTACTTTCTAAAGAATCAAAACCATAAGACTTGACTTATGAAGGGGGTACTGATAATGTTCTGAACAGAGAGGACACTGAGCAAGTAGGTACCAAATTGATCCAAAACACGATCTGAAGGCCTGCATTATACAACAGCAAAGCCATGGGTCTGTGAGGCTGAGTTAGGATTAGGTTAGAGAATGACAAAATTGTAGTTACTAGCAGCTCACCAAAAACAAGAATAGAAATTCACTCACAAATCAATATAGAAAGAAGATGCAAAATTAAAGTAAGCTTCCCACTGGTTTAAGATAGAAATAATTGAGAGAAAAGGAGGTACAAATTCTATGCATAATTAACCAAGCCAGCTAATCCTGCTTGGCAAACAGATACATAGCTCTGAATCAGAGCCAAATCAATGGCTTCTGGCAATCTGCCAAAGCTGAATTCCTTAGTCTGGCATCATAAAATGATTTGTCTGTTGTATTTACAATTCCAGTGCCTCTGGATTCAGCTACCCGCTGGGCACCCCGGCAGATGTCCAGCAGAATACATCCGAACTATCATTACTGTCAGAGCATGTGCATTTGACAAACACCAGAGAAAAGTGACACTTGTTTCTTAGAAGAGTATTAGTTAACAGCTACAAAGTACTGTTACAAAGGAATTATCAAAACTGTTACTGTAATAATTGACAAAAAATTAACAGCCTTGTCCATACTGCTAACCTGTAAACTAGTCCTTGGTCTTCAAATGGGCACAGGTCAAAATGTCACCTGGGGGCACTAAGTGGCAGAGGTCTTGCCAAGCTGAACAAATATGGCCCATAGGAGAGCAGCCTTCTGGGGTTTATCCTGAGGTGCACAGGAGGTTAGGGGCTTGGAGACACTTCTAAGGGGGCTCCGTTCGTTGCAGGTTGGGCTCTAGCACTCCACTCCACCTTCATCAGACGCATCTTCTGTACGTAGTGTGTTCTAAGGATGGGTTGGAAGATGAAAGGCTGTTTGTTATCTACAAAATTAGAAGGGTTTCTAGCCAGAGTCAGGAATTGGGAAAGAATTACCAATTTTGCTTAGGCCAGGTAAAGTCAGGAAGGGAACCTGAGTATGGTAGAGCATGTCTGTAATCCCAGTGATGAGGGCAAGAGGATAACAAATTCTAAGCCTGCCTGGGCAGCTTAGTGAGACTGTCACAAAAAAAGGAGAGGGGATATAGTTTAGTGGTAGAACTCCCCTGGGTTCCATTCCCAGTGTGGAAGGGATAATTCCTGACACCCAAAAGCCAAATACAGAAACAAACTACATAGTTCCACCTGAAGGTGTTCAGAGTTTCATCAGAATTACATTTACAGTTCCCAAATGAAATGCTCCTGCAGCTAAATTCACTCATTCACCCTGAGCCACAGTCTACCTGACTCATGGAGCAACAGCAGCCATTGTAGCTGTCTCTAGAAGCACATGTTCTCAGACCAGCACATGCACCAGAGCCTTGTCATGGACCTCTTCAAGGTGTTTCCTCTCCAAACAGAAGACCTGAGCTGCTGAATGAGGGACTGGATAGATGAAATTTCTGACACCTCTCCAACTCTAAAAAATTCATAGTATTAAAGTTCTGAATAGTCAGGTCACTTATATTGTCCATTTCATTTGAAAGAATTAAGAAATTAGAGAAAGCTCAAAGAAAAACAATGACAAGTGGTGTAAAAGTGGGCTTTGTGGCCAGAAAAAAGAAAACAACAGTGGTAACAAGTCTTCCCCCACATCCACCTTCCAGCTTGCTTCTTCGGGTGGCTTCCTATTCACTTTCCTCGCTCCTTCCCCCACCCATGTGCAGGTCTACTACAGTGAAGGCATTTAAGGATTTGTGAATAGATAAGTTAAATTGATACCCCTGATTTCTGGCTTCTCTACAAGCAGATAAGGTTGTGACTGAATAGCCAACACAAAAGTTGAACAAAAGAAATATAAATTAAACACACACATACATCCTACTCTTCCTTCTTTGTTACCAACTGTCATTCAACAATATAGACAATGAACACCATGCAAAGTCACCCAATAGAGAAACTTGCTTCCCTGTCCCTGGGACCTTTTACCATAAATGATTTCCTTGGAGTCATTTTCTTCCTCTAGGAGCTAAGATATTTTTAATATAAAACCTTTTATAGCAATTCCTTACATCCTTACAGAAAGATGTTCAGTGCTTGAATCTTGGTGGCCCTCTCCCTAAAATACCTTATCCACACAAAGATTTTTAAGATTTTCATTGCAGAGACACTATATATGGTGTCCAGTCCACAAACTCTGTGCTCCTAGAACTATACCTGTCATGGACTCTGACAACCACATTTGTGACAATATTATTCTCATGCCTCCCACCGCCCTCAACCAAGGCTGCTAGGACCGCTGAGGCAAGGCAGACAATCAGATTTTCTTTCAGGTACAGAAAATATGGACTCCAGAATGTTATTCAAGCCTCTGCTCATCCTGAAATAAAACCTGAAGTGGCCATTATAGGGCAGCCATCTTGGGCTACGTATGTGAAATACCAGCAAAAGCTGGATTGGAACAAGAGAGGGGGAGAAATAAAGAACATAAGCAAAGAAGCAAAAACAGACCATAAAGCACAAAGAAGGAACACAGCAGCTGGCCTAGATATGAAGGACTGTCTAGATGATGGCTCCAGTCTTCTGACTACATTTCCTATTCTTGGTTCCTAGTGATATCCTGATCTTCTGAAGCTAGCCCATCTCTGCAGAAAGTAGCTTGTGACTAGAAATGGAACTCCTGACATCACATGAGAAGGGGCAGCCAAAACTATTATTGCTAAAGAGCAGAAAGATAAGCCTATCACCTTGCCACCCACTTTCTTTTATTCATAAAAGTTGTGCTGTTTCATCACGCCTCTGTATTGTTGCCAGGAAAGAAAGGATCTGTCTGCTTGCAATACAAACCTCCCAAAGCTGGGGTCCAGTGTCACTCAGGTCAGAGATCCTAACAACCAACACTGTTAATACAGACTTTCCTAAAAATAACAGAAAAACCATGGCACAGACTCCATTTATTCGTCATATGTACTCAATGGATTCACTTCACTGGAGGTTTTTTCTTCTTCTCTTTTTAATAACACTTGAGACTCAGTCAAGTGTGAACTAGAGGATCCTACAAAGATACATGTGAACAGAAGTACCCCAACCCCTGCACAGCATCCCATCGAGTGAATATTCCATAAACACCTTCAGAATACATGAAAGGATGACAAGCAGGAAAGTTAAGAACACAGACTCCTGAGTCAGAGAAATCCAGTCACACTCTCAAATCTCATTTAGAGCCTTATAACACTGACAAAGGCTCAGGATTCTGCTTAACAGAACATTACAATATTTAATGCTCCTTCCTTTCAAAGCTCCATCTAAGGCATTATTTACACTTGTTGAAACCTAAACAACTTACCTAAGCAAACTCACAAGGTTTGGAATTAACTTCAAGCCTAAACCCCTAACCCTTTTCATAAACTGCTTGTTACCAACTTTGATACTTTGAGCAAATTATTTAAGCCCTCAATTTGTTAAGATTGGAATTCTGAAGATTAAGATGGTATTTGTACAGTGCTTAACACAGTGCCAGACAGAGCAAACTGCTCAATACAAAGTATTCATATTATTAATAGAATTATTCCCTGGTAAGTCTACAGTGAAACGCTTTAAGCAGAGAGACTTTTGGTTCTATAAATTACATATTCACTGGAAAACAGCCATTTACAAGATTTAGGCAGCCAAAGAAAAAGCAAATTATAACCGGTATTTATCTTGGATAGAATCTGAAATCCTCCCAAGGGAATAACAGATAAACTCGCCCTTGCTAGCTTGAAAGCAATGACCATGCTTGAAGTTAGGGGGCGCCATACTGCTGTACACTGCTGTCCTCCTCCCCAAGGGTCTTTAGCACCTTAGATTTTTCCCCAAGGAAAATCAGGTAGACAAATTTTGGCCAACAACTTTTTGGCAGGCAAATAGACCTCCTCATATTTCTTTTATACTCTTCCACTATTTCGATTTTAGGTCCAGTACATATTCTTGTAAATTCTGAGATAGAGGACATTACTATATTATTCAATGATAAAAGTCCAGCAGAAACACCAAAAAATTATTAAGGTGTATGCATTCATAAGCATAACCTCAAGAAATTTAAAGTACCTCACAAACAATTGGTCTAACTAAATGTATACACCAGCAATTGCTGAAGCTGTAATGGGAGCTCATTACACTAGCTTCCTACATTTGCGTGTATTTTAAATCTTCCTCAATAGCTTACAGGACCCAGCAAGTAAATGGGTCCATCTGTATCACTGCTCTGGGAAGCAGCACAACATAAAGGACTCCAATGAGGGAGGAAAAGAAAGTAATGAAAGAAAAAAGGTTAAGGTGAAAGTAATATAAATCATATAGAAATGGAACATGTTTCTATATGTTGAATGAGAGACCTGAGGCCACAGATTCCTTCATTCAAGCAAATCAAATTTTTGTTTCATTTTTGTTATTGTTATACAAATCTTTTGCTGAGGCTTGGTTTGCATTTGGCTCTAATTGACCAGGACATGTTCGATTTTTCAAAAGGGCAAGAATGAAGTGCTTTGCACCAAAATAGCCAAATTACAGCTGAACTGTGGGAATAAGCTGATGTCTCTTCAGTGAACAAGATGAATCTTCTCTTATCAACTCAGTCACCTTCTGACACAGTTAAATGAAAAGCTATTATTCTACCCAAAAGATAACTCATAATTAAAGAATCCTGTCTGGAGATCTTTTCTTCTTTACCCTGATTTACACAGTGCTTTTCATTCCATTTGAGTTAAATTCCATACTGAAACCCTACCCTCATGCACTAGGTTAAAGCTAAATAAAAATATTTAACTTTCAAGTATGTTAGTGACATCATTCTACCAATTAATTCTGACCTCCTTCAGAGCAAAATCTGTTCCTAGAATGCAGGGCGGGGGGGGGGGGGATTCCCAACCCCTCCATTTTGGAAAAACTTTTAAAACCTGATAAGCCATTTGCTCTTCCAGATTGAAGCCACACTGGGGTCACCTCTCCTCTCCCCCCAGACAAGCAAGGTCATTGGTGAAAAAACAAAACTGATTTAAAGACAAATGACTTTCTACTCCAGCACCAAACTGATGGAAGAACAGAAATACTTTGCCATCATTCTAAACAGTTCAGCTAACTCTTAACTTTTCCCAAAACAAAGTAACATTTAGAAAACAACATTTTCTTTTAAGATTTACTGTGTGTTCACCTTCAAGGATGATTTCAGATATTCTATCCATGTTCTCATTGCTTTAAAGTGTACAGCCATCTATGGTTCCCGGCTCCATGCACCCATATCAACCCCTTGGCTTCCACATATATTCAATCTTTACTATTTGCCTTTCATTAAGAGTGTTCCTCTCAGCTTGTGAGAAAAATGAAATACTCTTATCACAAGATTAATTTTACATTGAGAAAGTGTTACCCTTATTGTCAAAGAATGGTACATAGCTGAATGTTTATCTTCTCTCAAACGCTAGTACACTCTAGTACACTCTGCCTGTTTTTTGATAAAAGTGGTCCATCCTTCCTTGACCAGACCACAATACACAAGGGCAACTCACTCAGAATCGTCACTAGAAAACTGCCTGGACTATGAAGAATGGCTTAGTAGCAAGACTACCCCAAAGTAACGTACATGCACTGACATAATGGCACCTATGTGTTCCCATATTTCTGCCAATCTACCTGTAAATGTTTCCAAAGTAAATTACCAACTACCCAAAGAGTCATTTCTGGCCAGGTGAAGAAAAACAAGGTTTCTATCCAGAAGTTCTTGACTACTCTCTCTTGAGCGCTTAATTGGTTGCTTTGAGTAGGTTTTGTCACAAATCCTTAGGAAAAAGTGTGCACCAGGACACAATTTTGTCAAGTAGATGGTCTATCAGTGTCCCAAGTCCGAGAGGTCAAGCACAGCACTCAGAAATGACGAAAAGCTTCTCCTTTCACATGTCAAACTCTTCCCACTCCTGCCAAGCTCCACAAACCAACTGCCACAACGCAAAATCACAACTGACTCCAGAATCAAAGAGTGCTCTTGTAGGAACCCCTTCTGACCATAATGAAGGACAATATTAGGTGGCTAAAGTAGGCATTCAACATTACCAATACATATGTGTCTCAGATCATACACAATGTTTCTAATATCTTTTCCTTCCTTTGGATCTTTGACAATCTCCATGTCTTAAAATTGGACCAAAAGTTACAATTTTTCGGCTTGTATCATCAACCAGAGCAATTCTTTCAAAGTCACAGAAGGCCTTCTTGATACACCTGAGCCCCCTTTAAACAAGGGCTTTTGCTCAGAGGAGCTAGGGGTGGGGGGTAGAGGAGTGGTGGTGGGGAGAGAAACCAAGCTGACTTGTTAAAAACCAAAGTTCGGAACAGCCCATCATACAACCGACCCCGAACGCCTCCCGCTCCCGCGCACGTCCTACCTTGGACCTCTCCTTGACGTAGTATTTGCCCAGCCGGCTCCCACAGTACAGGACCAGCCGGTCGATGAGGGACAAGAGGAAGCTGATGGCCTCGCAGCCCTCCTCGCTGCCCCCGATCCACGTGATCTGGTCGCCCCGCAGGTGCCGCTTGGAGACGCCGGCGCGCGGCCCGGCTAGCTGGCCGTCGCGCAGGGCCCCGTTGTAGTGCAGCTGCTTCACGCGCTCCAGGACACAGTCGCCCACCACCTCGCCCAGGAAGTTGTCCAGGTAGCAGAAGCCGATCTCGTGCAGACATGGCACGATGTACTCCAGGGCGATTTTCTCCAGATCCAGCCTCATGATGTGTCCCAGAGGCATCTCGCCCTCGGCCTCGAGATCGGGGACCCCCAGTGTGCACCCCGAGAGGAAGCGACCTACGCGAGCACGAAGCCCAGGTTCGGGGAGCAGAGCCCTAGGTTCAGCAACCTGCGGCAGCCACGGTCTCCGAGCCACCGCAGCGCCGGGGACGGAGGGGAAAGTTGCTCGCAAACTCTAGGGAGAAAGGATCCCCGTTTAGGGAGCGGAGGAAATTGTGCGGGGCTCCGCCACCCGACGCTGGACTGGCCTAGTGAGGAGTCCGAGGGCCTTTTTGGAGCTGTGGATCCACCACAGCTGTGATGGCCCGAGGCGGAGTGAGGTCCGGCCCCTGAGCCGGCGGGCTGCACGCGTCACGGCCCCGCCCCGGGACCGCCTCCGGGACAGCCCTCCCCCGCCCGTCACCCAGCCCAGTCTGCCCTTCACTCCAGGAGGATCCCAGCGAGCTCCGCGCCACCCTCAGTGGTTCGTGACCAGGGGAGGGGCTGGAGAACAGATGGAATTTTTAGAAGGCTCTTCATTTGCATATTGGTTTGCATAAAATCCCGTAGCAAACTTGAAAACCTGGATCCCTCACTCTGAAATGTAAATGAAATGAACAGCACAGTTTACTGCCACATTCAGCACTAGTCACCTTCCAGACCTTTGAGTACAGTAATAAACCCAGGAGCAAATATATTGATGAAACAGTGGTCTCGGTCTGGCTTGAGCTGGTGCCTTTCCTGGTTGGCCTTTCCTCTGCTATTTGATCCTGGTCAGGAGGTTTCGGCCACCGAGGAAGTGGAAAGAAAAGAATTAAGATGTGTCATATACATGTACCAACTTCCCATAATGAATGTAATTATTATGGGTTACTAACATGTACTAGTAAAAATTAAATTAACTTTTAAAAATAAAAATAAAACGTGAACAGACATTTTCCTTTGCCCCTATAGTGTGTGCAAGGCCCTATACGATAAGGGGGATGTGCACAGTGAGGAAATGCTGGGTCATAGTACTGTAGACAGCTAAGTTAGTTAAAATATTATAGGCAGTCAGACAGGGCTGGGCCCTCAAAGAAGGCAGTGCAGAAGGCAACTGTGGCTGTTCCTTGAAGGCCAGGCTTCAGGACAAAGACAACTGACTACTCCCACACACTTCCCCTAAAGATGAGCAGCAGTAATTGATATTCTAAATAGGCATCAATCACCTGGGTGGGGGGACCAAGACCATAACGCCTTCCTTCCAGGAAAGGTCCCTGACCCATCCCTTCCAGGAAAAGTCTTTGTTCCTTCCTTGTGTGCCTACTACTTGACTTGTTTTCCTTTTTGACCCCCATTTAATCAATATTACCTAAGTGACTATACTTGTAGTCTTATTGGCTCACCATAGTTTTGTCCCACCTCATACCCACCTTGTGATTTTTCCACTGGATCAATATTACCTAAGTGACTTACTTGTTCTTATTAGTTGATTATAGTTTTTGTCCCACCTTACACACACACACACCCCCACACACACACCTTGTGGCTTTGCTCTATAAAACTCCCTTTAAAAGCAGGGTCCATGGGCATCCCACTTTTTGGGCCCCCCTTCTGTCTCTCTTAGAAAGTATCTTTCTCTCAATAAATTCTTCCTACTCTTAACCTCCATTGTTCCTAGAATTCATTCTTTGATTTTAGAGAATCTGAACTCAGCGAATTGGACATCTAGCAAGTTGGGAGTTTTAATATTTCCCTTATTTTATTTGGAGGTTCATATATCACAGGCCCTATATCAATAGTATTTGCTGAACCCTGCAAATACTATATTTTGCTTTGCCAGATATTTTTACCCACTTACCATTCAAATTTCTTACCAAAATATGATGTTCTGAAATTCTACCTTCAAAATTAATCACATGCTCATGTAACAGTAGACACTGACATCCACCCCTCCCCTACACACCCCCGCAAAGGATACATAGTATTTCAGGTCTCTGCTCTCACTTTTTCCACAAGCAGCTGCACTAATGGGAGGGCTGGACACAGCCTAGCAGACTTTTTAGTTATCTACAGATATGCTAATTGCTTTTAGGATTTTAAATTCCTTTTTCTTTGAAACACCAACTCAGAAAAAAATTCATAAATTGCAGGCAAAGCCATTTCTATACTTTTAGTTCTAAATTCTTGTGTGTTGGTGTTCTTCATTTAACTTAAACGAAAGAATGGACTGGTTTTGGGTATTATTGTGTATACAATCCCCTACAGCTTTTTCAGTTTATTCTCTTTCCAGTACCCTTCTCCTCTCCGCCACTCGGGGGGAAAATACAGTATAGCTCAGACCAAGAACAAAAAGAGCAGAGGAGAAAAGGGTGCTGCTACATAACAGAAGCAGAGCACATAGTCAGGTAAGGAACTCAAGGGTTCCTGAGGGGCAGTCTATGGTAGAGGCTCTAAGAATCTTTGAGAAAATTTCTGGTTATATTGAGATGAGGTCCCCATACATGTAGTAATGAGTTGGCATCTCTGGTGTGATCATTCAGCAGGAGGTACTCCTCCTTGGGGTAAAGGCTGGAATTGGCCAGTGCTTAGGCAATTGCCCTCTCAAGTCGCACAACAGCTCAACAATGACAAGAGTGCCTAATCATAGTAGATGCTAATAAATAGTTCCTGGTACCCAATGTCTGACCCTGCAAATGCCACAAAGGATTGTGGGCTGGAAAAGGTCTTCTTAGGAGAGGCATTGGGGAGGCTCCCCAATGAGAACTTGCTGAAAGTGTCAAGCTGATTAGCCTGGCCCAGAACAGAACGTCAGAGGCCAGTGGAGGGGGATTTGTCTCTCAGCTTTGTCTCCCTAGACAACCATGGTGGATGCTCAAGCTGCAGGATAGAAAACCTAGCATGAAAGCTGGCAGGCTGTTTATTTGCAGGAGTGAATTGGAGATGCAATAACAAGGTGGGGGGGGGGGCTGTCTCCCACTTTTGCTTGAACCCCAGGAGTAACTTTGGCCCCTTAAGTGATCTCCTCCAGGGGTGACCAAGAAAGCAGGTATGGGGCAGCCTGAATGTGGGCTCTGGTGGTCAGTGGTCTGTGTTTTTCCCAGCTTTGGGGTCTGTTGCAGAGATCAGAAATAGATATCCCTGAAGAGGGACAGAATTAAAAAGGAGAAGAAATGACAGATAATCCTTGATAGCTGGCCAAAACTTTTCTAGATGAAGGCTCTTTATAGATACACTGATACTAGGAGGAATATAATTTGAAGGCAATTTACAAAGGACTAGAAACCTATAGTAACTGGTCAATGAGATGTTGGTCAAAAAAGAAAAATACATAAAATTATATACTCACCTCCCAGAATGAACATGTTGACCCAGGATTTTAAATCTTATGACTGGGTAATTACTATCCAAATAATATTTCAGTAATTTCACAGTAAAGCACAACTAGTCTTATAACTAGAACAGCAGTTTAAACACAGTCCTGGTAACAAGGCCATCTGTTCTAGATGACTTTAGTTGCAAAGCATGGTGTAGAGTGGAATTCAATCCCATGGCACCATCCCTACTTGGCAAGGGCACTTATTAATCAACCAAGGCTCTCCCAATCAGCTTGAGGCTGCTAGCACTGCATCTGGCATAGAAACCAGAGATATTGGGGCTGGCAAAAATTAAAGTATATGATTATACAGAAGGACACAGACAGGCTGGAGCCAGGCATGAGCTCTGAGGCTGAGCATCAGAGAGGCAAACCCCAAACTACTTGTTCAAGTGCATTAGTTTTAGTTATTTATCCATTAATCTGTATCATTTTCATGACGAATATTGTACTAGTCAGTTTTCTGTCACTGTTACCAAGATATCTGAAATAATCAACTTATAAGGGAGAAAGATGTTTTTGGCTCATGGTTTCAAAAGTTTCAGTCTGTGGATATTTGGCCCAACTTCCTAAGGGTTTCTAATACCTCCCGGTAGTGCCACAGGCTGGTGACCAAGCCTTTAGCATATAGGCCTTTTGGGGACATTTATAATCCTAACCATAACAAATATTAAAGTATATTTTCATATTAACAACTAAAACTAATTTCCATGACATTTGGTCACATTGTTTTCCAGAAAGCATCTGCCCAAATGTTGTCATCTTCAGCATCTGAAGGAGAAGGGAGAAAGAAGGATGTTGAGTTTCTTTTCCTCGCAATTTGAACTGGAAGGTATCTTAGTGGTCACCTTGTCCCACCTCACTTTCTTGCAGATGAGGAAACAAAGGCTTCAGGGGCCAGACATTAGTAACTTTCCTGGGTGAGAAGACTCTGATGAGTGGAAGAGGAAACCTGGGATCCTTCTGCCTTCTCAACTCCCACAAAGAGAGTACACTCACTCTCTTATTTATGTATGCACCCGTTTTGTTTTAGTGAGATAAAATTCACAAAATGTAAAACTAACCATTTCATTTGATTATAGCCAAAAGACTGAGAAGCCTTTAAAACTAAACAATAAATTAAACCATTAAAATTAGCTATTTCCAAGTGAAGGATTCAGTGGAATTTAGTACACATAGTCACAAGGCTATGCAATCACCATCTCTCTCCAATTCCAAAATATTTCACCACCCCCAAAGAAAAGCCTATCCCCATTAAGCAGCTGTTATCCATCCTCATTTGGCAACTACAGATCTGCTTTCTGCCTTCATGGATTCACCTATTCTAGATATTTCCTATAAATGGAATCACATTATACATGATCCCTTATGACTGGCTTTCTTCACTTAGTATAAGGTTATTTTCCAGGTACATGCACATTGTACTATGTATGAGTACCTCATTTTTTATGGCTGAATAATATTCTAGTGTATAGCAATACCATGATTTGTTTGTCCACTTATCAACTGGTGGCTATTTGGGTTCTTTTTATCTTTGGACTATTATGAATAGTGCTGCTAGGAACATGTGTGCCTAAATATTTGAGTACATCTTTTCAATTATTTGGGGCATATATACCTAGGAGTGAAACTTTTGTGTCATATGGTAATTCTATGTAGTTTAACTTCTAAGGAACCACCAAACTGTTTTCCACAACAGCTGTACAGCTGTACCATTTTACATTCCCACCAGTAATCTGAGTTTTATCACCTTATTTTTTATGATGGAAACTGTCTGCATTTCTCCTGTCCCATCAAAGTCCTGCCATGTCTAAGCCTCTCCCTTCCAGGTGGTACCTGAATATTCTTTTGTGTCTGTGTTTTTTTTGTTTTTGGTACCGGAGATCGAACTCGGGTCCTTGCACTTGCGAGGCAGGCGACAGAACCACTGGGCTAAATCCCCAGCCCTGTGTGTGTTTTTGATATACCATATTAACAGGAGGTTTATCATATATTGAATTACTTCAATTAGAGCAAGGGTCATCTTATTTATTGATCAATCACTTTGTAACATTTGATACTGTACCATATGTTTTGCAAACATTACTTCAAGTAATTCTTATAACACCACCAAGAAATAGGTATCTCCTATTGTACAAATGACAAAGATGAGACACAGAAAAACTAAGTTCACAATGAGAAAGTACTGGAGTGCAGGATGAAGGGGAGATCCCAATGGAGTAAGAGGAGAGGGGAAAGAATCATGTTATGCCTTGAGTTTGGCATAGAAATATATTTGCACTTAAGTACTCTTTTCTGTTATAACTCTTACTTAGAATACTTTCACCTACGATGACAATTTTAATCATTGGTTTCCTAACTGATACTTGGCGCAGAAGAGACATAAGCAAAACTTAGAATAAATTACTTAGTTGACTGTATTACGAGTCACTTCCCAAGTTACAAATGAGGATTTGCTTCTTGCTTTATTTGAGTTATGGCCCAAGGTTTTCAGGAATCAAATACAAATCAACACAAATCAAACACAGGAAGTGTTTGCAGCTAGGAGCTAGGGAAACAAGACAAGCCTGCCCAAAGTGACTTTAATGGTCTCGAGTACACTGGTATAAATTGGGTTAAGCAAGCATCTGACTGTGTCCCCTTCTCTGTGGAGCTGAACTAAGTCTACTCTTTCCCATGACTGAGAGGATGGGCAAAGAAAGCCACTTTCTATAGCAGCCCTTAATCGCGTCTAAGCATATAGACAAGTTCCAGTCTCATTTGTTCTTTGATAATTCTGGCCACATGCTGATTCTGAGAAATGTGACATCAGGAATATTCATTAATATTTTCCAATGCATTTCTTATTTAAGTTGAAAAGTTAAAAAAACCTTTTGCATCAACCATAAAAATACAGCAGTGTGAAATTTTAATATAGAATACTTTTGTAAAGGCTTTCCTAAGGTGTTTTATTCATTAGCATTTTACACCTTACTTTATCTTATTTGGAATAAATTTATTTTACAACAGTTTCAGATTTACAGAGAAGATATGAAGATTTATATGCAATGTTCCTATATACCTCACAGCCAGTTTTCTCTGTTACTACATCATACATCAGTATGGTTAGACCTGTCATAATTTATGAACCCATTCTGATACATTATTATTAACTAAAGTACTTGTTTTGCTCAGATTTCATTCATTTGTACTTAATGACCTTTTTATTTTCCAGGATCCTTGGGAAATTGTGCAGAGGTTGAAATAAGTTCACAGTCTTTTTAGGGAAATACAGTGGACCCTTGACTTATGAATTTGATCAGTTCCTGGGGGCTGTTTGTAACTAAGTCAATACAGCTGAGATCTGGATGTTTACCTGGGTACATGCTATAGATAGCAAGAGGCAGATTAATCTCCCATTAACCTAACTAACTCAAGTTGTTCATATGTCAGGCTGGTCATAATTTGAGGGTCCACTGTATATGCTGTTAGTCTTCTTAGCTCGTTAGCTCCTGCAGAAAATGGTTTAGAAATCCCAAGGTGGAAAGGAATGGTTACTCACAGAATATGCCTCCTTCCCTTCCTATCAGCTCATTTTGGTGGGACCATTTTCGAGGAGGTCTCTGTGCACCAAAGGGGCCCTAGGGTTTTTGTAGCTGATCTTATCCTCTTCTCTCCTGGCCTGGTGGCGGGAGCATGACACAGAGTGCTAGGCATTACCAGTCCTAGGCGTCAGTGTTCTAGCAGATCTCAGCTTTTGCCAATCTATTCACCTCCTCCCTCACTCCAGAGAAAGAGCTTGATTGGCTGTGGCTTTCAAACTTCGCTGTCCATAGAAATCACCTGGTAAACTAGTTAAACACCAATTGCTGAACCCCACCCCTAGAGCTAAGATTCAGTAGGCTTGGGTGGAGCCCATACAATGCCTGCCTATCTTTTTTTCTAACCCTTTCTTTCTCTCTTTCCTTCCTTCCTTCTTGCTGCCTTCCTTTCTCTCTCTTTCTCCTCCCCCGCCCCCCCCGCCCCCCCCCTCTTTCCCCTGGTAGTGGGGACTGAACCCAAGGCCTTCACACTGTGCTGTAGGCCTTTACATCTCTAGCCTTTTATAAATGTATGTATTATTTTGAGACAGGATCTTGCTAAATCGCTAACTTCCCCAGGTTGGCTTGAATTTGTGATCCTTCTGCCTCAGTCTCCCAGAACACTGAAATTACAGGCGTGCACCACCTCACTCTGCTTAATTTGCATTTCTGATCAGTTCCCAGGAGCTGCCTCTGCTGGTCTGGAACTACACTTTGAGACCCACTGTTTTATTTTTTTTATTTTTTATTTTTTGGTACCAGCAATCGAACTCGGGTCCTTGCACTTGCGAGGCAGGCGCCAGAACCACTGAGCTAAATCTCCAGCCCTGAGACCCACTGTTTTAATCCATCCATTCATGGCATAACCATGATGACCAATAGTGGTTTAGGGGTGGGCAGGTGATCTATACCAGCAAATTCAGTGGTTTAGACCCTAGTTGTACAATTACCTGAGAGCTTCTAAAAACAGCCCAGAGCTGGGCCCTACCCTAGACTAATAAGTTCATATTTCTGAAGATAAACCCTAGATACAGAGTTTTTAAAAATTAAATAAATAATAGTATACAATAAATTATATACATAAAATAATAACAATAAGCAAATTATAAAGCATCCTGGTGATTTAACATGCAGCAGTGGTAAGAATCACTGGCTTGCTTGAATTGAAGAGAATTGATATGGAAGGGAGAAGTCTCTTTTTCTTTCCTGCTGAACATGAAGAAAGGAAATTTAGCCTGCCCTGGCAGCTACCTTGTCACCATGAAAGGAGCCTCATCTCAGGATGAAGCCAAAACAGAGGAAGGCAGAGCAGTGTTCAAAGAACTTGGGACACTGGTGACATCACGTTGCTGCTTGTCTTATAGTTCCTGGACCCTGTCCTACCTCAGGACTTTCAGTTCTGGGGGAGAACACATTTCCTCATCTTTAAAGCCAGTGTAAGTCACTAGTAGTCTTAAGCTTTTTAATCAATAACACCCAAGAAATGCGTGGTTGCCCTGAATAAGGGCACTAAGCAGCTTCTGCTCTTGCAGATGCCTCCCCTGGTTCCAGCCTCCTGTACATTCCAGGGGACCAGCTTCCCCATCAGAAGATGGACTCAGTAGAGACCAGACCCACATGGGCCAGACAGTTCTAGTTGCAATCCTGCAGCCGAAGTTCCCTCCACCTCCACACTGCGCACTTCTAGAACTTCCCGCAAGAGAGAAAACAAAACAGCACAAGAAAACACCCAGAATTCCACCTGAAGTCTAAAATAATGAGTTTTCTCTTTCTACCTAAGCAACCCATCTCATGATAATCTAATGGGAAGTCATGTGATTATATTCATGAATTATCTTCTTAAATTGAAAACTTACATTAAATTGCAAACTAAGTACATTAGTTTCTTTTAAATATTTATAATAGGAAGATGGTAGAACATACATACATACATACTCAACACCAGAAGCTGGCTGATACAAATAAGTCCCCATCAAATGCTTATTACATAAATTTAGCATACCGGGTTACAAAACAGAATATATATATAAGGTAAAAGATAAATGTGTGTGTGTGTGTGTGTGTGTGTGTGACAGAGAGAGAGAAAAAGAGAGATTCATTAAAACGTTATTAGTGGGCCAGGGATTTAGCTCAGTGGTGCCACCACCTGTCTTGCAAGTGCAAGGTTCGATCCCCAGTACCGCCCCCCCCAGAAAAAAAAGTTATTAGTGACTGTTTCTAGGTAAGTGGGACCATTGAAATTTTTGATGTTCTATTGTTTTTGTTTTTGTTTTTCAAATGGGCACATATTACTTTTATAGAAAGAAAACAATTTAAGGGATATGGGATTGTTTTTCCTACTTGACAACAAATCTTTAATTCTTTCCTGTGCTGGTCACTGGCTTATGTGAACTAAGTTCCCTTCTTGACATGCTGCACTCTGGGTTTTTGGAGGTGGCTAAAATCCTGTGAAGTGCATTTCCCACATTTCCTTGCCAGCTGGCCTAGTTCCATGCAGCCAGTGGGAGGCACTGGTGGGAAACTGCATGAAATGAGGGAGAGATCACACCCACACCCACCCCCAACACACGCTTTATGCTTCTGGCAGTGGCTGGGGCAGGCAGCGTTGGCAGCAGTGGGGTCCTGGTACCCTTCAGCGGTTCCAGGAAGGGAATCAGTTGTCCTGGCAGTGGCCAGCTCGAACTGTATTGGTGGCTTCCCACAGTGTCAGAGGCCAGATACTCTTGGGCTGTGATAACACCCCCACCTTGCTCTGTTGCTCTAGTCATGGAAGTGGCAGTGACTTCCCACAGGTACTTCTCTTGGGGTTACCATATCTTGCCCTTTTTTGTTCCTCCAGTCTTTCCAATACATTTATTATCAATGCCTTTTGTTAAATTTCCTCTGTTTAAAATGCTTTTTTAGTTACTTTTCTCTCATTGCTGAGACAAAATATTGGACACCCAAAGTTAAAGGAGGAAAGGTTTATTTAGCTCACAGTTTGTAGAGGTTTCAGTCCAAAATCGGCTGGCTCCAAAGCAGGGTGGCACATGGTAGAAGAGCAAGAGTTCATGGTGGTGGAAGACAGCAAAAACAACAACAGAGCAAGGGGGAAGACAAGTCTCTTTCTGCCCTTTATATTGTATGCAGGGTACTGGGATTAGGGCAGTGCCAAACCAATCAGTGGACTGATTTAGTAATCACACACCCTTAATCCCAGCATTACACACTCTAGAGTCAGCCACCTCTGAAAAAAACCCCACTATGACAGCATGAGGCTTTGGGGGGTACATCTGTAACAAATGCCTACGGTGATTTCCATTTTCTGTGCTGGAAACCCATTGATATGCTCACAAATCTTCAATTCCTACACGGAATTCGTCAGCAAATTGTTGGACAAAATGGCCCCGGGGAGGTCTGGTACTCTAAATGACACCCCTTTCTCCTTGACAGGTCGTTTTGGTAAAATCAAAACTTATCCTCTCCGGGAAAGCGAAATTTAACTCACCACCCTACTCCACTACTCACCCCATCCTTATCCTTAATAAGTTTAAACTCTGTCACCAGCCCCAGCAATACAACCAATCGTCAACCCCCATGATGCTCTCCTGACACACAACCCTTTATAAACCTCACCCAGTTAGTCTTTCTCTTTCTCCATTGTTTGAGACAGCCCAGCAGCTCTGTCCCCAATAAAGCCTTGCCTCGGGTGCTCCTGTTTTGGCTGGATTTCTTTCACAAATCCTGCCAATTGTCCTGCCACTTGTAAATCCAGCTGTGCCTCTTCTCCTTGTCTCCATTGCCACTATCACCCCAGCCCACCGTCATCTTCCACTTGCATGGCTGCAACAGACTCCCTCAGACCTCACAACTTCTACCTTGCTTTTGTTCAAAATGATATAACCCCATTAGCTACTGCCGACTCCGTTCTCCAAGCTAGTTTCAAAGTCAACTTTAAGGCCATATGAAGGACAACCAGAGAATTTCCCTTCTCACTTGATCTCATTCTTGACATAGTTTTAGTTCTTACTCTCTTATAATACTCATTCCACTCATTCATTCATCAACAAATATTTTCTGTGTTCCAGGCACTGTACTGGGCACCAAATGCACAGATGAAGATGATGGAAATCCTAAGCTTCTGACGCCTTTGTGCAAAATGAAAACAGTGCATAAGGAAGCCTATGAATAACTTTGGTAAATTTAGGTAATGGTTACATTATTTTTTTTTTTTTTTTTTTGTACCGGGACGAACTTGGGACCTTGTGCTTCCAAGGCAGGCACTGGAGCCACTGAGCTAAATCCCAGCCCAATGATTACATTCTTGAGAAAGTAAAATAGCTAAAGGCTGAATTCAGTGGCACAAGCCTGTAATCCTAGCTACTGAGGAGGAGCCTGAGGCAGAAAGGTCACAAATTCAAGACCACTGAACCAAGATGCATTATGTAAAGGTACAATTCCCAATGAGAAATGTAATTGTGTTGTATACCTACAATGTACCAATAA